>OX463755.1:86793759-87153259 GCA_949824845.1 Rhingia rostrata | reverse complement strand
CGAAAATACATACCAATAGCAGAGATAAAGGAAGTAAAGAGATACCAAACTTCTACCTCTCTCACCCTGAATCCCCGCAAGAGTTAGTTGTTTTTGTTGTAATCCACCACCAATGCACTCCTGTCTGTGAATACATGTATTTCCGAGTAAAAGAATTCAGCAGACAAGATATTTTGGGGTTTGACACTTTCATTAACAGCTGTTTAGCAGCGTGGTAGATTTATTTTTTTATGACATTTCAGTCGACATTCATTTATTTTTTTTGCGTTTGTTGTTTTTGCGTGCGTGGAAATATATTCGCACTTTGTCCTGTCGCACTTCACAAATTAACTTTATGCAAACTTTTGGGCGCACTTTTTTGTTTTATTTTGCCCTTCAATTTTACACAAACAAACGAAAATAGTAAAAAAATGTAAACAAACCAAATAATTAAATGACAGCTCAAAATTGTATATTTTGGTGAATACAAACATATGTTTTTGAATGTATTCAGTGAAGTAAATGTTTGTTTTGTAAATTATATGAGTTGAATTTATTCAACTCCTCCTTAAGGACAAAAACAAAATATTTAAGTGTAATAATTCATTTTTAAACAAGATGATTTCCAAGAGGATGTATTAATTTAATAATTCTCTACGAGTTTTCGTAGTCGATTCCTACTTCGGAGTGATCTGGTGTTGCGTTATTCGATAAGCAAGATTCTGAAGATAGTATATTTCCAACTCAGAGTTATTATAAGTAGGATAAATTCTTATTTTTATAAATGATATAAATGGTGTTTGAAGAACCGACTTTTATTATGTCTCTGTTGATAAAAAGTTGAGTTTAATATTTAATGGTAATTCGCCCATTTCATATTTTTGATGAACTGTTTTTTTTTCTGATAAATTTATTTCTTTTCAAAAAATAAATATTCCACTTACCAACAGCCGTATTAATTAAAGCAAATTAAATGTGAATTATCTTTAATGAATGGATTTAACGAGAAAACTTCTAAGGCCGTATGTCAATTGCGTTAAAAAGAGGGTAACAGTTTATCCTCTTTTTTTGTTTAAGTTTTGACTTTTCTGCACCATACTAATGTCAAAAATTATTCACTGGTTAAAATTGAACGCAATTGACACATGGAATAAAGATGTCCGCCCTACATGAAATTGCACATATAGATTAAAAATAACATAAACAACAACGGAATATGGAATATATGTACTTAGTACTTATACTTATACTTAATTCATAATTAGCGTTTAATCGAAAGATTAGATATTAATTGTTAATTTTTTTATTAATACGGCTGCAACAGTTGTGTCACAGTCTGTATTCCTATTATTTTTTGGCATAACTAAGCAAAGTATGTATATCTTGTAAAATATCCTAGTTCCAATAATTTTTGTAGTAAGATTTATGCTTGGATAGAGTGAAAAATGTGTTTTAGTATGGCATAAATCCGCAATATAAATCAAGTGGCTAAACTTCTGATCGAACTTCAATATTTATTCCTCCATTTACGATGTTCTCGATTCGAACTTATGTCAAGATGTACTTTTAAAAATGAAAAAAAAAACAACAAAAATGTTTCCTCATTAAGAACATCTTGCGTTTTTATGAAGGTCTGCTACAGCCGGATATGCGTAATAAAACTTATATCCTTTTTCCATACATTGTGTTAATTGCATGTAGGTAAATGTAATAAAACCCTTATCCGTTTTTTCAAAGATAATATATCAAAATATCACAGAATGAGTTATACAGATAAATAGGACAATTGGCACGATTTATCGCAAACATGTGGACTTAGTTACATATGCAGTAACAACACAAATACAAAATTAATGGAAGTATTAATGAATTCAACGCACACGAAAAATTAAAAATCTATTTTATTGTTCTCAGTAGGTTTTTTTTTGTACTAATATGTTTTTAACCATAACATAAAAAATAAATAAATATATTTTCAAGATTTGATTAAATTAATTACTCAAAACTGAACGCGATGCTTATTTCTTAAATTTTTCTTGGATGCGCTCATTGGTGATGGCAATGCTGCAACTGTTGTAACTCCGATGTAAAATTTTCACCCCTTTCTGTGATGGTTGTGGGTGAGGTCGGCGAGGTAGCGGGGGAAAATCGAAAAATTTTGAGCAAAAAATGTGGGGGATAACTTATCTCACACATACTTATTTAAAAATGTGATAGTATGTGTAAGATACGTAATTATGGGTGAATTTAGCTTGTAGGCAAACCGCGAAGATTGGTATCTCTTTACTTCCCTTATCTCTGCCAATAGTACCAAAGTGACAATAAATAAATAACAATTAAAATCTACAACAAAATAAAAGATTCATTATAAGTGCACATCTCATCAGCGATCCGGAGTGCACTTCAGATTTGCGGTTAAACAATGTAAGCGGCAAAACATACATTAAAAAAAAAATACAAAAATATACTTATCTATCTTGGCATATTTCGCGGGTATGTTATTACTTCTGAACATTTGAATTAAAAGAAATAAATTACCTAATTATCCTTATTAAAAGTTTGAAATATAAAACCTACTTATCAACACATACCTAGTTATTAATATAAATTTGTAACATTTGAAAACATATTTTGGTAAAAACATGAAATAGTATTAAATTGGTGATTTTCTATGTTTAGAGTTTGGAACTATTTTTAATGAATTGTTTAAATAAAGCCAATGAATTTTGAATTTGGATTTCTTCAAAAATTATGGCTTTTTAAATTATTTTTTTTTATGGTGTGAAGTGATCTGATGGGGAGAAATAAGTTGAGGGATATAAAATCTATAGGGTTACTTACTAATTATACATTCAAAGTAACCTAGGTGTACTTTTCCAGGTACAGATAAGGGAGGGTAAGACCTGTTACGAAGAACTTTTCTTCGTCTGTCATTACATCTGACAGAAGTGTTGATAGATTATGTGTGTTGATTTCTATTATAGGCACGATATTTATTTTGAGATTCCCCCCAGCAGTCGAGCTACTGCCGAGCCTCGCCAGCGTTCCACCCCGTTGTCACAACGGAAATTTCACCCTTACCCGGCCTGCCACAATATCTTCACATATTAATTTAAAAGTATTAAATAAAAACATATGAGAAGGCTACAATCCACTGTGTGGATCGTTTTACCCTATCTCACCCCATCCTTAAGACACATATCCCCAAAATGTCGGAATTTTGGCGATGAAATATAGAAATTGTCATTGTCATTCAGACATTTTATCAAAATCTTTCATGGTTCGACAAAAAACAATGATTTTCGACTGGTTATGCTTAGAGGTACTTTATAGAAATGGTTCTTGTATGAAAACGCTCCAAAAAGTGAGCGTGGGTTAAAATCATATATAGAAATGTTTATATGAACAGAACCAATGATTTTGCACCAACACTTTTTTCGAAATGTTCAAAATTTTACGAAAAATGTTTTTTAACTGAAAACTGTAACTGAGTTCGGTGGTCGTTGAAACTCGCCTTTCTGTGAACCAACAACGGAGGACGACTTAAAACAAATAAGTCGTCTTCCCAACTGTGTCAAAAAAACTACGAACATTTGAAGGTGATCCTACACAGTTTATTTCCTGGATACACAACGAAGAGGGTATACTCAAAGATTTTAGTATTGTTAAGAACAAACCAATTTATCGTGCGATATTGCAGCATATATGGCAGAAAATACGAGGAATGGCCGATTCCGCTCTTATATCCTACAACATTTTCGACGATGATTTAGAGGATATAAAAGGAATATAGACTCTCGAGCATCAGCTCAACCAAATCTCACAGAAAAGATCCAGGTTGGACGAGTTTTATGCAATGGTAAACCACCAATTTTCTCTTATTATTAATAAAATATAGACGGAAACTTATACGGAGGAAACAGTCCGCGAACTACTTGAAATGAACCGCAATCGTGAGCTGGATGTTTTTATAAGAGGCCTTTACGGGATCTGTCTAAGGTTCTTATTGTCCAAAAACCGAGAACGCTTCCAGAAGCCTATGCTTCATGTCTGGAGATTTAAAATTTCAATTTCCGCAACCACTCCATTCATGTGACAAATACAATGAATAAGTTGACAGCCCCACTCAACCAGTCATTCAAAAGGGAAATAAGACCCCATCTTCTCCCCATTGAAGCCTTTTCCCAGACCATTACACAATCGCTTTGCTTACCCTTCCAATGATGCGCCCTCTAGGCCAAGTGGTCCAAAACCACATAAAAAAATGGATGTAGACCGCTCGGTACAATCAAGGCAAGTAGGTTACATGAATAATCCATTTCAAAGGAAGGGTCGTTCTGATAACTACCCTCAAAAACAGCAGAGGTTATACAACCTGCAAACGAGGGAGGAAGCTCCCCTAGAGGAATATAATGGAAGAGTGGAAGATCCCCAAGAGAAATATAATGAAAGAGTGGGAGATAACTACGATGTGGAGGTAAATTTCATGAGGGACGCCTATCCGGCGTTCCATATATAGAATTTATCCTAAAGACGGTACCGTGTTGAGATTCCTTGTGGACACCGGAGCTAATAAACATTTTATGGGCCCACATGTTTCGCAAAAAAACAACTCGCCTATCTCAACCATTTACCGCTAAAGTAACAGGCAAATTCTTCGGGAAAGTCGGAAACGACTCTCCAATAAGCTTTTACATACTTCCTGGCCTTAAGTCCGTCGATGGCATCATTGGCGATGATACATTGAAACAGATGGATGCCATTATCGATTGAAGAAATAACTTCCACTCAAGGACAAATTGTCTTCAGAGGTTAATGCTATGCTCAACAATGAAATACCCGAAAATACTCGTCGTAGGCTTTCGGAAATAATAAATTATGCCAATGAATTGGTCAGAACCTCAGTAAGGGCAGAAATAAAAACTATATATAAACTATACCCTCCTAAACGCTTGCCAGTTTAGGTATAGCTAAATACTTCACCACATTGGATCTCACATCTGGATTTCATGAAATACCGATGAAGGAGTCTGACATTCCGAAGACTGCATTTTCTAATATGAATGGCTAAGGCTTCCGTTTGGTTTAAAAAACGCGCCAACCATTTTCCAGAGGATGATCGACAATGTATTAAAGGAATAATATATTGGGAAGATATGCTATGTTTATGTTAGATAGATAGATCTTGACCAATATAGAAACCATTCTTGCTAGGTCAATGTCAATATCGAAAAGACTCACTTTTTAAAAACGGAAGTCGAGTTTCTAGGGTACATTATCATTAGAGCGGACGCAAAAAAGTTGATGCAATTCAAAAAATGTTGCCACAGGAGAACCTTAGGTGCTAAAGAGCTTTTTGGGGCTCACTTCCTATTATAGGAAATTTATTAGGGACTATGCCAAGGTGGCGAAGCCATTAACTAACCTGACAAGAGGAGAAAATGCCCAAATAAAGGCGAACCAGTCGAGACGCGTTCCGATCAAATAAGACGATGGTTGAGAGCCTTTAAAAGCAATGCGAAGTTAAAAAGGTGGATAGCGTGGATAGAAGAGTACAACTATGAATTCATTTACAAGCCTGGTAAATCTAATATAGTCGCAGATGCTCTTTCCAGACTTACAACCGAGGTGAACCATTTATCCGGATCCCAATCAACAGACTCAGCGTATTCTGTTAATGCGGGTGAGAATTGTTGAATCACTAGTACAGCTAGTGAGGGTCGTAAAGGTGAGTTGGTAGGTTCAATGACTGCCACATCC
Organism: Rhingia rostrata; assembly: GCA_949824845.1. Classification (NCBI taxonomy): domain Eukaryota; kingdom Metazoa; phylum Arthropoda; class Insecta; order Diptera; family Syrphidae; genus Rhingia; species Rhingia rostrata. The sequence continues at coordinate 87,147,520 of OX463755.1, read as the reverse complement.
AGTGAACAACGGTCATTATTAGGTACATCCCATGGTGCTGATCAGGATAGCACTGACCTGATACCTCATGTGGAGGCACCGATAAATGTGTTTCGTAACCGAATTTTCATAAAAACAGGAAAAGAGCTTGAAATTTATGAGAACCCTCATCCTGGCTATTCACGCCACTATATCGCATTGGAAAATCCAACCAAGAATGACCTTGCACGTATTCTCAAGAAAAAATTGAGACCCAAGATCCTCAACGGAATAAAAATACCGGAATCACATTTGACCTTGCTGCAAGAAACCTACTTAGAAAATTTCGTTACCTACAACTTGCGAATTACGCAAAGGGTTGTGGAAGACATTAACGACGAAAACCGTGCTGCCACGGTTATCATGGAGGAGCACAAAATAGCACACCGAAACGCCAGGGAAAATAAGAAACAACATCTAGAAAGGTATTATTTCCCAAAAATGAATAGCCTCATAAAGCAATTGACGAAAACCTGCGAGGCGTGCAAACTTAATAAGTATGATAGGCATTCTATCAGTACTGAATTTCAGACAACTCCATATCAAAAACAGAGCAGTACTTCACCTGAGGGACAAAAAACAAAAATATTACTCTACTTTACGGTTCCAAAAATACTGGTGACCGATAATGAAAGGAATTTTTTTGAGCCCCATAGTGCTTAATTTCATGAACACGCTCGGTATTAAGCTCTACCGTACCCCAGTATATCGAAGTGAGGTAAATGGACAAGTCGAAAGGTTCCACTCGACGATACTTGAAATTTTCAGGTGTCTGAAAGTGTATAAGCTGTGTTCATAAATTTCCGAAATTCGCTAAGCTATTCCATATCGAAAGCAGAGCAGCACTTCACCTGAGGGACAAAATAAAAAATATATAACTCAATCATTGAAAGTAGCAACCAACAGTACAATATAAACGAGAAGCTATTGGGTGTTACAAACGACATAATTAATGAAGGAATTAAGGATACGATTTCAGGAAAAAAAAAGATCTATAACGAGATTATAAGAAGGAACATCTGGTTGGTATTTATAAGTTCGATTTTTAGTTTCTACAAATTCCAAAAAAAATATTACAGTAGAACATACACTTAATATTCTATACCAAATAAAAAATAACTTGAAATTGATAGCGAAAATAACGTATTCATAACAATAAATTTATTTTTATATTCTAAGACACCCATTTTTATTAGTTTAAGTTTATGAAAGTCAATTTTATATTCATTTTTTTCTTTTGATGTAAAAATACTGGGGTGTATTATATTATATTTTGCAGATACTATATTGTCTTGTATTTGGTTTACTTAATTGTCTATAAATCTTAATTTTGTTATTTGATCTGGGAACATTTGTTGTTTTATTATGTCTGCAATAGTACTTACTAATTTATTGAAACTTTTAATATAGTCCATCTATCATTTTTTACAATTGTTTTAAGTGCTTCTATTGATTCGTTAAAGTGATTGTATATTTTTATCTTTTCATTTATTGTTTTTATTGCATTGTGACTATTTGTCCATGGTTCCAAAGATCCAATTCCGTACATTTCCTACTAGATTTATTAATCCTCTTTTTTGTCTTCTATTTGTATTAGGCACTATCGATTCAATTTTTGCTATTAAAGTTTATATTTCGTTTTATACTAGATTACATAAATGAAATAGTGTTTAGTATTTCTTCTGGATTAATTAAGTGTAAGATAGTGTCTGTTTGTACCACTTTAACTCTGACTTTCAAATAACCTGTTTGTTCGTTAATTGGTGTTGTGTGTAATGTTCCGTGTACTGTTGGTATCCATAGTATTGATATTATAAGAAGTTTTACCTGTAAATCTATAAGGTCTTTTAGTGTTAGTTGGATGTACCCTTCTGAGATATTTAATTTTATATCTAGTTTCTTCCTTATGCCTAAGATGTTTGTAATTCTTAATTGCTTCTTTTTGTCTTTGTTTTGTTTGTTTATTTATTTTGTTTTCTTTTGTCTCTTGGTCTCTTGGACTCTTGGACTTTTTTGTCGATTTCTTCTTCAGCTTTTTTAAGGGTAGTTTTAATGGTTGAATGATAACGGTTATTATAGTTGTTCAGGACTAGCTGTAATTTCATTTCCGTCGACAGTTCTTGTCCTTCAAAACCTGTTATTTTTTTCTAAAATTGTGTTTCCCATCTGAATTACCTGTATGGCTGTTTGGTTTTGTCCAATGTATTTCGACTTCGTTGTCGTTTAGGATTGTATAATTATTCCGGTTTGAATTTGTTAGCTGTAATTAATTTTTCGGGTTTTCCAAACTTGGAAAAATGTTCTATTAGTTTTGCTCTTTTGCTTCTCCAATTTCTGTCCGTAATTGTATAACCTACCGCAAATATATTTAGTTTATCTATGATGGTTACAAACGATTTTTTTTCAATATGAAATATGTCTAAATGTATGATTTGATTTTTTTTGTTGGGGTTTCAGTTATATGAAATTTCTGTTTGATTGGGTTTATGTCGTATTTAATTTCCTGACACTTTTTGCAATTGTTTATAACTAGCTGTATCTGTTCATCAAGTTTTGGGAAATATAATTTGTTTTTAAGTGTGTAGCTTGTTTCATTTATTCCACTGTGCATTGAATCTTTAGTATGGTACATTGAAATTTGTCAATGTGCCTCCTCCGCGGTTTTGATTTCGGCAGCTCTCTGTGAACATCTCTTGAATTTAATCCGTTCGTCTTGTGAAAATAATTTAATTGTGACTTGTTGAACTTTGTTATAGTCATGATCCTCTACTTCTGTGTATATTCCTACCATTCCCGTTCTTGTAAACCTAATTAGTATGTCTTTTATTTTATCTATTCCTTCAAAGTTATAATTCTACGTCCATGTAAAACTTCTATTTCTATTTCAACATTATATGTTCATATCAACTGTGACTTGTATTTATTAACATTTTCTTCTTTTATACCTATACGGTCTAATTGTTGTTCTTCTGCTGAATGTATGGTTTCTGTTAGTGCCATGTTTGATGCTATATCTTCTTTAATCTTGGGTGTGTTTTCCATTCTACTAACAAAATCTGCAACTTTGTTTTCTTTTCCTTTCAAGTAATCTTTGATTTCTCTGTGAAAATTCTTTACCTTTATCAAATATCTGTTTAGGTATTTAATTGGTACGTGATCTGTAATAATTTTAAATTTGTTTCCATAAAGATATGGACGGAAATAACTAACTGCATATAGAATGGCTATTATTTGTCAGTGACACTATAATTTTGCTCGTGATTGTTTAAGATTCTGGATACAAAACAAACTGGGTGTCCGCTTTGTGATAGTACGGCACATATGGCATGATTGCTTGCGTCCGTTGTTAATTTGAATTGTTTATCATACTCTGGGTACTTCAATATTGAATGCGCTGTAATTAGTGCTTTAAGGTTTTCAAAGGCTGATATGTATTGTGGGTCGTGTGTATTCATTTTTTCATCTTTTTTAAGATATCTAATCATGGGGTATGCTATCTTTAAGTAATCCTTTATGAATTTACGATAGCATCCTGTCATACCTAATCCTTTAAGTTGTCTTTCGGTTTTTTATAAACTCTGTATTTCTTTCCATAAAGCTACACTTATCTGCTTGTATTTTTAGATTGTGCTCTTGAATTTTTCTAAACACTTTTTCTAAAGATTCTATATGTTCTTACTGTGTTGTGGAAAATATCAATATGTCGTCTAGGTAGACCACACATATTTTGTTAATATACTTGCGTAATGTATTATTCATTAATCGTTGGAACGTTGTGGGTGCGTTCTTTAAACCTAACGGCATCCTTACGTACTCATGTAAGCCCGCTGGTGTTACAAAAGCAGTTTTTTCTATATATTTTGTTGCTACCAGTATTTGGTGATATCCTTTTGCTAAATCCAGAGTACTGAAGATTTGCCTAATTTGTCCAAAATGCTGTCAATGTTCGGAAGTGGATATTTGTCGTCAATAGTCACTTGATTTAATTTTCTGCAGTCTGATACAGTTCTATATTTTTGTTCTCCTGAGTTATCTTTTTTCTTTGGGATAACTATAATTGGTGAGCTGTATTGCTTTTTCTGATAATCCCTTGCTTTTCCATCTCTACCACTTGCTTTCGTACTTCTGCTTCGTGTTTAGGAGGGTGTCTGTATAATTTCGAATTAATTTGTTGATCTGTTGTGGTTTTTATTTCATGCACCACTACGTTAGTGTTTGTTAACCGATCTCCCTCCTTGAATATCAGTTTTTTATACATGCTTAAAAGCTTTCTAATAGATTGGTTTTCTAACTCGTTGAGGTGATTTGTTTGAATGTATAAGAATGTATTCTTCGCTAACATCTAACACATAAACTTTGTTCAGTAATTTGGTTAATAACCATTTCCGATAACAAAATCGTATGGCTTGCTTATTGCAACTTTGGTCCATTTCATTCTCGCGTTGAAAGGCTGACCAAATTGCCTTGGGCATTTCGTTTTAACATGTTCGGTTTTATTTTCAAAAACACCTTGAATGGTATTTATTTGTATCGAGTTTCCTTCAATTAATTCGTAAGGATTCGAAGATACTCGATTTGAATTTAAGAGACTTATAGTGGATCCTGTATCGATCATCGCTACATAGTCTGTATGTTCTGAAAATAGTTTTATACATATTCTTCTGTTGTCCGAGGCTAGTTTATAAAAAACTCGTGATTTTCTATTTGACTAACCTCAACACTTATAATACCGACTGCGCCAGTTAAGTATACCGCACTGAACGAGAGTAAAAACAGACAATTTAATATTAGTTTCACTCGCTTTATTGGCTTGTTCTCATTGGACCTTACGTATCGATTACAGAATTAGTACCGTAACTTAACCTATAAGGACAAACCGCCGTCCGTATCGTCAATGCAGTTGTCAATAACGGAATACGTATTACTGGTCGCTGGCTTCCGCATTTGCTTTGGCTTTTATATTTGTTTTCTGATGACGCTGCGTTGTCAACTTGACCTATATTCGTAGTGTTGAAATCGATTGGCGAAGTAGTCGAAATGCTTGGCTTGCATTATGTGGTTTATTGCTGAAATTCGCTGAGTTAGATTCTTATTTTTTTGCTCTGGTTGGTTTTGGTATGTTACTCGCGCGAGGCACTTGACACCAATCGGATGCACGCGCACTAGCCATAATTAAGAGTCATTACCAATTGGTGGGAACCAATTTGATTAAGTGTAAACCTGGGTTAGGGTTTAGTTTAAGATATTCAGTCTATTGTCAGAACGGAACGTGAACGGTAGTGGAGATAAATAAAAACGTATTTATTTTAGTAAGTCTGTTGGCGGTTTTTTTAAGAATCCTCTTCAAGCATATCTTTAATTGGCGCACGAGTAGGGACCGACAGTATCTGTGAATCTTTTGGCTGTGGATTTGCGCAATACACGAACCGGGCTCAGCCCTTTTGAGTGCCCATGGAACACTCAGATATTCAAGAAGGCTAAAAGGCATGGAGTGAAGACCATACGTAACTTAGTAGGTCGTTTATAAGGATAAACACTTGCGAGTAAAAAGGAGACTACGATGCTTCCATATGTCAGTATCCAAATTATCACGCAATGTTAGATAACCGCGCGATGTAAAATATGTATAACTTAACATTTCTTGTAAAATTCTAGGTCAGGATAAAATAAAAATGGAAATGTTTAATCAAATGTGAGTTCGAGAAAAAAGAAAATAAAATAAAAGTGACAAGACAAAGTGAACACTGATTAGTGATAAGTGAAATACATACAAGTATACAAGTTGAATACATTATAATTCTCATGGAATCGAAGTACTAAAAATTAACCAAGATAAGTACAAAACATTATATCGTGCTATTCTTCTGCACATTAGACAAAAGATCAGGGGTAGTGCCGACGCGGCGCTCATTTCGTATAATATATTCGACGAAGACTGGCATATAATAAAACAATGCCTCTAGCTCCATTATGCGGACAAGAGGGACATGAGAACCCTACTAGAGCACTAGCTCTACCACGGCCTAGTTTTAAAAGCCACATTACAGTCCCTATCGTGAGATCAGTTATCCACCAAGGCCGAGTGGTCCTAAGCCTAATATATGAACCGACCGCAGTTTAATAAAACGTTTAAAAGGCGGACATGGTCTAATAATTAACCTAGAAAACAGCAGAAGATGTTCAACCTGCAAACCCTCAACGAGGACTCGTTTGAAGCATCGAATGAGGTCGACACATATGTTGAGGCAGTCAATGAAGATCTGGAAGACGATATAAATTTTATGTCAGGCGGACATCCATATATAGGGTACTCTGCATAAGAGATGGAACCATATTGAAATTTCTTGTTGACACCGGGGCAAATAAGAATGCCATCAGTCCGTCTATCTCAGGAAAATCTATTCGTCTCCAAAAACCATTCGCAGTGCATTCGGAAGCTGGGAATATTCAGATTAATGAGTATATTTCCGGAAGATTCCTTGAGCATATCGGCAATAAGACTATTCTAACATTCTATGTCTTGCCAGGTATGGTTTCTTTTGACGGTATCTTCGGGGATATGCTTTGAAGGAACTAGAGGCAATTATTGACGGGAAACAAAATCTTCGTTATTCCTCTTAGGGAGGAATGTTCAAAGGAGGTCAACATTGTACTTGACGACGGTCTATCGGAGGAAACCCAGTCTGAATTGCACCGCACCATCAATATATATAACTCCCTATTTATGTGAAATACTTAATCGAAAATATCAATCGAAAACGAAAAATTCATTAGCTGCATAGACAAGTTTTCGAAATTCGCCAAACTCTTACAAATCAAAAATAAGTCTTCGTTCTACTTAAGATACAAATTTACTAAAATTTTGCACTACTTTACGGTCCATAGGATACTGGTAACCGACTTTGAGCAGAGTTTTCTCAGCCCAATCATAATGAATTTCATTCAAATGCTAGGTATAAAATTGTACTTAGCTCCCATTAACCGTAGCAAGGTAAATGGGCAGCTGGAACGATTACACTCCACAAACTTAAGGACTTAACGATGCCTGAAAGCTGAGTAAAAGGACCTGCATACAAAAGAAATTATACACATAGCCGTCGACAGATATAACAATACCATACTCTCTGTCACTACAAAGAAACCATCCGATGTATTCTTAAATAGAACCGCGTGTAAGGCTAAGATTTTAACCTAAAAGATCCCTTACCTCTGATGGTAATCTAATGATTACGCTCTGAATAATCCTTTACCAATACCATCGTGTATTTATTTTCTTCTCTTAAATACAAAAAATATTGCATACTGTACAATTAATATAATACTTAATTTACTGATACATAATCACATTACACATAAATATTTAATGCAAAGTCAGCAATTATGGTGAAAACATTTATTATTCTGCCTTTGCTGCGAACAAAAATTGTTATATAATATTACAAGAATAAAAACTGTCTGGTGTTGTCACCATGACACCGCGCGAATTAATTATCAGAACTAGGTTAACTTTCGTGCTAGAGTAAGGTGATATTATTTATACGGCATATGCAAAATTACAAGCCAAAAATAAGCCTTTATATCGAAAAGAAATAGTTGTAGAAACAATAAAGTAACTGTTGTCACCTCCACTGAATGAAAACTCCATACAAGTCAGATAAAAAACGTAAAAAAAAACATAAGAGAAGGCTACAACCCACTGTGTGGATCGTTTTATACCCTATCCCATCCCGTCCTTTAAATAAATATCCCTAAAGTACGGGTTTTATGGCAAAGAAATATTAAAATTGAAACTGTCTGTTGAACTGTTCTGCCTGGAAATGGGTAGCAGGTTGTAAAGTTTAGAACGTTAAAGACTCCTAACCGCTGGTGGGGGGAAGTCTAAAAGTGAACTCTCTTATTAATCTTTTACGAATGAATCAGTTTCGTTTATTCAATTGCCTTAAATACTAAAATATTGTCTATGTTACAAAAAATGTACAACTTAAATTACAAACTATAATCAGCAAGGTCAGTAATAAGAGAATATATATTTTGCTGACTTTGCTGGACACTAAATTGAAATATTATATAAGTTGTCTGGTGTGGTCACCATGACATGATGGGGCCACCCTTTAAGCCACGGAGAAATCGGCGTCAGTAAATCGCCTATTTGCAGGTATTGGTGGTAGTTCATGAGCCTGGACCTCTATCTGGATGTGTCTTCTGGTCTTACAGTATCGCCATAAGATGTAGGAGATCATTAAAATAAATAGCGCTGTGATCAAGCTATACGTCAGTCGATGGTGAATAGGATGTACTGTTGATGTGTTGGGGACGGGTAAATGCTCCTTATTTTTGATGTCCGTTATCCATTTGTTTATCATTTTGATGTCTTCATTGTCCGATTGGAGTATGACGTGTGGAATAACTAGCGGCTTGGATATGTTACTTGGGCCTTCAGACAGCAGCTCTGTTAGGTTTGCCAACGGAATGAATGCAGCGTTGATGCTACTGGAACTACTGCTATATGATGTGATGGTCATCGAATCGTGTTTGAATATACAGTTTGGCTGTAGTGTCAATATCCCGTCATTTTGCTAGGATATCTCCACGATATGTCTACCACAATTCACGTTAAAGGTATACATCCTGTCCAGGACGTAGATGCAACTGTTGCCGTTGGTTAGCTGAATCCATATAGGGGATGGTTCGATGCTGCGCAATTTACAGTGAGATGACAATTCCTTCGCATGCGTAAGTAGATCCATTTCACACCTGCTGACATTGGACCGGCGGTTGAACATCGGGTGCTTTTGCTTGCATATATAATTTCCGCTGGTTCTGATGCAGCCAGCTGGCTCCTCCCTTGTCAGTCTGTAGTAAGCTTCTCGTAACAGATTGACTGTTAGATAATCCAACGATGGTTCAATAAAAACGTATTCATTGTTATGGGGAATCGCAAAGGGCATGACCTTGAACAAATCAAAGTCTTCTGTGTTAACTAAAGGCACTCTCAAGTCGAATATGAGATTCCGATCAGTTATTCTCGCCTTTGCTGTGAACATTTTGTACAGTCCTAGCAAGCTCGATTGCGTTTCCTCTCCTGCTACAGACAGCTGTGGAGGCAAGTGGCTCTTTATCAACATCAGCTGTGATCTAAGTTGGTCTGGTGTTATCACCAGAGGATTAATTTTGGCATGATGAAGATCTGTCAAAACATTCTAAGGGAATTCTGTGTCTGTTGATAATTCATCATAGCTAACGTCGCATATGTTGCCACTTCTAAAAAAATCTGTTCTGCTGTGTTCTGGTTGATTGATTTAGCTGTCATGTTCTTAAGGTTCTCTCGGTCGGCTTGAAATGCTTGCAGTTGTGCTGTAATTGTTTCAGTATTTTTCTGTAATATATTACTTGTTGCTTCTGATACTGAGGTCTGATTTTTTATCAACTCAAGTAGATGATTCTCATTTGCCCGTATTTGCTGAATTTGTTGCTCATAGTGATCAGCATACGACTCATCCAATACCCCAAACAGCTGGTTTGCCACTGTACCAACAAAGTCGAAAGGGGATCGTTTTGATCTAACCTTGAGAGAACTTCCAGCACCTTGTGCATGCAGCAAGTCGTTGTTGCTTTTTATAATCGTTAGTTGATGGTTGAATTGATGAACTATGTTGTGAGTCAATCCATTAGACCTCTTTTTACTGCAAAAGTCGTTCATATCCTTCACAAGTTCCTGGAATCCTTCAAATTCTCTCCAATAATTGATCATGTCATAATAGACAATTATTTTCCAGTCACTGGTTATCAGATTTAAGCTTCCAATCTTCTCAAAGTAAATTCCTGGGCGGTTTTTGAATGGAATAACCTTTACGGGATCAATTTCTTCGTTCGATGTCAATGTGTTACCTTGTCCAAGAACCATCATCATAAAGCTGGTGAAGAACAACCACCTTATTGGGCTTAGTCTACAAGTCGTTTTGCCTTCCCTTTTCAAAGTGTGTGAGCTTTTGATGTCGCGTGTAGTTGGTTGAAACTGGTCCATTGGCTCTGAATTCTTCGTCGTCAGCCATTTCGTAGATCTGCTACGATTTAGGCCAAGATGAACGTTTACTACAGGTTTCGGTTTTTCTATTTCACTTGACAATACCCTTACATCTTAAACAACGAACTTATCGTTCAAATAGCAATGAAGTTATCGAACTCATATAAACATTTTTAAATATAATTTTTTATATAATTTTTATACCCTATCCCATATGGGTATATTAGTTTTGATACATAGTTTGTAACATAGTGAAATAGTTTAACTAAGAATACCTCAAGGTATATGGATCGACTAAGAATCGCTAGCTGAGTCGATTAAGCCATGTCTGTCTGTTTGTCCGTCCGTCCGTCTGAATGTAACCGGTTTTTTGGGGTTTTAAAGTTTGAGCTAGGATAATGAGTTTTGGTACATGCGCACCATGTACATGCTGTTCGAACATGGTGTATAAATTTTTGAAATCCGACTACTGCCACGCCCACATTTTAGAAAACGTTATTTTTGGCCAAACGTTATATATTGAAAATATTTCTGAACAAGTATTCAATCTGAATATCTATATATCTTTTATATTAAGTTTTTTTGCCACGCCCACTTTTTGAAGGCGTTTTCAGTAAGAATCGTTTTTTCAATAAAATTTTAAACATTTTGAAAAAAAAATGTTGATGCGAAATGCGCCCACTTTTTGGAGGCGTTTTCATACAAAAACCATTTCTATACAGTACTTCATAGCATAATCAGGCGAAAATCATTGTTTTTTGTCGAACCATGAAAGATTTTGATAAACTGTCTGAACAATATGTTATGACAATGACATTTTCTATATTTAATCGCCATAAAGACGACATTTTGGGGATATTTATTTTAAGTATGGGATGGGATAACGTACGAAACGATCTGTACAGCGGATTGTAGCCTTCTCATATGTTTTTTTTTATCAGGAACCTACATCATTCAGTTGAGTTACGAGACGATCCAACTGAGCAACAGGACATTTTCAAGGTCCGCTTACAGCCATGTCCAGGCTTTTCCTCCAGTGATGCCTAATATTACTAGCAACTGACATGTAATCGATGTGGGATACGTGCATGACCTAATCGTCAAAAGCATACAGCGAGTAAGAAACTTGGCCAGTAAAATTAACATTTCTTTGATAACAGACATCGCTATGTTCCTTCTGATCCTAACTTTTGCTTGGAGGGTGCTACGATGCTTCCACCCGGCTTGGAGTGTGAACCTTCAAATACAAGGGTCACTTCCGGTGGACAACCATCATTCGCTCGCTGAGCAGCCATATTTCGCTGGATTTACGGGACGTAGATTTTCAAGGAGGGAGGTGTTAACACGACATGTTCGTATAGGCGCAACCCGAAACCTGCTGCGACATGCGCAAACCTGTTCCCAGACAAATCAGCAGTTTATTGGCTGGGGCATTTACCCAATGCACGCGCGAGGCACTTGACATTAATATTATATACGCGCACTAGAGTCAGCACAAATCGGTGGGAAACAATTTGATTAAGTGGAAACCTGGGTTAGGGTTTAGTTTAAGATATTCAAAATTATAACTTTTTCAAACGGTGTGTTACATTTTAGTAAGTCGAACAGTTGGGCCAACCCCTAAGTCGGGCGTTCGCGGTTTTTTTTTTAAGAGAATCCTCTTCAAGGATATCTTTTATTTAAATAAATAAACAAAAATATAAATTAACAGATAACAAATATATAAAACAATAATAATTCAAAGTGCCTTGATAAATTAACAGAAAAACATTTGAGTTTAACAATTAACAGATAATAAATTAAGATTAGCAACAGTAAATTTAATAAACAGTAACTCAGTTAACTTATGGATATTTTAATTTGAAAATGGATTTGACATTGACATGTTTACTACGCTATTCTATATTGAATTGATAAATAAGGGGATTGTTAGGGATATCGCATCTGACACTAAAGGAGTCATTGAGCTTTGTTATTCTTTTGGAGATCTACTCAACATTTTTTCTATTCAATAATATGGACTAGAATGGTGCCAGGGCAGATTAAGCATCATTTTTTGTATTTTGTTTTGACATATTTGTAATTTTTTGAGACATGTAATCTTGCTGGTGATGACATGACATGAATGAAGACAAGTCAGCAGTTTATTGGCTGAGGCATTAACCCAATGCACGCCCGAGGCACTTGACACTAATAGGATGCACGTGCACTAGAGTCAGCACAAATCGGTTGGAACCAATTTGATTAAGTGGAAAATTAAGTGGAAAGTTTAGTTTAAGATATTGAGTCTATTGTCAGAGCGGAACGTGAACGGCTGTGGAGATTATTAATAAAAGCATAACTTTTTCAAACGGTGTCTTTCATTTTAGTAATTCGAGCAGTTGGGCCCGCCCCTAGAGCGGGCGTTCGCTTTTTTTTTTAAGAATCCTCCTGAAGGATATCTTTAATTTGAATAAATAAATAAATAAATAAATAAATAAAAAAAAATTAAAAACAAAAATATAAATTAACAGATACAAGATATATAGTTTAACAATAATAATTCAAAGTAATTAGATAAATTAACAGAAAAACATTTAATATTAACAATAAGCAGAAAATGAGTTAAGACTGGCAACAGTAAATTTAATAAACAGTAACTAAGTTAACTTATGGATATTGTAATTTGTAAATGGATTTGACATTGACATGTTTACTACGCTATTCCATATTGAATTGATAAATAAGAGAATTGTTAGGGATACCGCACCTGATCCTAAAGGAGTTGTCATGATGACACACCAGACAGCTTATTAATTCTCACTTATATAATATTTCAATTTAGTTCCCAGCAAAGTCAGCAAAATAAATATTCTCTTATTACTGACCTTGCTGATTATAGTTTGTAATTTAAGTTGTACATTTTTGTAACATAGATAATATTTTAGTGTTTAAGGCAATTGAATAAACGAAACTGATTCATTCGTTTCACTTTTAGACTTCCCCCCACCAGCGGTAATGAGTCTTTAACTTTCTAAACTTTACATTTGGTCCTTCGAGCCATTAACGAAACGAATCAGAGAACAATTATATGCGTTACCAAGGCTACAAACATTGGTAAAAGAAAAACATAACATACTACATTAGTATTTAATCATAATCCTAAAAGGTGTAGCGTTGCCAGGGCTAACACTGGTAGTGAACAAAAGTGTTAACAATGTAATTCCATTCAGTGATAAAAAAAACGAAACATGGCTGATGAGGTTGAAGTGTTCATCATCGTTGCAAGACAAAAGGCCCTAGCGGAAGAGCTAGAGAAAGCAGCGATAAATTTCAAGAAGGATAGCGTGTCTTGGAAGACTTAACGCTATAAAGAAGAGCGCTTGAAAATAATCCAAGAAATTTGGGAGGAGTTTAACAACAACCATATAAAAATTAAAGAAAACATAAAACACGATACTCCATATATTGAGAGGGACACATATGGAAAGGTTAAACATATGTTTAACGAACTCAAAACTTTGCTCTAAAAAATATTACACCTGTAGAGGACGTGCCTACCTACTCACGACCATCCAATAATACAGCAGATAGTACTTTCCAGACTCAAAGATTGAGGAAGCTACATATAAAAATCGAGGCTATAATCGGAAACATGGAGGAATTCGAGGAAACATTCCGAGAGTTTCACAACGAAATTACGAGTAGTATTTGACGGATCAGCAAAAACGTCAACTGGAATAAGCCTAAATCAACTAATGATGGTGGGCCCCAGGCTCCAAGCGAAAATTACAACAATAATAATGCGCTGGAGAACTCACAAGTACGTCTTCACCGCAGACATTGAAAAAATGTACAGGCAGATAAAACAGCGAGCATCAGACATATCAACGTATCTATCCTATGGCGAAGTGAAATCAACCAACCAATAAGGGAGTACAAACTTACAACAGTCAGCCATTAAAACACTGCAACAGTTAGCTGCCGATGAACAACGAAGATATCACTTAGCAGCAGAGAATGTCAAAAACGATTTCTGCGTGGACGATGTAATGGCTGGAGGAGATACACTAAAGGAATGTAAGGAAGCTCAAGGACAACTAATTAAGTTATTAAAAGGGGGTGGATTTCATCTTCGAAAATGGGCAGCAAACCATTCTCTCAGTCTCTCAGGCTCTTCTAAATTCAATTTTGGATGCACAGAACCAATCTGATGTTAATTTTGATAAGGAGGAAACAATTAAAACTCTGGGAATTCATTGGAATCCTTTAGCTGACACATTTCAGTTTAAGGTACACGTAACCACATTATTGCAAGAAAATCATGGATCCACAAAACGTGCCACGCTATCGGAAATAGCACGTCTCTTTGATCCATTAGGATGGCTTACGCCAGTTACCATCATTGCCAAGGTACTAATGCAACGTATTCGGAAGGCAGAAATAGGCTGGGATGAACCGTTAACATATGAACTACATCAATGTTGGGATCAATTCAGGCTTGAACTTCCGCATGCTGAATCCATCAAAATTCCTAGATGGATCGGTACCAACAAACGGCAGAAATTCCAATTACATGGGTTTTGTGATGCTTCTGAAGGCGCTTACGCAGCTGTTGTATACGTCAGAACAACTAAGGATAATACAAAATATATACCTACATTGTTGACATCCAAAACAAAGGTTGCACCCATAAAAAACAAGCTTACTACGCCCAAGCTTGAGCTATGTGGGGCACATTTTCTATCAAAACTTCTGAAGGAAGTGCAGCTGATATTTGGGACACAGATCATTAAGGTATTTGCGTGGACGGATTCAACAATTGTACTATCATGGATAAGAAAGAATGAATGCAACGAAAAGATAGTTATAGCAAACAGGGTATCTCAAATCAAGGAAACATTGGATTCAGATTCTTGGAGACATGTCAGATCTGCAGAAAACCCCGGAGAATGTGCATCGAGAGGTTTAACTCCATCACAACTGAAACATAATTCACTATGGTGGGACGGACCGAAATGGCTTGAGCGTAGCATGTTTAACTGGCCTATACAACCAGAAAATGAACAGACAAGGTCGGGAACTATGACCTGTGAACCAAAGGTAGTCTTAACTTCGATAGCAACGGAAGACACAGTAATGAACAGATTTTCCCCGTACACAAGGCTGATCCGAACTATAACCTACTGTAGACGATTTGTGTTTAACAGTCGAAATCAAGAAAAGCGAACAGGGGAGCTAACACTTGACGAAATTGAAGAGACAAACAAGTTTATAGTCCATTTGGTGCAACTGGAGGCGTTTCCGGAGGAAATAAGATGCTTGACTAAAGGAGATGACATCAACAAGAGGAGCAACCTACTGTCGCTGAATCCTCGCCTGGACAACGACAACATTTTAGTTGTTGGAGGGCGCCTAGAGAACGCAAGCATAACTACCAACGAAAAACATCCGTACATTTTACCGTATGACAGCGTGTTCACCAAACTACTGGCAGAATACGTACACAAGAAAACTCTTCACGGGGGGTATCAATTTGATGATGGCGACATTGAGGCAGTCATATTGGATTCCTCATGCCAAACGATTGGTTCGAAAAATTGTACATCATGCTATCGGTTTAATGCATCGCCAAAACATCAAATAATGGGAATGCTGCCATCTCCACGAGTAACACCATCCAGGCCATTTACACACTCCATCAAAATCTCTAAGGGAAGAGGAACTAGGTCTACAAAGGGCTAAATAGCAATATTTGTATGTTTAGCCACGAAGGCTTTTCATATTGAGGTAGTTAGTGACCTCACATCCGAAGCCTTTCTCTCAGCTGTAAGGCGTTTCGTATCAAGAAGAGGTTTGCCACTTCACATCTACAGTGACAATGGAACAACATTTATCGGAGCTAATAAAGAACTTCAAAACCTAAGAACAAACACCATCAACCAAGCGGAGAGGGATGCTTCAACGAGATTAGTTATGAATGGAATACAGTGGCATTTTATACCACCAGCAGCTCCACACTTCGGCGGCCTGTGGGAAGCCGGAGTTAAGTCTACAAAATATCACCTCAAACGTATAATTGGTGATACCAATCTTACCTTCGAATAACTATCCACTCTCCTGACGCAAATAGTGGCATGCCTGAACTCCCGACCGCTAATAAAATTAAGCAATGACATAGATGACACTCCAATTATCACTCCGGAAGGAAAGAAGGAAGTGACCTTATTGGATCCGTCCTCAATGCAGTACCTGAACCCTGTTTAGACGATATACGACATTATGGATCCCGCTGGCGGTTATTACAAAAGATGACTCAAGATTTCTGGAAGATTTGGTCTACAGAGTATTTATCAAATCTTCAACAACGAGGGAAGTGGAAGGGCACTGAAACGAACATAAACATTGGCGATATCGTGTTGATTAAGGAAGATCGATTACCCCCAACAAACTGGTTGATGGGCCGCATCACCGAAACACACCCTGGGCAGGATAATCATGTTCGAGCGGCAACTATTTACTGCAACAAGAAATACATCAAGAGACCCAACAAAACTTTGTCTACTACCAATTAAAGATGTAAGGGTATTGTCAAATGAATAGAAAACCAAAACCTGTAGTAAACGTTCATCTTGGCCTAAATCATAGCAGATCTACGAAATGGCTGACGACGAACATCAAAAGCTCACACACTTTGAAAAGGGAAGGCGAAACGACTTGTAGACTAAGCCCAATAAGGTGGTTGTTCTTCACCAGCTTGGTGATGATGGTTCTTGGACAAGGTAACACATAAACATCGAACGAATAAATTGATCCCATAAAGGTTATTCCATTCAAAAACCGCCCAGGAATTTACTTTGAGAAGATTGGAAGCTTAAATCTGATAACCAGTGACTGGAAAATAATTGTCTATTATGACATGATCAATTATTGGAGAGAATTTGAAGGATTCCAGGAACTTGTGAAGGATATGAACGACTTTTGCAGTAAAAAGAGGTCTAATGGATTGACTCACAACATAGTTCATCAATTCAACCATCAACTAACGATTATAAAAAGCAACAACGACTTGCTGCATGCGCAAGGTGCCGGAAGTTCTCTCAAGGTTAGACCAAAACGATCCTCTTTCGACTTTGTTGGTACAGTGGCAAACAAGCTGTTTGGGGTATTGGATGAGTCGTATGCTGATCACTATGAGCAACAAATTCAGCAAACACGGGCGAAGTAATATATTACAGAAAATTACTGAAACAATTACAGCACAACTGCAAGCATTACAAACCGACCTAGAGAACCTTAAGAACATAACAGCTAAATCAATCTACCAGAACACAGCAGAACAGATTTTTTTAGAAGTGGCAACATATGCGACGTTAGCTATGATGAATTATCAACAGACACAGAATTCCCTTATGAATGTTTTGACAGATCTTCATCATGCCAAAATTAATCCTCTGGTGATAACACCAGACCAACTTAGATCACAGCTGATGTTGATAAAGAGCCACTTGCCTCCACAGCTGTCTGTAGCAGGAGAGGAAACGCAATCGAGCTTGCTAGGACTGTACAAAATGTTCACAGCAAAGGCGAGAATAACTGATCGGAATCTCATATTCGACTTGAGAGTGCCTTTAGTTAACACAGAAGACTTTGATTTATTCAAGGTCATACCCGTTACGACTCCAGATAACAATGAATACGTTTTTATTGAACCATCGTTGGATTATCTAACAGTCAATCTGTTACGAGAAGCTAACTACAGACTGACAAGGGAGGAGCTAGCTGGCTGCATCAGAACCAGCGGAAAATATCTATGCAAGCAACAGCACCCGATGTTCAACCGCCGGTCCAATGTCAGCAGGTGTGAAATGGATCTACTTACGCATGCGAAGGAATTGTCATCCCACTGTAAAATGCGCAGCATCGAACCATCTCCTATATGGATTCAGCTAACCAACGGCAACAGTTGGATTTACGTCCTGGACAGGATGTATACCTTTAACGTGATTTGTGGTAGACATATCGTGGAGATATCCTTGCAAAATGACGGGATATTGACACTACAGCCAAACTGTATATACAAACACGGTTCGATGACCATCACATCATATAGCAGTAGTTCCAGTAGCATCAACGCTGCATTCATTCCGTTGGCAAACCTAACAGAGCTGCTGTCTGAAGGCCCAAGGAACATATCCAAGCCGCTAGTTATTCCACACGTCATACTCCAATCGGACAATGAAGACATCAAAATGATAAACAAATGGATAACGGACATCAAAAATAAGGAGCATTTACCCGTCCCCAACACATCAACAGTACATCCTATTCACCATCGACTGACGTATAGCTTGATCACAGCGCTATGCAATAATATGAAGTAGAATGGTGCCAGGGCAGATTAAGCATAATTTTTAGTAGTTCGTTTTGACATATTTGTAATTTTTTGAATGGCATTCAGCACACCTGCCCAGCCCACACCTGGCAACCATACAAGAGACTTGATTGAAAGATGTCCTGCATTTCTATTTGTAAATAGATATAACATTTTGGTAGTAATATCCGTTTTTAAGTGTCCTCGTATTATGCTCTTTAAGAGTCAGTTTTGTGTCAAGATGTATTCTGAGATATTTAACAGAAAGCTCGCATCTAAAAGAGTGTCCATTAATAATTAGCTGGTTAGCAAGGTTTTCTTTTTCGTGTCAAAAGATTGCTTGAATCTTTTGATGTGAGGTCCCGTGATTTCGTCTAAATCGGAACTATTCGATAGGGTATATTTGATTTTCTTCAATGATTCGAACAATTTTTTCGTTAACCACTTTTTTGCAGATTTTGCTTAAAGCACTCAGTAAACTTATTGGGCGGTAGCTCTCGGTTTTATCTTGAGGCTTCCCTGCTTTTGGGATAGGAATAATCTTTGCTACTTTCCATTTATCAGAAAAATATTGCGTTTTTGAAGTTAGAAACTTAATCCCTTCCTTAGGTAATTTTTTTATATAAATATTACTAATTTTATTCATTCCGCCTGCTTTTTGATAAGTACATTTTTTACGTGAAATTCTATGTCGGAGTTTCATCAATGGCTAAATTAAAGGCATTAAGAGAAAGTTCAACTGAAGAGCATGTCAAACTATGTATCAAAACTAATATAGCTCTGGGGTAGGGTATAAAAGAAAATGGAAGGATGACATTTAAACTAACTGTTGACTATATATCTCATACACACGTATGATGAATACAAAATAATGTATAAATAATTAAGTCATAATGAAAAATGCTCATACACAAGTATGATGATAAACTACTATGTATTGCATATCATTTTTCAAATATAAGTAACCAATTAACCATTCTGTCCTCAGAATTAAGATTTATTTATTAGCGGCGATCACCCAGGGTTGCCAAATCTACGACTAGTTTCCGCGAAGGACGGAAAAGGCAGGATAATCGACGGATACTTCAAACATGTACATGTCATTGACCTGTAAAAATTTAAGAATTTATTGGACTCGATAAGTCATGCCACTACAAACAGCATAACTGGACAGGGGGGAAAAGCGGTCATTCGACTACACCTACGACAATGTAAGCGACGCATCAAACTACTTTTAGCCAGGTCCGTGAGAAAGACCAGATCCATTGACTGGATAGGTTCTGCCTGTAAATTTGTAGCAGGTAATCCTGACACAGCCGACTGAAACAACTTCCTTCAAAGCCAGGAAGATGTAGTCCAAACAAACAATCATCAGTACAGGATTAATGAGGAACTCTTCGGAAACGTACAAAACTTCACACAAAATACTCATCAAATAGTTGACCGAGTAAATAATGGAATCCGAGATAAAATCGAAGAACATTACGAACAAGGCATATTGAATGAAGTCCTGATCATAAAAGAACAAATCAACGAAATTATACAAGCTTGCCAATTGGCGAAAAATTATTTGATCAACACCAACATTCTGGACAAAGAAGAAATAAACACGATAATAAACTAACTGGAGACTTTACCCTACGAAAATGAAATCGAGGCCATTGAACATGGAACACCCTCAATCAATAATTCAATCTTGTTATACATAATTTCAATACCAATGGTAAGAACAGAAGATTGCAACATGCTGCTCACAAGTACATCAATCATAGAAGGGAAGCAGGTCAACCTAGAATTTGACAGGATGCTAATTATCTACAGAAAATCCTATGGAATTATTGGGAAATGGTTTTCCATTGGCAATTCAACAGTGTGCAAAGAGAAAGCGCTGAAAAAAATTCCAGAAGATTGTTGTCTACCAAGGCTACTGAAGGGAGGACAAGCTACCTGTACTTATCGTTCAAACAGTAATGAAGTTATCGAACTCATAAAAGATGATATAATTTGTATACCCTATCCCATAGGGTTATATTAGTTTTGATACATAGTTTGTAACATAGTAAAATAATGTAGCTAGATATACCTCAAGGTATATGGATCGACTCAGAATCGCTAGCTGAGTCGATTAAGCTATGTCTGTCGGTTCGTCCGTTTGTAGGTAACCGGTTTTTGGCCCTAAATTTTAGAGCTAGGATAATGAAATTTGGTACATGCGATCCTTGCTGTTCAAACATGTGTAAAAAATTTGAAATCGACCCACTACCATGCCCACTTTTTAGAAAAAACGTTATATTTGACTAAACAGTATCGAACTTTGCCAAGCTTATTTTTGAGGGCGTTTTCAGTAAAAAACGGTTTTCAATAAAATTTTAAACATTTCGAAAAAAAAGCTTTGATTCCAAATTATTGGTTATGTTAATATAAACATTTCTTTTATATATCATTTTAACATAACCCCACGATTTCATAAAAAAACCATTTCTATACACTACTTCATATCATAACCAGGCGAAAATAATTGTGTTTTATCGAACCATAAAAGATTTTGATAAACTGTCTGAACAATATGTTATGACAATGACATTTTCCATATTTTATCGTCATAAGGCCGACATTTTGGGGATATTTATTTTAAGGATGGGATGGGATAGGGTACTAAACGATCTGTACAACGGATTGTAGCCTTCTCATATGTTTTTAACAATTTTTAATGGTATTTTAATCCATTATAACATTTTAAATTTTTTTGTCACAAACCTACATTATTCAGTTGATTAACGAGACGATCCAACTGAGCAACAGGACATTTTCAAGCTTTTTTTGGCTGGGGCATTAATCCAATGCACGCGCGAGGAACTTGAAACCAATAGGATGCACGCGCACTCGAGTCAGCACAAATCGGTGGGAACCAATTTGTTTAAGTGGAAAATTAAGTTGAATGTTTAGTTTAAGATATTCAGTCTATTGTTAGAGCGGAATGTGAACGGTTGTGGAGGTAAATAAAGTTATAACGTTTTCAAACGGTGTCTTTCATTTTAGTAATTCGAGAGCCCCTAGAGTGGGCGTTCGCTTTTTTTTTTAAAGAATCCTCTTCAAGGATATCTTTAATTTAAATAAATAAATAAATAAGAAAACAGAAAAAAACACATAAATATAAATTAACAGATACAAGATACATAGTTTAACAATAATAATTCGAAGTAATAAGATAAATTAACAGAAAAACATTTAATATTAACAATTAGCAGATAATAAATTAAGATTAGCAACAGTAAATTTAACAAACAGTAACTAAGTTAACTTATGGATATATAATTTTAAAAAGGATTGCTACAAATGTCGCATCTGAGTCATTGCTCTTTCTTATTCTATTGGGATCAAATCATCATTTGTTCTATGCAATAAGGTGAAGTAGAATGGTGCCAGGGCAAATTAAGAATCATTTTTAATAGTTTGTTTTGACATATTTGTAATTTATTGAATGACATTCAGCACATTTTTCCCACACCTTGCAACCATACAAGAGGATTGATTGAAAGATGGTTTTCTAAATTATAATCTTATTTTCGTTTTAAAGTCGTGAATCTATTTATAAATAGATATAACATTTTGGTAGCAATATTCGTTTTTAAATGTCCTCGTATTATGTTCTTTAAAAGTCAGTTTAATAGAGTGTCCATAAAGTATTAGCTGGTTAGCCGGAATCAAGCAAGGTTTTCTTTTTCGTGTCAAAACATTGCTCGTATCTTTTCAGCGTTAAGCTTTATTCTTTACTTTGAAAAGTACTCTCGCAATATATTAGTCGCATTTCTAAAATTCGTCTCAATATTGAGAACAAATTCATGCGATGAAAGTATTGCCGTGTCATCAGCATATATGGCTGCTTCACAATCTGAAAGAGTCGGGAAATCCGACGCATATATAAAATTGGTCCAAGGACCAAGCCTTGGAGTACGCCAGCATGAAAATGAAAGATGTCGGACACATTACTATAAACATGTACTTTGAAACAACGATTCGTAACAAAGTTGGACAATTTGACAGGGAAATGGAGGAAAGTTAAGATTTTTCATTTTATATGTCCATTATGACACACTAAATTAAAAGCTTCATCCTAAGAACTTGATGTGAGGTCCCACGATTTCGCCTAAATCCGAATATTCGATTTTATATATTCGATTTTCTTCAATGATTTGAACAATTTTTCTTTAATTTTGCTTAAAGCACTTAGTAAACTTATTCGTCGGTTTTATCGGGAGACTTCCCTGCTCTTGGAATGGGAGTAATCTTTGATACTTTCTATTTATCAGGAAAATATTGCATTTTTAAAGTTAGAAACTTTATCCGTTCCTTTTGTATTTTTTTTTAGATAAATGATATTAATTTTATTTATTCCGCCCGTTTTTTGATAAATACATTTTTTACGCGAAATTCTGTGTCTGATTCCATTATAAATTCATCTGTCGGAGTTTCATAAACTGCTTAGTTAAAGTTATGAAGAGCATGTTCAACCAGGATGTTTTTATTTGAATTTCCTAAATTTTGAGCGACATCGTGATTTTGCACGAAGTTAAGAGGTTTCGGTACCACTTCTATTGCAAGGTAATTCCTTGGATTTATTTTTAACAATTTTCGATTTCCAGAATATTAGTTATATCAAGTCCATTAGTTCCATTCAATATTTCGATTATATTGAATTTGTTTATTTATTATTTTATTTAAGTGAGCTACATGAATGCGAGAAGCAGGTTGGCGCTATATACGCCAGTTTCTTCTGTGCATATTCCTTGTTCTAATAAGTTACACAGTTTGAGTTGGGATTTTAGGGCAATAGATTTTTTTTCGCATCTCTTGGAATACTATTATTAGTTCTGTATACTGCTGAACAATGGAGTCAACATCTTGTTTGTTTGTAATTGTTGCAAGGGTCGTAGGTCGTTTGCGTTTTTTAGGTTATAAGCTCGTTTAATGAAATTGGTTGAGACGTTAGGCCAGGGACATTTGTAATAAATAAATTCAAAACGGACAGATTTCCACGGGAACTTGCTGGAACAAAAGAACTTGCTAGAACATAAGACTTGCTGGAACATAGGAGGAAACAAGATGGACATAGGCAACATAACAGATAGAACGAACAAAATATCCCCCATGAGCTTGATCTAATGCAACCCCAGTCTCTGTGTCTGCAGTTTAGATTACCCCCATTAAAAATGCACCATTTATACTAAACATTTTTCTCAAGTCACTTTTAAGTACAGCCCGTTTTTCATCAGGTAGACACAATAAATCAAACTTTTTTTTTTCGTTAGGTATGTAAAATTACTTCAGTTTTTATAATTTCTACATATTGAGTTTGCACGCAAGATAGCTCATGCTGTATTGATCTCCTAATCAGAATTGCAACGCCCCCACCTCTTCCGTCTTTTCAATCTACTCGATATCATTTTTATTCCGGCGTTGAGATTCGAATTTTAGATTTTAACCACGTTTCTAGGTGACCATTGCAATGTCAATTTTCTTATTCTGTAAAAAAATGTATATATTCTACACACGTTTGTTACGAATACCTCTGCCATTCCATGTTATAATATTAATATTACTACCATAAAAATTACTTAACATTATTATAAAAAAAAACTTAGTCGCTAATTGTGCGATAGCATTAAATTGATCTAGTTTAGATTTGCAAGTACTTAGCATGGTAATCATCTCCGTTACGAATACCTCTGCCATTCCATGTTATAATATTAATATTACTACCATAAAAATTACTTAACATTATTATAAAAAAAACTTAGTCGCTAATTGTGCGATAGCAATAAATTGATCTAGTTTAGATTTGCAAGTACTTAGCATGGTAATCATCTCCATTACGAGTACATTTATTTCATCCATCAATTCCAAACTAGTGCTGGTGCATCCCGTGGAAACATTGTTGTTGTCCATTATTTCAGCTGACAATGAAGTGGTGTACCCTCCTGCTTTTGGGCGTGGGGTGTTGCTATGATTTGTTTCTACATGCTTCGTAGAAAATCGCTCATTGATTGCAATAGGATATTGATGCTGTGGTTATTGTTGTTGTTGTGGCGTGGTACAGGGCGAAAAGCCGTTTTGCTTCTTATTTATATGTACATACATACATCTGCTGGCACATGCGCTGTCGGTTGATTTATGATTACCATGGTAGTTCGCGCATTTGACACTATTCAAACTGGTGCAGTATTCAGTTTTGTGATGACCAGCGCAGATTGAACAATATGCTCTTATATGGAAAACTTTGTCGCCCTGACTAAACATTACTCATTTCCGGCTTTGTGGTACTCTATTCTTTTGGTGACGATGAAAATTACACTTGATTTGATCATGAAATATAGACCGAACATTTTTAACTTTCTCTTATAAAGAGAAAAAATGTTCGACCTAAAGCTTTTGATTGATTCTAACATTACTATGAAAGCGGAACTCAAAAAAGTGGTTTTAGGAATTCCGTCCATCGGTTCGTCGGTTCGTTGGTCCTTCTGTCCGTACAAGTCTATCCAGCCTAAGCGACTTGACCGATTTTGTTCTAATTTCGTATCCAGCGTTTTTTTTGGTCATTATTCAAAGCCATTTTTTTGTTTGTTTGTTTTAAGCATGTTATTACTGGTACATGCCTTATAAAAATTGTACATAACCTCATTTGTTCGAAAACGGCTCTAATGATTTTGATTTAACTTCTTATATTCTATTAACATATTAGTTGCAACAAAACTGCATACCCAGTTTTTTCGACATAAGCAAAATTGTCAACTTCTCGCAAACTATTTGGCCAAATTGAATGAAATTTTATTTATAGACTACTATTATTGTTTTCATGAGTTCCAAATTATTGGTTTTGGCCCAATTATCCCCAAACGCAATTTTTAGTTTTGGCCAATAACGGAAAATCATTATTATTCACATTAACACCGATAACTTTTAATTACGGAATAAACGTTCGTATAATCTCATTTTGACATTATTTATATCATTCTAGCATCATTAATCGAAATAAATACAATTGTGCATTTTGACCAAATTGTTACAAATGTGAAATTAACTGAATGTGAAAGACAAAGTTGCGTACGACCCAGTCGTGCGCCCACCACTCGTATCATTCTAGCATCATTAATCGAAATAAATGTTATTGTGTATTTTGGTCAAATTGTTACAAACGTGAATTAAAGATGGGTATGACCCAGTCGTGCACCCACCACTCGCTTTGTAAATCGTTGAGTTTTATTGTGCGTATTGTTCGTATATATTTCGTAATTTCTTTACACTTAAGGCCGAGTCTCAAGAGTTCATTTCTTAATTTGGTTGTGTCGTATGCACCTTTGCCAAAAAAAAATACTTTAAAAGCTTTCTCGCTTCTCAGATCATATGTGAAATATTGTAAATTTTCACCTTTTAGTTTGTCCAGAAAACATTTATAAGAATCCATACTTTCGCACATGACACAGTTAATTGTAAAGCGGCCACGAAGAGCAACAGACGGTTGTATATGAAACGAAATGAAACGCTGTGTAGAAGTATAACTCCCGCGTTATCTTTTATTACTTTTGAATTAATCCTAATTACTTTTACTTAGAACTTACAAACTAACATAACAACAAAATGAGTTTAACTAATTATATTCAAATAGATACGTGTTTTTATTGAAAACACTTTTGCCCCTTATACCCTGACCCATCCACATGGTGTCATAAGTGTTTAAAACTCTCGGTATCGTGTTCGCGAAATATTGGAAGAAGTACATAGTGCATGATAACAGAATTGTGAAATTTGCATGGTTATAGAATTAATGAATCAAAATACTAATCGAAAACAGAAAAGACAAGGAAAGAAAAAATTGTGCCAGTGATTGTGAAGAGCAAGCGGTAGCGGGTTTCGCTATACATCACAACGATCAAATCTAATAGAGGAACAAAAAAGACGACACATGCAATCACATCTTAAATAGAAAGCGATAAGTATCATTGCATGTATTTTTTTATAATTAAATGAATATAGAATATTTATCTACAAGAAAATTACAGGCTTTACTACAACAAAAAGGTTTTTCGTATCTATACAAGCTTAAACAAGATTTAATCGAGCGATTATAATCCGCATCGATTACAAATCTTGAACGGTCCTTAGAAGGGGTAGAGTGCGTGGGAAGTACAGACGGGGAACAAGAGTTTGGATTTAAAGGCGGTGATAGCGAAGAGGGTAACGGGTATTACGAAAGTGATAGCGTCGAAGGTGTAAACAACGTCGACGAAAATACTACTGGAATAAACGAAAACGTAGCAGAAATGGCGCAAAATAATTTTGTATTTATTTTGTCTTTAAAGACGTGGATGACTCTTTAGAACTATTACTGATGAAGCTGGGAAAGACATTAACGATTGGTTAACCGAATTCGAGGACATTTCGTCGGTATGTCAGTGGAACGATATCCAGCGAGCGCATTAGTCCTGAATTCATTTTTCGGGAGTAATGTCTCCCTAAAGTGGGACATAAGTCCTGAATTCAATTCAGGACTTATTAAGCACTTTAGTGGGACATCAACATAACAATGCTGCGTACACCAGAAATTCAAAAATTGCACAATCTTAACTTTAAATTCTTTAGGTCCTTTTGATACTCGCTTTTCTATACTCGCTTATCAATATTAAGTCAGAGGAGGTTTATACGCATATGTTTTACTACTGACTTCGAGCAGAGTCTTCGCAATATGCTAAGAAAAACGTTCCCCGAAGCAGAAATTAGGGGCTGCTGGTTTCACTACATACGATCACTACCAAGTAAGGCGTCGAGAATCGCAGACTTTATGCCAAGCATACGACGGAATAAAGAGTGCTATAAGCTTTTTACTAAGCTTATTTTTTTTTTATTTTTGTTTTTGTTCTTCCGCTCCTTAAACAATCGCTGATTGGAGAAGGAGTTGATTTATTGCACAATGCTTGTTCTAAGTACACTTATAGAGAAAACTGACTAATATTTGAAAAGCAATGGCTATCTAAGGTGCGAATTAACAATATATTTTATCTATATGAATGTATTTATCATACCAATTATTTATTTTATATTGTCAGGATCTATCAAAACAGTTCTCTGTTTATAAGAATTGTATGCGAACGACAAGCATTCTAGAGGCATATTAACAAAATCTTCGTTAAGTATTACCAAAATGGCAATCTCTTTAAATTGTGTGACATTCTGTTAGATGAAGAGTACAAAACAACTTTGGACTTTTCCTCGTCGGATGGTGAAACATGGAGAATATTTGAGCATAGTAAATTCGAAAAGCGAAATGAATTCATTCACCTTCTGATTAATACGCTTGACAAGCACCGAATAACTGTTTCTGACTTCATTAATCAGATGACGTCAAAATTGTGTGGTCAGTCAAACCAAATGATTGAGGTTGAAGTCTCTGAAGGATCAACAAGCGAAAGCGAGGAAAATGTTTCGAACGACGCACAACAACACATAGAAAACGAAACTTTGAATTGCTGTCTGTGTTTTGAGAATCCTCGCAACATACTTTCACAGCCTTACAAGCACTGTAAGATGTGTAGTTTCTGTTTTCGAAGCTGAGCTAAGAGGCAATGGCACTTAAATTTAATTTTTTTTCAGGATTTGCGTCCCGTTTTCAACGATAAAAACTCGGGACTAATGTCCCACTATAGTAAGACATAATCCCGAGTAGAATTCAGGAATTATTTTCCACTAAAATGAAACATTAGTCCCGAAAAATCTATTCGGGACTTATGTCTCGGGGACCTTTGTTGCTGCGTCTATCAAGCGTTATTTTATTAGTTATCGAACCCGGGAAAAACATTCACACGTTGAAAGATTTAAGATCTACGCTTCAGAAAGAGTTTGCTAAGACAGTCTCGGGCTTAGTGATTCATCGTCAACTCGAATCGCGGAGAAAAAATATTGGCGAGATATATTTAGAATAGATATTTTAAATGAAAGTAATGGCGAAAAAGGGTAACGTCGACGAAGAATCCTTACTCTCATATATCGTTTCTTGGAATGGGAGTAATCTTTGATACTTTCTATTTATCAGGAAAATATTGCATTTTTAAAGTTAGAAACTTTATCCGTTCCTTTTGTATTTTTTTTTAGATAAATGATATTAATTTTATTTATTCCGCCCGT
Source organism: Rhingia rostrata (assembly GCA_949824845.1). Classification (NCBI taxonomy): domain Eukaryota; kingdom Metazoa; phylum Arthropoda; class Insecta; order Diptera; family Syrphidae; genus Rhingia; species Rhingia rostrata. The sequence goes on along the minus strand of OX463755.1, from coordinate 87,118,949 downwards.
TTTTTGATAAATACATTTTTTACGCGAAATTCTGTGTCTGATTCCATTATAAATTCATCTGTCGGAGTTTCATAAACTGCTTAGTTAAAGTTATGAAGAGCATGTTCAACCAGGATGTTTTTATTTGAATTTCCTAAATTTTGAGCGACATCGTGATTTTGCACGAAGTTAAGAGGTTTCGGTACCACTTCTATTGCAAGGTAATTCCTTGGATTTATTTTTAACAATTTTCGATTTCCAGAATATTAGTTATATCAAGTCCATTAGTTCCATTCAATATTTCGATTATATTGAATTTGTTTATTTATTATTTTATTTAAGTGAGCTACATGAATGCGAGAAGCAGGTTGGCGCTATATACGCCAGTTTCTTCTGTGCATATTCCTTGTTCTAATAAGTTACACAGTTTGAGTTGGGATTTTAGGGCAATAGATTTTTTTTCGCATCTCTTGGAATACTATTATTAGTTCTGTATACTGCTGAACAATGGAGTCAACATCTTGTTTGTTTGTAATTGTTGCAAGGGTCGTAGGTCGTTTGCGTTTTTTAGGTTATAAGCTCGTTTAATGAAATTGGTTGAGACGTTAGGCCAGGGACATTTGTAATAAATAAATTCAAAACGGACAGATTTCCACGGGAACTTGCTGGAACAAAAGAACTTGCTAGAACATAAGACTTGCTGGAACATAGGAGGAAACAAGATGGACATAGGCAACATAACAGATAGAACGAACAAAATATCCCCCATGAGCTTGATCTAATGCAACCCCAGTCTCTGTGTCTGCAGTTTAGATTACCCCCATTAAAAATGCACCATTTATACTAAACATTTTTCTCAAGTCACTTTTAAGTACAGCCCGTTTTTCATCAGGTAGACACAATAAATCAAACTTTTTTTTTTCGTTAGGTATGTAAAATTACTTCAGTTTTTATAATTTCTACATATTGAGTTTGCACGCAAGATAGCTCATGCTGTATTGATCTCCTAATCAGAATTGCAACGCCCCCACCTCTTCCGTCTTTTCAATCTACTCGATATCATTTTTATTCCGGCGTTGAGATTCGAATTTTAGATTTTAACCACGTTTCTAGGTGACCATTGCAATGTCAATTTTCTTATTCTGTAAAAAAATGTATATATTCTACACACGTTTGTTACGAATACCTCTGCCATTCCATGTTATAATATTAATATTACTACCATAAAAATTACTTAACATTATTATAAAAAAAAACTTAGTCGCTAATTGTGCGATAGCATTAAATTGATCTAGTTTAGATTTGCAAGTACTTAGCATGGTAATCATCTCCGTTACGAATACCTCTGCCATTCCATGTTATAATATTAATATTACTACCATAAAAATTACTTAACATTATTATAAAAAAAACTTAGTCGCTAATTGTGCGATAGCAATAAATTGATCTAGTTTAGATTTGCAAGTACTTAGCATGGTAATCATCTCCATTACGAGTACATTTATTTCATCCATCAATTCCAAACTAGTGCTGGTGCATCCCGTGGAAACATTGTTGTTGTCCATTATTTCAGCTGACAATGAAGTGGTGTACCCTCCTGCTTTTGGGCGTGGGGTGTTGCTATGATTTGTTTCTACATGCTTCGTAGAAAATCGCTCATTGATTGCAATAGGATATTGATGCTGTGGTTATTGTTGTTGTTGTGGCGTGGTACAGGGCGAAAAGCCGTTTTGCTTCTTATTTATATGTACATACATACATCTGCTGGCACATGCGCTGTCGGTTGATTTATGATTACCATGGTAGTTCGCGCATTTGACACTATTCAAACTGGTGCAGTATTCAGTTTTGTGATGACCAGCGCAGATTGAACAATATGCTCTTATATGGAAAACTTTGTCGCCCTGACTAAACATTACTCATTTCCGGCTTTGTGGTACTCTATTCTTTTGGTGACGATGAAAATTACACTTGATTTGATCATGAAATATAGACCGAACATTTTTAACTTTCTCTTATAAAGAGAAAAAATGTTCGACCTAAAGCTTTTGATTGATTCTAACATTACTATGAAAGCGGAACTCAAAAAAGTGGTTTTAGGAATTCCGTCCATCGGTTCGTCGGTTCGTTGGTCCTTCTGTCCGTACAAGTCTATCCAGCCTAAGCGACTTGACCGATTTTGTTCTAATTTCGTATCCAGCGTTTTTTTTGGTCATTATTCAAAGCCATTTTTTTGTTTGTTTGTTTTAAGCATGTTATTACTGGTACATGCCTTATAAAAATTGTACATAACCTCATTTGTTCGAAAACGGCTCTAATGATTTTGATTTAACTTCTTATATTCTATTAACATATTAGTTGCAACAAAACTGCATACCCAGTTTTTTCGACATAAGCAAAATTGTCAACTTCTCGCAAACTATTTGGCCAAATTGAATGAAATTTTATTTATAGACTACTATTATTGTTTTCATGAGTTCCAAATTATTGGTTTTGGCCCAATTATCCCCAAACGCAATTTTTAGTTTTGGCCAATAACGGAAAATCATTATTATTCACATTAACACCGATAACTTTTAATTACGGAATAAACGTTCGTATAATCTCATTTTGACATTATTTATATCATTCTAGCATCATTAATCGAAATAAATACAATTGTGCATTTTGACCAAATTGTTACAAATGTGAAATTAACTGAATGTGAAAGACAAAGTTGCGTACGACCCAGTCGTGCGCCCACCACTCGTATCATTCTAGCATCATTAATCGAAATAAATGTTGTTGTGTATTTTGGTCAAATTGTTACAAACGTGAATTAAAGATGGGTATGACCCAGTCGTGCACCCACCACTCGCTTTGTAAATCGTTGAGTTTTATTGTGCGTATTGTTCGTATATATTTCGTAATTTCTTTACACTTAAGGCCGAGTCTCAAGAGTTCATTTCTTAATTTGGTTGTGTCGTATGCACCTTTGCCAAAAAAAAATACTTTAAAAGCTTTCTCGCTTCTCAGATCATATGTGAAATATTGTAAATTTTCACCTTTTAGTTTGTCCAGAAAACATTTATAAGAATCCATACTTTCGCACATGACACAGTTAATTGTAAAGCGGCCACGAAGAGCAACAGACGGTTGTATATGAAACGAAATGAAACGCTGTGTAGAAGTATAACTCCCGCGTTATCTTTTATTACTTTTGAATTAATCCTAATTACTTTTACTTAGAACTTACAAACTAACATAACAACAAAATGAGTTTAACTAATTATATTCAAATAGATACGTGTTTTTATTGAAAACACTTTTGCCCCTTATACCCTGACCCATCCACATGGTGTCATAAGTGTTTAAAACTCTCGGTATCGTGTTCGCGAAATATTGGAAGAAGTACATAGTGCATGATAACAGAATTGTGAAATTTGCATGGTTATAGAATTAATGAATCAAAATACTAATCGAAAACAGAAAAGACAAGGAAAGAAAAAATTGTGCCAGTGATTGTGAAGAGCAAGCGGTAGCGGGTTTCGCTATACATCACAACGATCAAATCTAATAGAGGAACAAAAAAGACGACACATGCAATCACATCTTAAATAGAAAGCGATAAGTATCATTGCATGTATTTTTTTATAATTAAATGAATATAGAATATTTATCTACAAGAAAATTACAGGCTTTACTACAACAAAAAGGTTTTTCGTATCTATACAAGCTTAAACAAGATTTAATCGAGCGATTATAATCCGCATCGATTACAAATCTTGAACGGTCCTTAGAAGGGGTAGAGTGCGTGGGAAGTACAGACGGGGAACAAGAGTTTGGATTTAAAGGCGGTGATAGCGAAGAGGGTAACGGGTATTACGAAAGTGATAGCGTCGAAGGTGTAAACAACGTCGACGAAAATACTACTGGAATAAACGAAAACGTAGCAGAAATGGCGCAAAATAATTTTGTATTTATTTTGTCTTTAAAGACGTGGATGACTCTTTAGAACTATTACTGATGAAGCTGGGAAAGACATTAACGATTGGTTAACCGAATTCGAGGACATTTCGTCGGTATGTCAGTGGAACGATATCCAGCGAGCGCATTAGTCCTGAATTCATTTTTCGGGAGTAATGTCTCCCTAAAGTGGGACATAAGTCCTGAATTCAATTCAGGACTTATTAAGCACTTTAGTGGGACATCAACATAACAATGCTGCGTACACCAGAAATTCAAAAATTGCACAATCTTAACTTTAAATTCTTTAGGTCCTTTTGATACTCGCTTTTCTATACTCGCTTATCAATATTAAGTCAGAGGAGGTTTATACGCATATGTTTTACTACTGACTTCGAGCAGAGTCTTCGCAATATGCTAAGAAAAACGTTCCCCGAAGCAGAAATTAGGGGCTGCTGGTTTCACTACATACGATCACTACCAAGTAAGGCGTCGAGAATCGCAGACTTTATGCCAAGCATACGACGGAATAAAGAGTGCTATAAGCTTTTTACTAAGCTTATTTTTTTTTTATTTTTGTTTTTGTTCTTCCGCTCCTTAAACAATCGCTGATTGGAGAAGGAGTTGATTTATTGCACAATGCTTGTTCTAAGTACACTTATAGAGAAAACTGACTAATATTTGAAAAGCAATGGCTATCTAAGGTGCGAATTAACAATATATTTTATCTATATGAATGTATTTATCATACCAATTATTTATTTTATATTGTCAGGATCTATCAAAACAGTTCTCTGTTTATAAGAATTGTATGCGAACGACAAGCATTCTAGAGGCATATTAACAAAATCTTCGTTAAGTATTACCAAAATGGCAATCTCTTTAAATTGTGTGACATTCTGTTAGATGAAGAGTACAAAACAACTTTGGACTTTTCCTCGTCGGATGGTGAAACATGGAGAATATTTGAGCATAGTAAATTCGAAAAGCGAAATGAATTCATTCACCTTCTGATTAATACGCTTGACAAGCACCGAATAACTGTTTCTGACTTCATTAATCAGATGACGTCAAAATTGTGTGGTCAGTCAAACCAAATGATTGAGGTTGAAGTCTCTGAAGGATCAACAAGCGAAAGCGAGGAAAATGTTTCGAACGACGCACAACAACACATAGAAAACGAAACTTTGAATTGCTGTCTGTGTTTTGAGAATCCTCGCAACATACTTTCACAGCCTTACAAGCACTGTAAGATGTGTAGTTTCTGTTTTCGAAGCTGAGCTAAGAGGCAATGGCACTTAAATTTAATTTTTTTTCAGGATTTGCGTCCCGTTTTCAACGATAAAAACTCGGGACTAATGTCCCACTATAGTAAGACATAATCCCGAGTAGAATTCAGGAATTATTTTCCACTAAAATGAAACATTAGTCCCGAAAAATCTATTCGGGACTTATGTCTCGGGGACCTTTGTTGCTGCGTCTATCAAGCGTTATTTTATTAGTTATCGAACCCGGGAAAAACATTCACACGTTGAAAGATTTAAGATCTACGCTTCAGAAAGAGTTTGCTAAGACAGTCTCGGGCTTAGTGATTCATCGTCAACTCGAATCGCGGAGAAAAAATATTGGCGAGATATATTTAGAATAGATATTTTAAATGAAAGTAATGGCGAAAAAGGGTAACGTCGACGAAGAATCCTTACTCTCATATATCGTTTCCTGTATAAAAGATAGTACAACGAATAAAACAATTTTATACGTAGCAAGATCATTTGACGATCTGAAATCTATGTTGGAAATTACGATGAAATGAATTTAAAAATGCATGCAATGTCCATCTTCGCAGATAGTAAAAAAAATTTACTACAAGATACACAGCCTTGAAAACTTGAAACCATATTCCATCCCATCATTGCAAATGCGGCATTGAAACGGTTAGGAAAACGCTACCAAAAGTGGGCGTGGATGAAAATGACACGTGTACAAAATGTTTATTATTGCGGAAGTACTTGCATCTAAATTTTCCTTAAAATTTTAGCAAAAATCGTGTTTAGTAAAAACTTAATAAAAAAAAATAGGCGTGGCAAAAAACTTTGTATGAGCGAAATATTGATATTTAGATTGTCTGAATATCTTGTTCAGAAAGTTTTTAAAATTTCCTAACCATATGACAGAAAAAACGTTTTTCTAAAAAGTGGGCGTGGCTAGATTTTGAGACTCAGCTAGCGATTCTGAGTCGATTATAATACTTTGAGGTATATCTAGCTCAATTATTTCTCTATGTTACAAACTATGTATTAAAACTAATGTACCCCTATGGGATAGGCTATAAAATGGATTTGTACTCCTACTAACAGCTTCAAGCATCACTACAAAATAACAGAAATGGGTCATGCTTCAAAACGGTGTTTGCGAGCTGAAGGAATATTTTATATATAGAATAATATACATATTTATATAATATAAGCATTACCTTTCCAATTAAACCAATAAAAGAAAGTTAATAATCTGCAATTTATTGGATTTTTCCCACAAACCACGCACTAATAGATGAAGGAACACAAAAATAATATTCTCCTACTCACCGGCACTAAAAATCGTCGTACCTCGGCTAGTGCGTAGGCAATTCTAGCATGTGCCTCTGCCGGTGCTGCGAATGTTGATATCTCTACATGCAGGTCTTCGAAAAGATGTGCATATCGGCTGTCACCGCTTGCACGGAGTTCCTCTTCTTTTTTTCGATCTCGCATTGAACCGCGTCCAAGAACTGCCATTTTGCACATTGTATCTTCCTGAAGCCGTTTCATAGAGTTACCTTTCGGTCCGAGCAGTTTACCGACAAAATTAAACTGCAAATGTTCATTTTGAAAATTAAATGTGTCACTTGAATGGATTTTTTTTAAATAACTTGCCTTTGGATGGTCACGAACAGGAACGGCAACTTTTACGGCAATTTTGACAGGCTTATCACGGGTTATGTCGAGCATTTTGAGTTTCTCTGGAAAAAAATAATATTTCAGCAGTTTTGTAGGGAGTGCTCTGTGAAATAAAAAAATTATAACTATGATATTAATGCAGTATTCTGCTTAGATTAGAAAGAATTTACCGGCGCCAAAATTGAACTAAATTACATTAAACATACCAAAATATACCTAATAAGTTGCGCCAAGTGCCTTGTGATTAGTGCGTTGGACTACTAAGTTGGGGCTCCTGGTTCAAATCTTCTCAAAATTGTAGCTTGGTGTTAAGATTTAGGAGCTAGGTTTATGGACCTGTATGGGCTGTTATTACCAAATATAACATTTCATATGAAGGAGGAAATAATATACTCGTATCAAAGGTAGATTCCTGCATTAATTCTGCCATTGTAAGTACATTTCATTTACTTCGATTCTTATTCTTACTTAATAAAGTTACATTAACGATATAAAAGTTAACATAAAAACATATAAGAAGAATACAATCCACTGTGCGGATCGTTGATTACCCTAACCCATCCCAGCCTTCAAATGAATGTCCCCAAAATGAGAGCTTTATAGCGATGAAATATAGCAAATGGCATTGTCACAACATAATATAGTTCATACAGTTCATCAAAATGTTTTATTCTGCATATTATGCTAAGAAGTATAGGGTATTGATATTTATATTGACATCACAGTACATCGCACATGAATGCAACGAAGTGCAGATACATAACAGCACTGGCGATTGAGTCCATCGGTTTGGGGGACAGACAAGACTTAATACAACAGAGAGAAAGACAGATTGACACATGAAAGGATATAACATAAACCTATACAAATGGTTTTTGTAGGAAAACACCTCTAAAAATTGGGCGTGGGTTAAAATTATCTATGGACGCTATTTGTTTATTATCAAATCTAATGATTTTGCACCAAACAGTTTTTTTTAAATATTTTAAAACACACTTGTTTAGCTGGGAGCAACAAAAAGCACTTGTACCAAATTCCATCATTCTAGCTCAAAATTTAAAGCCAAAAAAAAAAACGAGAAATGGCGATGAAATATAGAAAACGTAATTGTCAGAACATTTTGTCAAAATCTTTTATGGATCGACCAAAAATATCGATTTGAGAGATAGTGCATAGAAATGGTTTTTGTATGAAAACGCCTCCAAAAAGTGGGCGTGAGTTAAAGTTATATATTTAAGAAATTTTTGTATTACCATAGTAAATGATTGTGCATCAAATTTTTTTTTGAAATATTTAAAATGTTACCGTACAAAATTTTGAAATCCGCCCACTGCCACGCCCACTTATTGTTGGCGTTTTAAGCAAAAAACGTTTTTCGGTCAAATTTTAGTATATTTTATATACATAGCTCAGTCGACTTAGCCATGTTTGTCTGTCCCTACGTTATCAGTTTTTGGGCCCTCAATTTTGAGCTAGAATGATGAAATTTGGTACACGTGTTTGCTGTAGCCCAACAGGACAAGTGTCAACACTTTTTCAAATCCGCCTTCTGCTACGCTTACTTATTAGAAAAACCCACTTTCAGGCCAAACCGTTAGAGATTTTGAACAAGTGTCTGAACAGAATATCAAGACAATCGTAATGTCTATATATCGTCTTACATACGTTTTTGCCACACGCACTTTTTGAAGGGTTTTCAGTAAAAAACGTTTTCCGGTATAATTCTATGCATTTCGAAATGTTAATATAAAAAAAATCGTCTTTTAATCATTTAAATCCACACCTACTTTAGGGAGGAGTTTTAATCCAAAAACCATTTCTATACATTATTATATATATATTATATATTTTATCGCCATAAATACCACATTTTAGGGATATAAATTTTAAGGATGGAATGGGGTAGGGTATAACACGAACCGCACAGTGCGTTCTCATATGTTCTTTTCTAAGAGAATGCCTCCAAAATATGGGCGTGGGTTAAAACGATTAACAGAAGAAATGTTTATATTACCATAATCAATGATTTTTAGTCAAAATATTATCATAATTAATGATTTTGCATTAACATTTTTGCATCAACGGCAGCGCTCAATCCCATAGTCGATACTGATGGCCCCTTGTCCTAGGGGTATCTTATAAATTGGAACTGGCCCTACAGGTTGGGGGTTGTGCTTTGGGTTAACTACCCATCCATGGAAAAATTAACTGTTACAATACATGCAAAGGACAACGACGTTCGTATCTGCACCTGGAATATGAGAACATTAAACAGGGGAGGTGCATTTGAACAACTATCCAAAGACCTAAACTGCTAAAAAGCAGACATTACTGACATCCAGGAAATACAATGGGATGGGCTGAGCAAAAAGAGGATGAAAAACTGTGATATCTTCTACGGACCGTGTTATAGTGAGCAGAAACAGCGACTGTTCGGATGCGGATTTGTTATAAGTGCCAGACTTAGGCAAGAAGTCTTATGTTTCCAAGACTTAAGCGAACGCATTGTAATAATCCGCATTAAGGCCCAACGAAGGAATAAAATTATATAGCTACGGATTGCTTCTATGAGCTTCTTGACAAATCTTATGAGCGACTACCGAAGTACGATGTTAAAATCGTGCTGGGAGATTTTAACGCGAAGGTAGGAAGAGAAGACATCTTTACAGTATTGTCGGAAAACATAGCCTACAAGACAAACTCGTCTGGTAACTGCATAAATGCACTGTATGTAAATGCACTATAGCCAGAACACGGTTTCCGCACCTTGATATCCATAATGGGACATGGCGATCTCCAGATCAACGAACGGTCAACCAAATCGATCACATTGCGATAAGCAAGAGGCAAGGAGCTTACGTCGACTCGGAGCACTACCTTGTTGTAGCCAAGGTAAGAATGCGGATATTCACCACGCCACAACAACCCAGAAATACTGTGAAAAATGTGATGTCGAAGTACTGCAATCGCAAGAGACCGACATCGACTCGGAGCGCTACCTTCTTGTAGCCAAGGTAAGAAATACCCAGAAAAACCCAGAAATACTGTGGAAAATGTAATGTCAAAAGACTGCAATCGCAAGAGACTGCCAAGACCTTAGCGCAACGCGTATCCCTTAACCCCTCGGTTGACAGATATAACATTGAGGTAGTACGGGACTTTCTCTATCTCGGCTCCGCTATTAACTCTGACAACATCTCGTTAGAAATTAAACGAATAATAACCCTTGCCAACCGTTGTTTCTTCAGGCTAAGAAGACAATTTAGTAGCAAAACTCTCACTATTGTAATAGGCGGAATAGGGCGTTGGGAGCAGAAAGTGGAACGGAAATGATGATGTGGATGGGACAGAATGGGGATGGGATGACGAACAAAAACAACTACTTTGGCTTACCTACACACGCACGGACGGACATTCACCACACCTCGGGCGCTAATGGTGAATTGCAGAGTGCCGATTTCTTACCCAACCTATAAGTTCAACGGCCATTTTGGAACTTCCCCAAATTTGGTAAATATCAACGTCAAATCATCTCTCCTCCGCCAGATTCAACACTTTAAACACCCCAAAAAGGTAATTTACCACGCCATGATGACTTAATCACACAGGAATAAACATACAAAACAAAAAGACGGTCGCTTTATTATTGTGCGAAACGTTCTTTATTACTAACAAAAAAAAAATAAATATAACAAAATAACAACTAAATTAATTAACAAAAAATAGCAAAAAAAAAATTAAATAAATTACAAGCAATATGAACAATAAATTACATAAATAGAAAATTATGAAAATTTAATATAAAACATTACTAAAATTTAAGTAAATAAATAAATGACAAATTAAATCTAAGCATAAAGAGATAATAAATAAACAACACTCAACATAAATAATTAACAGTTGAATAAATAGGTATAAAAATAATATATTACAAAAAAACAAAGGAAATTAAAAAAAAATAATTAACAAAATAAAATTAAACTCTAAATTTTGCTACACCCTGTTGTCGACGAACTGAGGACTTACTCATTGAGTGCCTCCTCGAAATTTACTCCCTGACAACAGAGAGCTCTGTCTGTGTAGTGGTTTTCAAAATTGCGAAAATTTTTAAACAAAAATAAAAAAACAGCCGTAACCAAAACTTTTTACAACAAAAACAAAAAGTAAATTAACGAAATGATTAAATAAAAAAAATTAATAACTAATTGAACGTTTGCGCAGAAAAAATTATAAAAAAAACTGAAAACTATAACGATCGTCTTGGATTTTGCTGTAGAGTTTCCTTCCCGTTTCCGAGCGAATTTAGTGTTTGAGGTAACTTGTTTTTATTTTTTTGATAATATAATAATATCATAGATAATTAAATGTGTCGTTCATTTACAGGTAGACGTAACACCCTTTCGGAAAAAGTTCAAGGGTGACCAGGTCACCTACATCTACAAAAATTAAATGCGTCTCCAGGACCTCGACAACGCCAGAAGTGTGGGCTCAAGAAAAACGAGACTTAGTGAAAATTAAAAGCCTTGAGGACGAAAACGACGTCCTTCGAACTAGCTGAGCAAAGTCGAATTGGTCTGCGAAGAGAAGACAAAAAATCTCCACCTTAAGGATGAAAACATGACCCTTAAGAGTTCGTTAAAATTAAGTAATGAACCAAAACCGAGTGCCCGGTTATCTCAAAATACCATACCGACAAAGAAGAACTCAGTCATGAAACCGACTGAATTCTAAAAAAAAAAAACTTGTGTACCCCTATGGGATAGGGTATAAATAGGTGAAAAATAATAACGATGAAAAGAATACTAACCAAGCGAAACAGCTAAAACAACGGCCCCACCGCCAATTAATGTGATCGGTATAGACGACTATAACAAGTTGCATACCTTGATAAAATCGTTACCATTATCAGGATACCAAGTAACTTCACTTAACAAAAATACATGGAAAGTCTGGGCAAAAGATCCAGAAAGTTATGCTCTATTATCTCGCCAAATAAATACCGAGAAAATATAATGGTAGAATAGAATACATCTGAACGGCCTTTAAGCGTTGTAGCCAGAGTGTTACATGCGTCATGCTTAAATGATGACATAGTTAGCGATCTGAAAAACAGACAACATAACGTTACAGATTACGTTTACAAAAAGAGGGTGAAGCCAATTTTATAAAACGCGCTCTGCCTTTACATATACACACTTTCGATAAAACAGAAAGACTGAAATAAATTTGTGAAATAAAAACCATACTTAATATTGTTTTAAAAATTGAACCCATGCGTAGGGATTCAATTTTAGTTTCTCATACGCAAACCTATTGTCAGAAAGAGCTGCGGTGTGTAAAATATGCCGGAAATCATCTGACGGTAGATTGCAGGTCAGATAAGAAAACTCCTGCCTTTTTTATTAATTGTAAAGGCGATCATCCCGCAAGTTATCGCGGCTGGGGAGTAGCTGAAGAGTTGCAAAAAAGACGGATGAAATTTACTAATAAAATTTCATAGATATTAAATTTAACTAAGAAAAAACCTAAAATTTTGCCTTAACTTATCGCAAAGCCAACGGGGCAACAATCGAAAAACAAAACAAAAGCAAATACCTCGGCCAACAGAAATACGATCGGATTTTGTACATCCAAAACCAAATGTACAAACTTGTACCCAAGCTACAGTACCCGATGAAAATATTTCACCAGACCTCGTTTCCAACGTTTTTTCGATTATTCTTTCAAAAATTGAGAAACGAAGCTAAACGAATACCCTTATTTTCGACAAGCTAATAAAGCCTGAAATTATTATTCTCAACAGTCGTAAACTACTTTCAACATGAATAGATTTCTTAAAATACTTATGTACAATGCCAATGGCCTTCGGTAGAAATTTGGATAACTTGAATTGTCCGAAATATCCGAAACTCACGAAAAAGGATTTTCACTTAAAGATTAAAGGTTTTTTTGAATATCATGCTCTCACTATTATTTATGTTGATAAAGCAAACAATTTAGGAATAGTGTTCAATAGGACACTTACATGGAATGACCACATACTCCGCAAAAAACACGTAAATTGCTAGCAAAAACCCATCCTTTCTTACGGCTGTGAAATATTTAGAAACTGCGATGCTTCTAGCAAGAGGAAACTTAATGTCACTTTTTATAATACCGCGCGTTATGTGTTTAATCTAAGACGTTATGACAGAATCTCAAACTTTTCAAAGCTTATTTTAAGTATATCATTTTACCACCTCTTTGTCTTATTTTAAATATATCATTTTAAATATATCACTTGACCACCTCCTTGCCTATAGGACGCTCGTTTTACTTTCCCATGTGATTGAAACTCGTCAACCTAGTTATTTGTTTAATAAGTTTCGCTTTGCATCCTCCAACAGATCTCATCAACTCACTTATCCACATTTTACATGCTTAACATCTGAGCGACAATATTAGCTCTATTCGCCTATGGAATTCATTATCAGGGTATATACGGCATAACTGGGCGATTCAGGATCGAACTTACTACTTAAACTCTGATCCTCTTTAATTAATTAATTAATGATTCTTTTTTCTTCGATTAAGGGAACAAAGAATGGAAATGATTATTATATTTGTTTTGATTTTATTTAATATAATATTATATTTGCTCTCTTTTTTCTAAATTACCGTCCATAATATGTATATTGTTATAAAACATTTGTTCTCTGTAGCTCACCTCATTAAAATACTAAAGCTTCACTAGTTATAAGATTATTAAAGTCGTAATGTGTTAGCACTTATTTGAAATAAAAACAAAAATGTAAACTAAAACTATATATAAAAGAGTGTATCGAACATTCGATTGATTTTAAATTAGTAGTCGAAACAATGCAAGTTTGCCTATACAAGCCAAAAGCAGACAATCCTTTCTGAAGATATCTTCTGTTTACTGCCCACCGCGACGCAAGGTTGAGAAAATCGATTTTGGAAACTTGCTTAATTTCCTTGGACAGCGTTTTCTCATCGGAGGGGACTTTAATTAATAACATACATTCTGCGAATCTAGATGCATATCACAGAAAGGTAGGATGCTTGACGATGTGGGTAGAAAGTCAAATACCAAATTTTATTATTTGATAAATGGATTTGATAGACTTTTTCATCGTAAATGGTTTGCCGTCCAATCGAATAAAAGTTGAGGAAGAACCAACTGGGATGGCCTCAAAAACGATACTGAAATTATTATTCGACTGGGTGAATCGCTTAGATCCTCATCAGAACTCGAAGTCGCGGTTGACTCCTTTATCGATACCGTCCAAAAAGCAGCATGGAATAATATTTACCTCAAGGGCCCATGGGAAATAAATGATTTGGTTAAACAAAAAAGAAAAGCTCGAAAAAAATGGCATCAAACTCGTGGCTCGCAAGATAAAACGCATCACATGCTATCAAATTCGAATAAAAACTTTAAGAACCAAGCGGTAGAAACTTATCTGCAAAGCCGAACCGCGGGAAAAGAATCGAATTGCCACCAATCGGTGGCAATCGCTGTGCCACCAATTAGAGTAACTCAAGACCTTTGGGCAAAAAGTGATAAGGAAAAAGCAGACGTTTATGCCGCATATCTTGAGAAAACATTTATACCATTTGATGGTCCAGAAAACATTAATTTATTCGAGACTACAACTGAGAGTCATCTAGTCAGATATACAAGTATTGCCGTGCTTAAACAGGAAATACAGAAATTAAAGCCTGAAAAGCTACGGGTTGTGACCTAATTACAGGAGAACTGCTAAAGTGTTGCCCGTAAAATCATTAACTAAATTCCTATTAATTGTAAATGCAGCAATAAGATTAGAATACATACCTACTATGCCGTGGAAAGTCGCGGAAGTAATTATGGTTCTCAACCCAGGAAAATCACCGAATGAAATAAATTCTTACAAACCAATTTCACTTCTTCCAATAATTTCAAAAGCTTTCGAAATGATATTACTAGGTCGCTTACACCCCGTTATTGATCAGAAACGCCTTTTACCTGACCATCAATTTTTGTATAAACGGACAAACGCTTTGCCAGTATTTCTCAATAAAGTTGGAGTCCCTTTTGCAAATGAAGCGAAATATCTCGAATGACACTCGATGCAAAGTTAAATTGGAAGTCGCATGTATAAAAGAAATGCGAAGATTCGAAGCTCAACCTTGATAACAAGCTGCTATTATACAAGCAAGTGCTAAAGCCGGTCTGGATATATGTTATACAACTTTGGGGTTGTACCAGTGAAACGAATCTAAATATTTTACAAACTTTTGAAAACAAAACGTTAGGATCATTCTCCAACGCGCCATGGCCCGATAATAACCAACCGCGCTATAAATTGCGGAAAAAGCAGGAACTCTCAAAGGAAAGCATACATTACTCGTGATTAAAAAAAACATATGTCGCATACTTAGTTGCAATCAAAATACAAAAAGGGTGTTGATTTTAGTAGGTTAAAGTCCCACACTACTCACGGGAAAAAAAAGCTTTTGGCCAAAAAACTCCGCATTGGACGTTTGGGATGGCTAGGACATGTAGAACGAATGGACACCAAATTCCGGCTGGCAGAGTCTTCGATTCCCAGCCAGACGTCGCCTTAAATTGCGCGCACAAGTAGAAAACGATCTTAACCAACTTGGAGTGCGCAACTGGAGGCAGCTAGCTAGAGGTCCAGGTTCATTCCGGACTGTAGCGTCTCTTAAGTAAGTAAGTAGATATAGCTCAAAGTATACTAATCGACACAGAATCATTAGCTGAGTCGATTTAGCCATGTCTGTCCGTCCGTCCGTCCGTCCGTCCGCCCGCACGTCACCAATTTTTGGGCCTTAAATATGACTAGAATAATGAAATTTGGTACACGTGTTTGTTGTTGCTCCTAGCAAAGCAAATGTAAACATTTTTGAAATCCGCCCATTTCCACGCCCCTTTATTAGAAAAAAGTGGTTTTAGGCCAAGAAGTAAGAGATTTTGAAAAAGTGTCTGACTAATATATCTAGACAACCCCAATGTCTATATTTCGTTAATACAAAGTTTTTAACAAACCCACTTATTGGGAGCGTTTTAAGTAAAAAAACGCTTTTCGGTAACATTTTACATAATTCGAAAAAAAATGTTGATGCAAAATCATGGTAATATAAACATTTCTTTCATATATTATTTTAAACCACGCCCACTTTTTGGAGGCGTTAAAATCATTTGTTTACACTACATCATAGCATATTCAGGCGAAAATCGTTGTTTTTTGTCGAACCATGAAAGATTTTGTTAAAGCGTCTGAAAAATATGTTATGACAATGACATTTTCTATATTTCATCGTCATACAGCCGAAATTTTGGGGATTTTTATTTTAAGGATGGGATGGGATAGGGAACTAAACGGTCCGCATTGCCGATTGCAGACTTCTCATATGTTTATAAACTATCCCATAGGGGTATATTAGGTTTGACATTAAGTTGGTGACATAGTAAAATAATCTCACTAGATATACCTCAAATATGGATCGACTCAGAATCGTTAGCTGATTCGATCTTGCCATTTCTGTCTGTTTGTCCGTCCGTCCGTCTGTGTGTCACCGATTTTTGGGTCTTAAAATTTTAGCAAGATTTTTGATTATTGGTGTATAGACTCTCTATCCGACGAAGCAGAACAAGTGTAGGAATTTTTGAAATCCGCCCACTGCCACGCCCCTTTTTTAGAAAACCATTAGAGATTTTGAAAAATTGCCCGAACAACATATCATTTTGGTGACCTTTTCAGTTAAAAATTTTTTCGATCAAATTTTAAACATTACGAAAAAAAAATTGATGCAAAATCATTTTATACAATATAAACATTTCTTCTGTATATCATTTTAACTCACTCCCACATTTTGGATGCGTTTTCACACAAAAAACCATTTGTATGCACTACTTCATAGCATTACCATAGCGAAAATCATTGTTTTTTGTCGAACCCTGAAATATTTTGATAAACTGTCTGAACAATTTGTTATGACAAAGATATTTTTGTTTTTTTTCCATGGGTGGTGGAAATCTCAAAAGACACGATGAGCACGTGCCCAAAGTAGTGTGGGACAACTAAGTGTGCGACTGATCTAGCAATTTTTTTTATCACGAGTAATGAATGTTTGACAGGCAAATTTCCTCTGAGAGTTCCTGCTCTCTCAGGTCAATACTAAGGGCTTAATTCTTTGAAGACGCCGCATTAAATTTGTTTCGTCAACAATTCGGAGGACCGTTGTGTAAACGTATCCCAATTTCCTATATTGTTGTGCCAACCACTAGTATAGCTTTATCGTCAGCAAACTACTGTACCGTTTGTTTGCGGGACGTTTCCTTGGGGTACTCCTGCCAATATTTCTTCGAACTCCGAATATTCGGTTCCAAGTTTCACACGGAAGAGTCTATGCTCATGATACGACTCGAGGATTTTATATATTTTTTTCTTTTTTTTTGTAGTCTCGAATAAATTAATGTTTTCTGGACCATCAAATGGGATAAATGTCTTCTCAAGATGTGCGGCAAAAACGTCTGCTTTTTCCTTATCGCTTTTTGCCCAAACATCTTGAGTTACCCTAATTGGGGCCATACCATATTTGTTTTACCGTTTGATGACTTTAATTGCTTTCCAAAGTAAATAGTTCGATTCAGCGGTTAGGCTTTGCTGATAAGTTTCTACTGCATGGTTTTTAAAGTTGTAATTGAATTTGATAGCATGTTACTCAACCAATTGATATGTGTTTTATCTTGCGGGTACGAGTTTCGTACCATCTTTTTCGAGCTTTTCTTTTTTGTATAACCAAACCTCTTATTTCTCATGGGTACTTGTGACTATAGCTTTCTGTTTTGCGTTGTTGAGGAATATTATTCCATGCGGCTTTTTGGACGGTATCGATAAAGGAGTCAACCGCGACGTCGAGTTCTACTGGGGATCGATCTAAGCGATACACCCAGTCGAATATAATTTTCAATATCGTTTTTGAAGTCTTCCCAGTTGGTTTTTCCGTTTGTTAATCTGGGTGGGTTTTCATTTCTAACGATAGACTAGCTCGTTGTTAGAAAGAGCGGAGAATGATCAGAGCAAAGATCAAAAAATTCCCCATTTTTTATTCGATTGGACGGCATACCATTTACGATGAAAAAATCGATCAAATCCGGTATTTTTGTAACATCAGTTGTCCAGTTAGTTGGTTTTCCCATAGAACAAAATTCGGTATTGTACTTTCTACCAACATCGTAAAGCATCCTACCTTTCTGTGATATGCATCTAGAATGTATACTTTGCATTAACGTCCCCTCCGATGACAAATCGCTGTCCAAGGGAATTAAGCAAGTTTTCAAATTAAATTTTCTCAACCTTGCACCGTGGTGGTCAGTAAATAGAAGATATTTTCAAAAAGGATTGTCTGCTTTTGACAAGTATAGAGCAAACTTGCATTGTTTCGACTTCTTATTTAAAATCAATCGAATATTCGATACACTCTTTTATATATAGTGATGCTCCACCTCTAGCCTTGTTTGATGGATGTAGAGCATGATAATCAAAATAACCTTTAATCTTTAAGTGGGAATTACTCTTTGCATGAGTTTCGGATATTAAACAGACGTCGATATATTTTTCCTGCATAAACAATCCAAGTTCTCAAGTTTCTGCCAAAGGTCATTGGCATTCCACGTAAGAATTTTAAGAAATATTTTCATGTTGAAGGAAGATTAGCTACGTCTGTTGCGAATACTATTTTCAAGTTTTACTAGCCTGACAAAAATAAGTTTATTAGTTACGCTTTGTTCCTCAAGTTTTGAAAGAATAATCGAAAAAACGTTGGAAACGTGGTCTGGAGAAATAGTTTTATCGGATACTGTAGCTTGGGCATAAGTTTGTACATATGGTTTTGGATGTACAAGATCCGATCGTCTTTCTGTTGGCAGAGGTAAATGTTTTTTTTTCGATTGTTGCCTGATTTCGCTTTGTGATAAGTTTAGGTGAAATTTTAGGCGTTTCTTAGTTAAACTAAATTTCTGTGAAATTTTATTATTAAATTTCATCCGTCTTTTTTGTAACTCTTTAGCTACTTTGCAGCCGCGGTAGCTTGCGGGGTGATCGCCTTTACAATTAATTCAAATAGTAGGAGTTTTCTTATCTAACCCGCAATCTACTGTCAGATGATTTCCGGCACATTTTACACACCGCGGCTCTTTCTGACAATAGGTTTGCGTATGATTATATCCTTGGCAGCGCTTGCACTGAGGAACTAATTTTGAATCCTTACGCGTGGGTTCGATTTTTACAACAATATTAAGTATTGTTTTTATTTCACAATTTTTTTCAGATTTTCTGAGTAATCGAGTTAAATAAACGCAGAGTATAAAAGAAGGCAGAGCACATTTTATTAAAATTTCTTCACCCTATTTTTGCTGTTTGTTTCGCTTTACAATGTTTACGGCATCTATAATTTACGTTGCCTGTTTTTTAGATCGATAACTATGTCATCCTATAAGCACGACACATGTAACCCTCTGGCTACAACGCTTAAGGGCATTTCAGATTTATTCTCAAATGAATACCAATCAATTTTGTCGGTATTTAGCTTCCGAGATAGTAGACGGAAATTTTTGTCACTTGGGGTATTACATCTTTTCGTTTTATTCATTGCATTTTTATACCCTATCCCATGGGCGTACATTAGTTTTGATACGTAGTTTGTAACATAGTGAAATAATTTAGCTAGGTATACCTTAAAGTACATGGATAGACTCAGAATCGAAAGCTGATTCGATTATCCATATCTGTCCGTCCGTACGTCAATAGTTTTTGGGTCTTACATTTTGAGCTAGAAAGAAGAAATTTGGTATACGCGTTTGATGTTGCTCCCAGCAGAACAAGTGTAAAGAAATTTAAAATCTGCCCACTGACACGCCCCCTTTTTAGAAAAACGTAGTTTTAAGCCAATCCGTTTAAAATTTGAAGGAATTGTCTGAACAACTTATCTAGACAATGCTAATGTCTATATTTCGTCTATACAACGTTTTTTGCCACGTCCACTTTTTCAAGGTTTTTTTAGTAAACAATTTCGGTTAAATTTTAAACATTTCGAAAATATGTGATGCAAAATAATTTGTTTTGGTAATACAAACATTTCTTCTATACATCATTTTTAACCACGCCCACTTTTTGGAGGCGTTTTCATACAAAATCGATTTGTATACCCTACGCCATACCATATGCAGGAGAAAATCGTTCTTTGGTTCGAACCATACAAGATTATGATAAACTGTCTGAACAATATCTTTTTTTATACACTTGTTCGAAAAGCTCGTACCAGGATCACATGCACCAAATTTCAATATCCTTGGTCAAAATTTAATGCCCAAAAACCGGTTTTCTACAGACATGCGATTCTGAGTCGATCCATATATTTTGAGGTATATCTAGCGAAATTATTCCTCTATGTTGCAAACTATGTATCAAAACGAATATACTCCTATGAGATAGGGTAAAAACATATTATGAGAAAGCTACAATCCGCTGTACCCCATACGTTTAGGACCCTATCCCATCCCTTTATTAAAATATATATAACCAAAATGTCGGCTTTATATCGATGAAATATAGAAAATGTCATTGTCATAACATTATGTTCAGCAAGTTTATCAAAATCTTTCATGGTTCTTCAAAAAACAGTGATTTTCGCTTGGTTATGCTATGAGATAATGTATAGGAATGGTTGTTGTATGAAAACGCCTCCAAAAAGTGGGCGTGGGTTAATATAGTATATATAATAAAGGTTTATATTACCAAAGCCATTGATTTTGAAAAACGATTTTTCAAAATGTTTAAAATTTTAAAGAAAAATGTTATTTTCAACGCCCCCAAAAAGTAGGCGTGGCAAAAAAATTCATTAAGACGAAATATAAACATCAAGATTGACACAAATATTTTGTTCAGAAATTTTTTCAAAACCTTTAACGGTTTGGCCTAAAACTACGTTTTTCTAATATAACGATGATAGCGGAACTCAAAAAAGTGGTTTTTGGAATTCCGTCCGTCGGTTCGTCGGGCCATACACGTCTCTCCAGCTTACGCGACTTTACCCATTTTTTTTCAAACATCGTATCCAGCGTTTTTTTGGTCATAATTCTAGGCCATTTTTTTTTGTTTTTTTTTGGCCATGTTATTACCGGCATCTGCCATATAAAAATCATACATAACCTAAATTTTCTCGAAAACGGCTCTTACGACGTTGATTAAACTTTGCATATACTATAAGAATATTAGTTCCAACAAAACCGCATACCTAGTTTTTTCCACAAAATCCATATAACGTATTTTCGCATATATGAATCAAACGATATTTAATTTGAATACTACTAGTACTGATTTTATGAGCTCAACATAAACGGAATTTTCAGTTTTGGCCAATAACGGAAAAACATTATTATTCGTATGGACATTGATTACTTTCAATTACTGAATAAATGTTGGTATAATCACATTTCGACATTGTTTATATCATTTTTAGCATCAATAATCAAAATAAATATTACTGTGTTTTATGGCCAAATTGTTAAAAACGTCAAATTAACTCGTTGTGAAAGAGAAAGTTGCGAACGACCCAGTCATGCACCCACCACTCGTCTTACTTAACTAGACTAGAGATCATATTCAATCGTATACACACATTTACAACATACATGTTGAGGTAAGAATGTGATACATCATGAATATCAATCAAACGTTTCAATACATATTATGAAATTTACAGAAAAAATAATCTGCAGCATAAAGCTACTGCGGAAGTGCTGACACTCAAAAGTACAGAAAACGCTGCTGGTAAAACTACCATCAGCATATATATTTTTATGGCTAGGCACATAGTCGTACTTTTGACCGAACGCACGCTGACGTGCGTTTATAAACGTAAACGTTTATACCCCCCTTAAGTTTTGAGCTGGAATAATGAAATTTGGTATACGAGTTTGTTGTTGCTCCCAGCAGAACAAGTGTAAAAATTTTTGAAATCCCATCACTGCCACTCCCCCTAATTAGAAAAACGTAGCTTTAGGAAAAACCGCTTAAAATTATTAATAAAAGTCTGAACAAGATATCTAGACAAACCTAATATATTGATAAACTGTCTAAACAATATGTTGCGACAATTTCAATTGGGTATACGCGTTTGTTGTTGCTCCCAGCAGAACAAGTGTAAACATTTTTTTGAAATCAGCTCACTGCCACGCCCCTTTTTAGAAAAACGTAGTTTTAGGCCAAACCGCTTAAAATTTTAAAGAAAAGTCTGAACCACATATATAGACAATCCTTATGTCTATAATTCGTCTATACAAAGTTTTTTGATGCAAAATCATTGGTTTTGACAATATAAATATTTCTTTTGTTTAACATTTTAAGCCAACCCTCGTTTCGGAGGCGTTTTCATATAAAAAACATTTTTTATACCCTACGCCATACCATAAGCTGCAGAAAAACGCTGTTTTTGGTCGAACATACTGTCTGAACAATTTGTTGCGACAATTTAAATTTTAATATAGCTTTGCCATAAAATCCACATTTAAGATATATTGATTTTAAGGAGAGAATGTGATAGGGTATAAAACGATCCACACGGTGGATTGTAGGCTTCTCATATATTTGTATTTGTATTGCAACTTTCTTGTGAGAGTTCCTGATTTTTCAGGAATTTATAGCGCGGTTTATTATTATCGGGCCAAATCTAAGGGCTTAGATCTTTGAAGACGCCGCAATAAAATTGTTTCTTCAAGAATTCGGAGAACCGTTGTGGTAACGTGTCCCAATAAACGTTTTTTATGTTTGCGTGCAAACTTTTTCGTTTCACCTTTAATTGCGGGAATTCTGCGTTGATATTCATTCCTTATATACGACGGCGCATTGACGAATGATCACAACATTTTGTTTTCAATAGTTTGTAAAATATTTAGATTCGTTTCACTGGTACAACCCCATAGTTGTATACCATATATCCAGACCGGCTTAAGCACTTGCTTGTAAAATAGCAGCTTGTTATCAAGGTTAAGCCTCGAATATTTTCAGAGTAACCAGTGCAGTTTGCTGTATTTATTGTTAAGTTCTTGGCATTTCTTTTTTACATGCGACTTTCGTTTTAATATTGCATCGAGTGTCATTCCGAGATATTTCGCTTCATTTGCAAAAGGGACTCGAACCGTATTGAGAAATACTGGCAAATTGTTTGTCCGTTTATACGAAAAATCAGCATGAATCGATTTGCTCTCGTTAAGTGCAATCCGCCAGGATTCTGTCCATTCATTAACCTCGTTAAGAGCGTTTTGTAAATTCATATTTGTTTCCTATATTGTTGTGCCAACTGTTAGTATGGCTGTATTTTGGCCGTTTTATGACTTTAACTGATTTCCAAAGTGAATAACTCGATTCTTTTCCAGTGGTTAGGCTTTGCAGATAAGTTTCTAATGCATGATTTATCTTGCGGGGCACGAGTTTGGTGCCATCTTTTTCGAGATTTCTTTTTTGTCTAACCAAATCTATTATTTCCCGTGGGAAATCAATCGAATGTTAGCTACACTCTTTTATATAAAGTGACCTCTACCCTTGTTTGATGGATGTAGAGCATGATAATCAAAATAACCTTTAACCTTTAATTGGGATTACTCTTTGCATGAGTTTCGGATATTAAACAGACGTCGATATCATTTTCCTTCATAAACAATTTAATTCAAAGCCATTGGAATTCCACGTAAGAACTTTAAGAAATCTTTACATGTTGAAGGTAGATTACGTCTGTTGCGAATACTATTTTCAAGCTTTACTAGACTGTCGAAAATAAGTTTATTCGTTTCGCTTTGTTCCTCAAGTTTTTAAAGAATAATCGAAAAAACGTTGGAAACGGGGTCTGGTGAAATATTTTTATTGGGTACTGAAGCTTGGGCATAAGTTTGTACATTTGGTTTTGGATGTACAAGATCCGATCGTATTTCTGTTGGCCGAGGTAAATGTTTAATTTTGCGTTTTTCGATTGTTACCGGCTTTGGCTTTGGGATAAGTTTAGGCGAACTTTTAGGCTTTTTCTTAGTTAAATGTAATTTCTGTGCTACTTCCCAGCCGCGGTAACTTGCGGGATGATCGCCTTTACAATTATTGCAAATAACAAGAGCTTTCTTATTTGACTCGCAATCTACCGTCAGATGATTTCCGTCACATTTAACTCACCGCGTCTCTTTCTGACAATAGGTCTGCGTATGATTATATCCTTGGCAGCGCTTGCACTGAGGAACTAATTTTGAAGCCTTACGCATGGGTTCGATTTTTACAACAATATTAAGTATTGTTTTTATTTCGTAAATTGTTTTCAGACTTTCTGTTTTATCGAAAGTGAGATAAATTCAGATTTATTCTCAAATGAAAACCATACAATGTTATCGGTATTTAGCTTACGAGATAATGGACGGTAACTTTCTGGATCTTTTACAAAGTCATTTTTTTTATTTTGTTATTTTGTAGCCTGATAATGGTAACGATTTCATCAAGGTTTGCAACTTGTTATAGTCGTTTATACCGATCACATTAATAGGCGGTGGGGGCTGTTGTTTTAGCTGTTTTGCTTTATAAGTAATTTCCTTATCGTCGTTTATTAATTCAGTGAGGATATATCTTTCCTTTTTTCACCGGTCTTTGCTTAAAATACAGTTGGTTTCGTTGCTGAGTTGTTCTTCGTCGGTATGGCATTCTGATATAACCGGGCAGTTTGCACTCGGTTTTGGTTCATTACTTAATTTTAATTAACTCTTTAGGGTCATGTTTTCACCCATAGTGGTATATTAGTTTTGACATTAAGTTTGTAACATAGTGAAATAATTTCGCTAGATATACCTCAAAGTATATGGATCGACTCAGAATGGCTAGCCGAGCCGATTAAGCCATGTCTGTCTTTCGGTCCGTCCGTCTGTGTGGCACCGATTTTTGGGCCTTAAATTTTGAGCAAGAGTTTTAAAATTTGGTATACAGAGTCTCTATCCGACGTAGCAGAACAGGTGTAACATTATTTGAAATCCACCTACTGCCCCGCCTCCTTTTTAGAAAAACGTAGTTTTAGGCCAAACCACTAGAGATTTTGAAAAAGTGTCTGAATGTGATATCTAAACAATCCTCATGTCTATATATCGTCTTTACAAAATTTTTTGCCGCGCCCACATAGTTTGTATCATAAAAGAATAATTTTGCTAGATATACCTAAAAGTATATGGATCAACCCAGAATCGATAGCTGATGTCTGTCCGCCGTCCGTCCATCCGTACGTACGTACGGATATCAAATATCATCGTAGAACGATGATATTTGGTACACGTGTTTGATGTTGCTCCCAGCTGAATAGCGTACAAATTTTTGAAATCAGCCCATTGCTACGCTCTTTCTAACCTTCACATGGGCAGTAACTACCCGGGTAGATATATCAATTTTTATACCCTATCCCATTGGGGTATATTGGTTTTGAGACATAGTTTGTAAGATAGAGAAATACTTTATCTAGAGATATCTTAAAGTATATGGATCGACTCAGAATCGATAGCTGAGTCGATTTAGCCATGCCTCCGTAAGGCCGTCCATCACCAGGTTTTTCGCCTTAAATTTTGACATGAAATTATGAAGTTTGATACACATGTTTGTTGATCGTCGACGTGCTCCCAACAGAACAAGTGTAAAACATTTAGAGATTTTAAAAAAATGTCTGAACAGCATATCTAGACAACCACCATGTCTATATTTTGTCTATTCAACATTTTTTCACACCCACTTTATGGGGCGTTTCAGCAAAAACAAAATTTTCGGTAAAATTTTAAACATTTCGAAAAATTGTTTGATGCGAAATCATTGGTTATGATAGTACCAACATTTCGTCAATACATAATTTTACAGATTGTAGCATTCTTATATGTTTTTTTTAGGTAGGGAATAAACAGATATTAGAAGGCTACAATCCGCCTTGAGGATCTTTTAATACCTTATCTCATAATATCCCTATCCCAAAAATGTTGGCTTTAGGGTAATGAAAGATAGAAAATGGTTTGACAAAAAAACAACGTTTTTCGCTGGGTTATGCTATTAGGTAGTGGGCGTGGGTTAAAATGATATAGTATGGAAGAAATATTTATATTTCCATATATATATATATATATATATATATAAAAAATTGTTTTTTCACTGAAGTTTTTTCACTGTGCCAAAATTTTGTATGGACGAAATGTAGATATTGAAATTGTCTAGATATGTTGCTCAGACAAAATTTTTAACGGATTGGCCGAAAACTATGTTTTTAAAAATATAGGCAATGGGCGTATTTAAAATTTTCTTACAATCGTTCTTACTTACTTAAGTGGCGCTACAGTCCGGAATGAACATGGGCCTCAACAATCATGCCTCTCCAATTAGCCCGGTCCTTAGCAAACGGCCTCCAGTTGCGCACTCCAATTTGGTTGAGGTCGGTTTCTACTTGTGCCCGCGACTTAAGGCAAGGTCTTCTTCTACTGCGTCCGAGGTCTGGCTGGGAATCGAAGACTCTGCGAGCCGGAGTATTGGTGTCCACTCGTTCTACATGTCCTAGCCATCTTAAACGTCCAATGCGGAGTTTGACCAGGGGAATGTCGCTGTACAGCTCGTATAGTTCTGGGTTGAATCTTCGTCTCCATAGCCCATCAACGCTAACGGGAACGAAGGTTTTTCGAAGAATTTTCGTCTCAAATCGACCAATTATTTCTTTATCCGCTTATGAGACGGTCATGCTTCAGCGCCGTAGATCAGGACTGGTATGATAAGGGTCTTATATAATATCTCCTTAGTAGTTCGAGTGAGGGTTTTACTACTGAATTGTCTTCTAAGCCCGAAGAAACAGCGGTTGGCAAGAGTAATTCTTCGTTTAATTTCTGACGAGATGTTGTTGTCAGAGTAAATAGCGGAGCCGAGATAGATAAAGTCCCGTACTACCTCAATGTTATATCTGTCAATGGTGACGTTCTGTCCAATTTGTCGATGTTGTGTGTCCTTTCGTGTTGACAGCATATACTTCGTCTTGTCCTCATTTTTAAACCCATTTCTGACGCTTCCTTCTATATAATAGCAAACTTGGCTATGACATCACTTTGGGTCCTGCCAATGATGTCAATATCGTCGGCGTATGCTAGTAGATGTACCGCTTTTTGGAAAATTGTACCTCTGGTGTTGGCTCGTGAGTTTTGCACAACTTTCGCCTTGCTTAAAACCTTTTTTGGTGTCGAATGTGTCGGTGAGGTCATTTCCGACCCTTATGGAGCAGCGAGAGTTCTCCATCGTCATCATACACAAAAGGACGAGTTTGGGCGTTATGCCAAAACTGGACATGGCTCTGTATAGTTTGTCTCTATAAATGCTGTCGTATGTGGCTTTGAAATCGGTGAATAGGTGTAGGGTATCGATTTGGACTTCTTGGGTATTTTCCAGGCTCTGCCAAAGTGTGAAGATTTGGTTGGTTGTGAAGTTTAGTGGCCTAAGACCACACCGATAAGGGCCGATCAGGTTGTTGGTAAACGGTTTCAGGCGTTCACATATTACGGCAGATAGGATTTCGTAGGCGATGTTGAGGAAACTTATGCCTCTGTAGTTGGCGCAGTTTAGAGGGTCTCCTTTTTTGTTGAAAAAAGGTTTCATTGAGGTTCCATTCTTCAGGCATACTTTCTTCGGACCAGATTCGGCTCATGAGTTGGTGGAAGTTACTTACCAAGTCATCTCCACCGGCTTTATAAAGCTCGGCGGGAAGGCCGTCATTTTCGGCAGCCTTATCAAGCTTCAGTTAAGATATTGCTATCCAACGGCAGTTTTCGCTGTCATTGCCAATATTAAACGGTTCGTTCTCCCTTGGTAAAACTTGCGAACATCTTTCCTGGAGTGGCACCTCTCTATATCCGCGCTTTTCTTGCTCTTTTTTTGTTTTTTATTATATGCCAGTGTTCTTCCTCATTTCTCTACCCATAGAGCTCAGGGGTTTCTTGCTGGTGGGCGCGAGAAACCTAGCACATCAGTTGCGGCTGATGCGGATGCGTGCCTCTTGTTCATCGCTATGTCAACAATTTGGTTGACCGTTCGATGATCTGGAGACCGCCATATCCCCTTATGGCTATCGAGGTGAGGGAACCTTGTGCTGGCTATAGTGGCATTTCATTCCGTACCTAAGTCAATTAGCCTAAGTCCGTTACCAGACGTGTTGTCGTGTAGGCTATGTTTTCCGACAATACTGCTAAAGATGTCTTCTCTTCCTACCTTTGCGTTAAAATCTCCCAGCACGATTTTAACATCACACTTCGGTAGTCGCTCATAGGTTTTGTCAAGGAGTTCATAGAAGCAGTCCTTAGCTATATCATCTTTTTCCTCCGTTGGGGCGTGAGCGCATATAAGGCTTATGTTGGCGAATTTGGCACTGATGCGGATTGTTACAATGCGTTCGCTAATGTCTTGGAAACACAAGACTTCTTACCTAAGTCTGGCACTTACAACAAATCCGCATCCGAAAAGCAGCTGTTTCTGCTCACTATAACAAGGTCCGTAGTAGATGTCACAGTTTTTCATCCTCTTTTTGCCCGGCGCATCCCATCGTATTTCCTGGATGGTAGTTATATCTGATTTGTAGCAGTTAAGGGCTTCCATTAGCTGTTCGCATGCACCTCTCCTGTTTAATGTTTTCACATTCCAGGTGCAGATACGAACGTCGTTGTCCTTTTTTCGTTTAGCCGTTTCTACAACTATAATATTTCTCATAAGAACATATGAGAAATATACAATCCGCCGTGCCGATCGTTCAACCTATCCCATACCATCATTAAAATTAATATCCCCAAATGTGGGCATTATGGCGATGAAATATAGAAAATGACATTGTAATAACATAGTCTTCAGATGGTTTATCAAAATGGTTTGTGGTTCGACAAGAAAACATATGAGAAGGCTTAAATCCGCAGTGCGGATCGTTTAATACACTACCTCATCCCATAAAAGAAATATCCCAAAAATGTCGGTTTTATGGTGACAAAATGAAGAAAATATCATGAACACAATATATTGTTCAGACATTTTATCAAAATCTTTTATGGTTTGACAAAAAAACAACGTTTTTTGCCTGCTTATGCTATGAGGTAGTGTATAGAAATGGTTTTGTATGAAAACGCCTCCAAAAAATTGTTGTGGGTTAAAATAAAATACGGAAGAAATGTAAATATTACAATTATTATTGATTTTGAATCAAACAATTTTTCGAAAGGCTTAACTTTTACTGAAAAACGTTTTTTTACTGAAAACGTCCCCAAAAAGTGGGCGTTACAAAAACATTGTAACGATCAAATATAGACATTAATATTGTCTAGATATCTTATTCAGACATTTTTTCAAAATCTCTTACTGAACTAATTTAGTTAGATATACCTCGAAGTATATTGGTCGACTCGGAATCGCTTCTTAAGTCGATTAGTCCATGTCTACCGGTCCGTCCATCCGTCCATCTGTAGGTCACCGATTTTTAGACCTTAAATTTTGAGACAGGTTAATGAAACTTGGTACATGTAATAGTTGTGCGTGCTGTTCGAACAAATGTCACATTTTTAAATCCGCCCACAGCCACGACACCTTTCTAGAAAATCTTTACTTTTGGCCAAACGATATGGAATTTTGTCCATATAAGGGTTTTTGCCACGTCAACTTTTTGGGGGAGTTGTCAGTTAAAAACATTTTTGCGTAGAATTCAAAAAAGCTTTTGATGCGGAATTGATTTTGATAAAACAAAAAAATTTTCCGTAAATTATTTAAGCCCACGCCGACTTTTTTAGACAATTCACTAGAAGAAACATACCATATGCAGGAGAAAAACGTTGTTTTTGTCGAACCATAAGAGATTTTGAGCAACATGATTTGACAATGGCAATTTTAATATTTCTCCCCACATTTTAGGGATATTAATTTTGTGGATGTGTTGGGATAGGGTATAAAACGACCCACACAGTGGACTGTAGCCTTCCCATATGTTTATACCCTTTCCCATATGGGTATATTAGTTTTGATGCATAGTTTGTCACATAAAGAAATAATTTCGCTTTTATGATTAGATAGTATATTAAAGTATATAAATCGACTCAGAATCGATAGCTGAGTCGATTTAGCTATGTCTGTCCAGTGTCCGTACGCCCGTCCGTAACCCACCAGTTTTTAAACGTTAAATTTTGAGCTAGAATGGTGAAATTTAGCGCACGTATTTGTTGTTGCTCTCAGCAGAAAAAGCATAAATAATTTTAAAATCCGCCCAGTGCCATGCATCTTTTTAAGAAAAACGTAGAAACCGTTAGAGATTTTGAAAAAGTGTCTGAACAGCTTATCTAGATAATCCTAATATATATATTTCGTCTATACATGGTTTTTTACCACCCCCACTTTTTGTAGGGGTTTTCATAAAAAAACCATTTGTATACACTACCTCATAGCATAACCAGGTGAAAAACGTTGTTTTTTGAGCTAGAATGATGAAATTCGGTAAACGTATTTGTTGTTGTTTCCATCCGAACAAGTGTACATTTTTTTAAATCAGGTCACTGCTACGCCCCTTTTTAAGAAAAACGTAGTTTATGTCCAAACCGTTAAACAAACCAGGTAACTTTCCTTTGAAAGTTACTGCTTTTTTCGCAATTTATAGCGCGGTAAGTAATTATCGGGCCAAGTCTAAGGGATTACTTCTTTGAAGATACCGTAATAAATTTGTTTCGTCAAGAATTTGAGGACCGTTTTGTTAACGTGTCCTTACGTGTCGCAATAAACTTTTTTTTATGTTTGGGTGCAATTTTTTTCGTTTCATCATTAACCGCGTAAATGCCCAGATCTCTGCGTAGATCTTAATTCCTTATATACCATGGCGCATTGACGTATGATCTTAACATATTGTTTTCAAAAGTTTGTAGAATGTTTAGATTCATTTTACTGGTAGTTGTATATCATATGTACATAATGAACGGATTTAGCACTTGCTTGCCTTATAATAGCAACTTGCTATCAAGGTCAAGTTTTGAATATTTTTCGAGTAACCAGTACAGGTGTCTGTATGTATTTTAAGTTCTTCGCTTTTTTCTTACATGCGACTTTTATTTTAATTTTGCATCGAGTGTCATTTCAAAATATTTCGCCTCATTTGCAAAAAGGTTTCGAACAGTATTGAGAAATACTGGCAAATCGTTTGTTCGTTTAAGTCCTCTATGCCAAACCTTTTCAAAAGCTTGCGACACAACCAGAAATACGGCTAAGAAAATTTTCTTTTCTTCGAAAGCTTTCTCAATTACATCAGTATCTCGAAGAACTTGGTCCACAGTCGAACCATAATCCCTTCCGCAATTGTCTACTGTCTAAGTATGTATTCTAATCTAATTGCTGCATTTACAATGACCTCCAGGTCATAACCCGGAACTTTTTTAGGCTTTAGTTTCTGCATTTCCCGTTTTAGCTCCGTAATACTTGCTTATCTAACTGTATTAGATACTAATACAGTTAGTTGTGGTCTGTATATATTAATGTTTTCTGGACTGGTTTGAATGTTTCCTCATGATGTGCGCCGAAAACGTCAGCGTTTTCCTTATCGATTTTTGCCCAAACGTCTTGAGTTACTCTGATTGGTGGTACAGCGTTTTTTTGGCCGTTAAATGACTCTAATTGCTTTCAAAAGTGTATAATTAGATTTTTTTCAAGCGGTTAGGCTTCGCGGATAAATTTCTACTGCATGGTTTTAATGTTTTTAATCGAATTTGATAGCAAGGTATTCAACAGATTGAGATGTGTTTTATCTAGCGGGGCACAAGTTTGGTTCCATATTGTTCGAGCTTTCTTTTTTGTCTAACCGAATCTTTTATTTCACGTGGGTACCTGATGTAACAATAGCCCACTATTTTGCGATGTTGAGGAGTGTTATTCCATGCTGATTTTTGAACGGTATTTGTGTATGTTGTGACAATGACATTTTCTATGTTTTATCGACTTAAGTCCCACATTTTAGCGATACTAATTTTTAGGATGGAATATGATAGGGTAAAAAACGACCAGCACAGCGGATTGTAGCCTTCTCATATGTATGGGGTATATTAGTTTTGATACATAGCTTGTAACACAGAGAAACACTTTTAAGAAAAACGTTATTTTTTAACAAACAGTAGCGAATTTTTGCTGAACGAAATATGTATTGACCGTAATATCTGTATTTTTTCAGTAAAAAACGTCTTTCGCAATGTTTTAAGCATTTTGAAAAAAAAAATGCTGAAGCAGAATCATTGGTCATGCATATAAACATATCTTCTATTATAATATTTTAGCCCATGCCCACTTTTTGGAGGCGTTTTCATACAAAAACCATTTGTATACACTACCTCATAGCATAACGGGGCGAAAAACAATTGGTTTTTGTCAAACCATACAAATTTTTTATGAACTGTCTGAACAATTATGTTCTGACAATGACATTTTCTATACATCATCGTCATAAAGTTGACATTTTGGGGGTATTTATTTTAAGGATGTAATGGGATAGGGTATTAACACGTTCGCGACCACATGATTTTCGCTGGGGAACGCTAGAATGACACACGCATATCTCCGATATTTTATCCGGGATTGGACCAAAATGATCATAATCGATATAGAATGCGATTATTATAGTTTTAGCTTAATTTTTACTTGACTTGTCGGCTATAGCCGTCATGACCCATCGAAGCAAAAACTTATGCGAATTGACAAGACGGAATATCCTTGTTCAATATATATGTTCCTTAGGATAGTAACCTTTTTGAAAACTTTCCACGAATAGCTTCATCAACAGTTGTATTTTCCTCAATTAAGTTAACACCTTCTTCAGGGAACAGCTGTAGCATCTTAATAGTTGTTCAAATCGCCGGCCGATCATTGTATACCGAAATATTGGATGATAACATAACGGGTCATTAGAAAAGAGATCACGAATCTTTGGCAGTTGGACTTGCCAGGAACTCAAACTTCTCTTCGGAATGCATTGGCTTGAAAACAGCACAACGTGCATGTCTCGTTTTACGAACATATGTTGAGCTAAGTTTTTCTCCATATGCATTTGTCGAGCTCACAATTTTGACAACTATGTGCGATCCATACATTTGGTGGAAAACGTCAAGGGGAGTACGTAGCCGAGATAGACAAAGTCCTTTACTACCTCAATGTTATATCTGTCAATGGTGATTTTCTGTTCAATTCGTCGAAGTTGTGTGTCCTTTCGTGTTGATAGCATATACTTTGTCTTGCCCTCATTTACTATTAAGCCCATTTTTGCTGCTTTCTTCTCTATAAAGCAAAGCTGACTATGACATCACGTTGAGTCCTACCAATGATGTCAAAATTATCGGCGTATGCTAATAGTTGCACCGATTTTTTAAAAATCGTGCCTATGCCGTTGGCAGAATCGGTTTATTTACGAATCTCTATATTTCAGCGTTTATCCGAAGATAGGCTTGAGGCTATTTCATTTGAACATTGGTTGTTAAAATAGCGATAAAACAATTCCAGGCGACGATGTTCAAGCGAAACTAAAGAGTTCAATATTCTTATGTTTCTTATAATTTTTTTTCGAAAGGGTTTGAATCCTATCTAGGAGGTGCAATGTTGTTTTTGGTGCACACGACCAGATGTGGGCGTTAAACTCAACTCAAGTTTAGGGCGTACAAACGCTTTATATATTGTGGCCAGATCAGAAGGGTAAAATATTTCTTACATCGGTTAAGGACATTTCGCTTCGTTTTTATCGATTTGGAATATTTGGCTGTTCCAACGTAAGTCGTTACTAACACAGATACCTAGCGTGGAAAGTTTTTCGGTTACGTCCACGTAGGTGCCATTCATGGATAATGGCTCTGGATTTTGTTTTCGCTTTAACGACAGAAGACAGCATTGTGTTTTGGCAGCATTGAATTCTACTCTGTTGGATTTACCCCATTTGTTGATGCTGTCAAGGTCTGAATTCAAAGAGCTTAACATATGTTGTCTTTTAGATTCTATGTTCGATAATGACGGACGTGGACCTGAAAACGAATATAAGAAGCTTAGAGTACTGTAATCAGCGAAGGAATGAATTGTATTAGAAGTTGCAGACAGGATAGCATTTATAAAAATGAGAAAGAGAGTCTGAGACAAAACTGCGCCTCGAGGGACACCAACATTTATTTGGTAAACCCAAAACAACTTGAATTAAAAGTTTCGAAAGTCCATAGAAGAAGGTTTTCATCGATTCCAAATGCATTCATTTTCAACAAAAGGTCTTAATGCCAAACCCTGTCAAATAAATAAGTGAAATAAAATATCAAGTGCAACAATCTTACTTTCTCCACCGTGGTGGATTGATTGGTTCCACTTTTCAGTGAGATATGTCATCAAATCACGAGTGGACCTGTTGCTGCGAAAACCATACTACCGGTTATTAAGAAGTTTTTCGTGTTTCAAGGAATTTCATAAGCTGATGATTTATCAGCGTTTCCATGACCTTGGAAAGAAGTGACGAGAGATGAAGATTCGCCTTTTTTTGGTACAGGCTGGACAAATGCAGTTTTCCATCTACTCGGAAAGAGACCTGATGAGTAGGATCGATAGAAATGCGTACGCATTGGTTTTGCTAGCTTAGGAGAACACCTATTCAGAATAATGGGGGATACACCATCTGGACTATCTGACTTGTGAATGTCAAGATTAAATAAAACGCTTGCAACTGTACGAGTACGAAAGTGAATTTGTCCCATAGAATGATCTACGTTCTCAAGTACAGGAGGAGAGTGCTAAATTGCTGACAACAGGCATGTTGGTTTTGTATAAGCGAATGTTTGTCTCTCTCATCCTGATAGCTTCTTTACAGCGCAAGTCATACCAGTCTTTTGCCTTTGGTTTGATACTTTTAATTCTGTTGGGAACAAAAGATCACATACCAAGGAGAATGATGTTTGATATCATATCAACGGTTAAGATTCCTAAAAAAACAGTTTCATGCTTCCTAATTGGCTTTCTCGTATTGCCATACAGTGTTTTTGGGAATTTGTTCCTTAACTGTGTGGTTGGAGTACGAAAATTTCGATGATATGACACAGTGGTCTGACGAACCTAGAGGCGATAATACATTGAGGGTGTATTTATCAGGGTGCGAGGTTAGACACAAGTCAAGGGTGTTAGCGGCTTGACTTTTAACATCCGGTATGCGTGTCAGCTCATTTACAACCTGGCTAAGGTTATTTACCTTATCAAAGATCTCAACATACCTTCCTTTGGGTGTTGTTTGTACAGAATGTTGAGGCCACGTAGCATTGTTAAATTAAATGGCCTGCAATGACGATTTCAGTGTGTCGATGCAGGGATACAATTCTAGAGATGGAGTCTGACAGCGCAACTAATTCATTAAAAGTTGAATTACTGTCAAGGTTTGGTCTTCTATAAATGAACCTATAGTGGATTAAATGCTTACGGACGTGGAACTTCAGCTATATAAAATTAAATTCCGGATTGGAATATTGGCCGTATTGAGTTTGAATTTGTGTAGTCTACGTCACTCCGTATATATATGGAGAGACCGCGGTGAAAAAAAGAATTATAGCACTTATTTATATCCATGCAGGGTTAATTCCAATCAGTTAGAAGTTGGCCCCACCTGTGTTTCACATAATCCCAAAACAGCTGGTTTGTATTTGGAAATATGGACAAACTAAGTTGGGGTAGCAATATGAATTCTGGGGTATCTGTATAAGAACCCCATATGGCCGTTAAATGACTCTAATTGCTTTCAAAAGTGTATAATTAGATTTTTTTCAAGCGGTTAGGCTTCGCGGATAAATTTCTACTGCATGGTTTTAATGTTTTTAATCGAATTTGATAGCAAGGTATTCAACAGATTGAGATGTGTTTTATCTAGCGGGGCACAAGTTTGGTTCCATATTGTTCGAGCTTTCTTTTTTGTCTAACCGAATCTTTTATTTCACGTGGGTACCTGATGTAACAATAGCCCACTATTTTGCGATGTTGAGGAGTGTTATTCCATGCTGATTTTTGAACGGTATTTGTGTATGTTGTGACAATGACATTTTCTATGTTTTATCAACTTAAGTCCCACATTTTAGCGATACTAATTTTTAGGATGGAATATGATAGGGTAAAAAACGACCAGCACAGCGGATTGTAGCCTTCTCATATGTATGGGGTATATTAGTTTTGATACATAGCTTGTAACACAGAGAAACATTTTTAAGAAAAACGTTATTTTTTAACAAACAGTAGCGAATTTTTGCTGAACGAAATATGTATTGACCGTAATATCTGTATTTTTTCAGTAAAAAACGTCTTTCGCAATGTTTTAAGCATTTTGAAAAAAAAATGCTGAAGCAGAATCATTGGTCATGCATATAAACATATCTTCTATTATAATATTTTAGCCCATGCCCACTTTTTGGAGGCGTTTTCATACAAAAACCATTTGTATACACTACCTCATAGCATAACGGGGCGAAAAACAATTGGTTTTTGTCAAACCATACAAATTTTTTATGAACTGTCTGAACAATTATGTTCTGACAATGACATTTTCTATACATCATCGTCATAAAGTTGACATTTTGGGGGTATTTATTTTAAGGATGTAATGGGATAGGGTATTAACACGTTCGCGACCACATGATTTTCGCTGGGGAACGCTAGAATGACACACGCATATCTCCGATATTTTATCCGGGATTGGACCAAAATGATCATAATCGATATAGAATGCGATTATTATAGTTTTAGCTTAATTTTTACTTGACTTGTCGGCTATAGCCGTCATGACCCATCGAAGCAAAAACTTATGCGAATTGACAAGACGGAATATCCTTGTTCAATATATATGTTCCTTAGGATAGTAACCTTTTTGAAAACTTTCCACGAATAGCTTCATCAACAGTTGTATTTTCCTCAATTAAGTTAACACCTTCTTCAGGGAACAGCTGTAGCATCTTAATAGTTGTTCAAATCGCCGGCCGATCATTGTATACCGAAATATTGGATGATAACATAACGGGTCATTAGAAAAGAGATCACGAATCTTTGGCAGTTGGACTTGCCAGGAACTCAAACTTCTCTTCGGAATGCATTGGCTTGAAAACAGCACAACGTGCATGTCTCGTTTTACGAACATATGTTGAGCTAAGTTTTTCTCCATATGCATTTGTCGAGCTCACAATTTTGACAACTATGTGCGACCCATACATTTGGTGGAAAACGTCAAGGGGAGTACGTAGCCGAGATAGACAAAGTCCTTTACTACCTCAATGTTATATCTGTCAATGGTGATGTTCTGTTCAATTCGTCGAAGTTGTGTGTCCTTTCGTGTTGATAGCATATACTTTGTCTTGCCCTCATTTACTATTAAGCCCATTTTTGCTGCTTTCTTCTCTATAAAGCAAAGCTGACTATGACATCACGTTGAGTCCTACCAATGATGTCAAAATTATCGGCGTATGCTAATAGTTGCACCGATTTTTTAAGAATCGTGCCTATGCCGTTGGCAGAATCGGTTTATTTACGAATCTCTATATTTCAGCGTTTATCCGAAGATAGGCTTGAGGCTATTTCATTTGAACATTGGTTGTTAAAATAGCGATAAAACAATTCCAGGCGACGATGTTCAAGCGAAACTAAAGAGTTCAATATTCTTATGTTTCTTATAATTTTTTTTCGAAAGGGTTTGAATCCTATCTAGGAGGTGCAATGTTGTTTTTGGTGCACACGACCAGATGTGGGCGTTAAACTCAACTCAAGTTTAGGGCGTACAAACGCTTTATATATTGTGGCCAGATCAGAAGGGTAAAATATTTCTTACATCGGTTAAGGACATTTCGCTTCGTTTTTATCGATTTGGAATATTTGGTTGTTCCAACGTAAGTCGTTACTAACACAGATACCTAGCGTGGAAAGTTTTTCGGTTACGTCCACGTAGGTGCCATTCATGGATAATGGCTCTGGATTTTGTTTTCGCTTTAACGACAGAAGACAGCATTGTGTTTTGGCAGCATTGAATTCTACTCTGTTGGATTTACCCCATTTGTTGATGCTGTCAAAGAGCTTAACATATGTTGTCTTTTAGATTCTATGTTCGATAATGACGGACGTGGACCTGAAAACGAATATAAGAAGCTTAGAGTACTGTAATCAGCGAAGGAATGAATTGTATTAGAAGTTGCAGACAGGATAGCATTTATAAAAATGAGAAAGAGAGTCTGAGACAAAACTGCGCCCCGAGGGACACCAACATTTATTTGGTAAACCCAAAACAACTTGAATTAAAAGTTTCGAAAGTCCATAGAAGAAGGTTTTCATCGATTCCAAATGCATTCATTTTCAACAAAAGGTCTTAATGCCAAACCCTGTCAAATAAATAAGTGAAATAAAATATCAAGTGCAACAATCTTACTTTCTCCACCGTGGTGGATTGATTGGTTCCACTTTTCAGTGAGATATGTCATCAAATCACGAGTGGACCTGTTGCTGCGAAAACCATACTACCGGTTATTAAGAAGTTTTTCGTGTTTCAAGGAATTTCATAAGCTGATGATTTATCAGCGTTTCCATGACCTTGGAAAGAAGTGACGAGAGATGAAGATTCGCCTTTTTTTGGTACAGGCTGGACAAATGCAGTTTTCCATCTACTCGGAAAGAGACCTGATGAGTAGGATCGATAGAAAAGCGTACGCATTGGTTTTGCTAGCTTAGGAGAACACCTATTCAGAATAATGGGGGATACACCATCTGGACTATCTGACTTGTGAATGTCAACATTAAATAAAACGCTTGCAACTGTACGAGTACGAAAGTGAATTTGTCCCATAGAATGATCTACGTTCTCAAGTACAGGAGGAGAGTGCTAAATTGCTGACAACAGGCATGTTGGTTTTGTATAAGCGAATGTTTGTCTCTCTCATCCTGATAGCTTCTTTACAGCGCAAGTCATACCAGTCTTTTGCCTTTGGTTTGATACTTTTAATTCTGTTGGGAACAAAAGATCACATACCAAGGAGAATGATGTTTGATATCATATCAACGGTTAAGATTCCTAAAAAAACAGTTTCATGCTTCCTAATTGGCTTTCTCGTATTGCCATACAGTGTTTTTGGGAATTTGTTCCTTAACTGTGTGGTTGGAGTACGAGAAATTCGATGATATGACACAGTGGTCTGACGAACCTAGAGGCGATAATACATTGAGGGTGTATTTATCAGGGTGCGAGGTTAGACACAAGTCAAGGGTGTTAGCGGCTTGACTTTTAACATCCGGTATGCGTGTCAGCTCATTTACAACCTGGCTAAGGTTATTTACCTTATCAAAGATCTCAACATACCTTCCTTTGGGTGTTGTTTGTACAGAATGTTGAGGCCACGTAGCATTGTTAAATTAAATGGCCTGCAATGACGATTTCAGTGTGTCGATGCAGGGATACAATTCTAGAGATGGAGTCTGACAGCGCAACTAATTCATTAAAAGTTGAATTACTGTCAAGGTTTGGTCTTCTATAAATGAACCTATAGTGGATTAAATGCTTACGGACGTGGAACTTCAGCTATATAAAATTAAATTCCGGATTGGAATATTGGCCGTATTGAGTTTGAATTTGTGTAGTCTACGTCACTCCGTATATATATGGAGAGACCGCGGTGAAAAAAAGAATTATAGCACTTATTTATATCCATGCAGGGTTAATTCCAATCAGTTAGAAGTTGGCCCCACCTGTGTTTCACATAATCCCAAAACAGCTGGTTTGTATTTGGAAATATGGACAAACTAAGTTGGGGTAGCAATATGAATTCTGGGGTATCTGTATAAGAACCACATATGGCCGTTAAATGACTCTAATTGCTTTCAAAAGTGTATAATTAGATTTTTTTCAAGCGGTTAGGCTTCGCGGATAAATTTCTACTGCATGGTTTTAATGTTTTTAATCGAATTTGATAGCAAGGTATTCAACAGAT
The DNA here is from genome assembly GCA_949824845.1 of Rhingia rostrata. NCBI lineage: Eukaryota > Metazoa > Arthropoda > Insecta > Diptera > Syrphidae > Rhingia > Rhingia rostrata. The sequence continues at coordinate 87,079,037 of OX463755.1, read as the reverse complement.
TGAGATGTGTTTTATCTAGCGGGGCACAAGTTTGGTTCCATATTGTTCGAGCTTTCTTTTTTGTCTAACCGAATCTTTTATTTCACGTGGGTACCTGATGTAACAATAGCCCACTATTTTGCGATGTTGAGGAGTGTTATTCCATGCTGATTTTTGAACGGTATTTGTGTATGTTGTGACAATGACATTTTCTATGTTTTATCAACTTAAGTCCCACATTTTAGCGATACTAATTTTTAGGATGGAATATGATAGGGTAAAAAACGACCAGCACAGCGGATTGTAGCCTTCTCATATGTATGGGGTATATTAGTTTTGATACATAGCTTGTAACACAGAGAAACATTTTTAAGAAAAACGTTATTTTTTAACAAACAGTAGCGAATTTTTGCTGAACGAAATATGTATTGACCGTAATATCTGTATTTTTTCAGTAAAAAACGTCTTTCGCAATGTTTTAAGCATTTTGAAAAAAAAATGCTGAAGCAGAATCATTGGTCATGCATATAAACATATCTTCTATTATAATATTTTAGCCCATGCCCACTTTTTGGAGGCGTTTTCATACAAAAACCATTTGTATACACTACCTCATAGCATAACGGGGCGAAAAACAATTGGTTTTTGTCAAACCATACAAATTTTTTATGAACTGTCTGAACAATTATGTTCTGACAATGACATTTTCTATACATCATCGTCATAAAGTTGACATTTTGGGGGTATTTATTTTAAGGATGTAATGGGATAGGGTATTAACACGTTCGCGACCACATGATTTTCGCTGGGGAACGCTAGAATGACACACGCATATCTCCGATATTTTATCCGGGATTGGACCAAAATGATCATAATCGATATAGAATGCGATTATTATAGTTTTAGCTTAATTTTTACTTGACTTGTCGGCTATAGCCGTCATGACCCATCGAAGCAAAAACTTATGCGAATTGACAAGACGGAATATCCTTGTTCAATATATATGTTCCTTAGGATAGTAACCTTTTTGAAAACTTTCCACGAATAGCTTCATCAACAGTTGTATTTTCCTCAATTAAGTTAACACCTTCTTCAGGGAACAGCTGTAGCATCTTAATAGTTGTTCAAATCGCCGGCCGATCATTGTATACCGAAATATTGGATGATAACATAACGGGTCATTAGAAAAGAGATCACGAATCTTTGGCAGTTGGACTTGCCAGGAACTCAAACTTCTCTTCGGAATGCATTGGCTTGAAAACAGCACAACGTGCATGTCTCGTTTTACGAACATATGTTGAGCTAAGTTTTTCTCCATATGCATTTGTCGAGCTCACAATTTTGACAACTATGTGCGATCCATACATTTGGTGGAAAACGTCAAGGGGAGTACGTAGCCGAGATAGACAAAGTCCTTTACTACCTCAATGTTATATCTGTCAATGGTGATTTTCTGTTCAATTCGTCGAAGTTGTGTGTCCTTTCGTGTTGATAGCATATACTTTGTCTTGCCCTCATTTACTATTAAGCCCATTTTTGCTGCTTTCTTCTCTATAAAGCAAAGCTGACTATGACATCACGTTGAGTCCTACCAATGATGTCAAAATTATCGGCGTATGCTAATAGTTGCACCGATTTTTTAAAAATCGTGCCTATGCCGTTGGCAGAATCGGTTTATTTACGAATCTCTATATTTCAGCGTTTATCCGAAGATAGGCTTGAGGCTATTTCATTTGAACATTGGTTGTTAAAATAGCGATAAAACAATTCCAGGCGACGATGTTCAAGCGAAACTAAAGAGTTCAATATTCTTATGTTTCTTATAATTTTTTTTCGAAAGGGTTTGAATCCTATCTAGGAGGTGCAATGTTGTTTTTGGTGCACACGACCAGATGTGGGCGTTAAACTCAACTCAAGTTTAGGGCGTACAAACGCTTTATATATTGTGGCCAGATCAGAAGGGTAAAATATTTCTTACATCGGTTAAGGACATTTCGCTTCGTTTTTATCGATTTGGAATATTTGGCTGTTCCAACGTAAGTCGTTACTAACACAGATACCTAGCGTGGAAAGTTTTTCGGTTACGTCCACGTAGGTGCCATTCATGGATAATGGCTCTGGATTTTGTTTTCGCTTTAACGACAGAAGACAGCATTGTGTTTTGGCAGCATTGAATTCTACTCTGTTGGATTTACCCCATTTGTTGATGCTGTCAAGGTCTGAATTCAAAGAGCTTAACATATGTTGTCTTTTAGATTCTATGTTCGATAATGACGGACGTGGACCTGAAAACGAATATAAGAAGCTTAGAGTACTGTAATCAGCGAAGGAATGAATTGTATTAGAAGTTGCAGACAGGATAGCATTTATAAAAATGAGAAAGAGAGTCTGAGACAAAACTGCGCCTCGAGGGACACCAACATTTATTTGGTAAACCCAAAACAACTTGAATTAAAAGTTTCGAAAGTCCATAGAAGAAGGTTTTCATCGATTCCAAATGCATTCATTTTCAACAAAAGGTCTTAATGCCAAACCCTGTCAAATAAATAAATGAAATAAAATATCAAGTGCAACAATCTTACTTTCTCCACCGTGGTGGATTGATTGGTTCCACTTTTCAGTGAGATATGTCATCAAATCACGAGTGGACCTGTTGCTGCGAAAACCATACTACCGGTTATTAAGAAGTTTTTCGTGTTTCAAGGAATTTCATAAGCTGATGATTTATCAGCGTTTCCATGACCTTGGAAAGAATTGACGAGAGATGAAGATTCGCCTTTTTTTGGTACAGGCTGGACAAATGCAGTTTTCCATCTACTCGGAAAGAGACCTGATGAGTAGGATCGATAGAAAAGCGTACGCATTGGTTTTGCTAGCTTAGGAGAACACCTATTCAGAATAATGGGGGATACACCATCTGGACTATCTGACTTGTGAATGTCAAGATCAAATAAAACGCTTGCAACTGTACGAGTACGAAAGTGAATTTGTCCCATAGAATGATCTACGTTCTCAAGTACAGGAGGAGAGTGCTAAATTGCTGACAACAGGCATGTTGGTTTTGTATAAGCGAATGTTTGTCTCTCTCATCCTGATAGCTTCTTTACAGCGCAAGTCATACCAGTCTTTTGCCTTTGGTTTGATACTTTTAATTCTGTTGGGAACAAAAGATCACATACCAAGGAGAATGATGTTTGATATCATATCAACGGTTAAGATTCCTAAAAAAACAGTTTCATGCTTCCTAATTGGCTTTCTCGTATTGCCATACAGTGTTTTTCGGAATTTGTTCCTTAACTCTGTGGTTGGAGTACGAGAAATTCGATGATATGACACAGTGGTCTGACGAACCTAGAGGCGATAATACATTGAGGGTGTATTTATCAGGGTGCGAGGTTAGACACAAGTCAAGGGTGTTAGCGGCTTGACTTTTAACATCCGGTATGCGTGTCAGCTCATTTACAACCTGGCTAAGGTTATTTACCTTATCAAAGATCTCAACATACCTTCCTTTGGGTGTTGTTTGTACAGAATGTTGAGGCCACGTAGCATTGTTAAATAAATGGCCTGCAATGACGATTTCAGTGTGTCGATGCAGGGATACAATTCTAGAGATGGAGTCTGACAGCGCAACTAATTCATTAAAAGTTGAATTACTGTCAAGGTTTGGTCTTCTATAAATGAACCTATAGTGGATTAAATGCTTACGGACGTGGAACTTCAGCTATATAAAATTAAATTCCGGATTGGAATATTGGCCGTATTGAGTTTGAATTTGTGTAGTCTACGTCACTCCGTATATATATGGAGAGACCGCGGTGAAAAAAAGAATTATAGCACTTATTTATATCCATGCAGGGTTAATTCCAATCAGTTAGAAGTTGGCCCCACCTGTGTTTCACATAATCCCAAAACAGCTGGTTTGTATTTGGAAATATGGACAAACTAAGTTGGGGTAGCAATATGAATTCTGGGGTATCTGTATAAGAACCCCATATAAAACATTCCGTTGTATGAGATGCGCACTTTATGTACTCGTTGCTATTTGCTACCCAGTTTACGTACCTCATAAGTAGCTCACATAAGATAGAACATGTAGTATATGTATTAGGTACACACAAAATTCAAATTATTTCTAAACGAACTGAACCATTCAAATGTAGTAGGTTGAGCATCGGATAAACATACAAAAACGGATTTGATTCGAGTATCAAAAGTAACGAAACCGAACCAAGCTAACGTAATGGGGTGGGCATCAAAAAAACTAAACATATGAGAAGGCTACAATCCACTGTGTGGATCGTTTGTACCCTATCCCATCCCATCGTTGAAATATCCCCAAAATGTCGAATTTATAACGATGAAATATAGAAAATGTCATTGTCATAACATATTGTTCATACTGTTTATCAGACTCATTTATGGTTCGACAAAAAATACCGTTTTTCGCCTGGTTATGCTATGTGGTAGTGTATAGAAATGGGTTTTGTATGAAAACGCCTCCAAAAAGTGGCCGTGGCTTAAAATGATATGTAGAAGAAATGTTTATATTAACAAAACCAATGATTTTGCATCACCATTTTTTTCCGAAATGTTTAAATTTTTTCCGAAAAACATTTTCTACTAAAAACGCCCTCAAATCGTGGACCTGGCAAACAACTTTGTACGAGCCAAATGTAGACGCTATGATTGTCTACATATGTTGTTCAGGCTTTTTTCAGTATCTCTAACAGTTTGACCTAAAACTATATTTTTTCGAAAAGGGGGCGTGGCAGTGGGCAATTTCAAAAATTTTTACAACTGTTCTGCTGGGAGCAACAACAAGCACGTGTACCAAATTTCATCATTCTAGCTCAAAATTTAAGGGCCAAAAACTAGTGACGTGAGGACGGACGGATGGACGGACAGACATGACTAAATCGACTTAGCTATCGATTCTGAGTCGATCCGTATACTGTAAGGTATACCTTGCTCAATTATTTCTCTATGTTACAAACTGTGTAACATACAAATAACGAGTCCGATTCGAGTAACGAAACCTGTGAATGTAACGAAACTTAGTTGACAGTAACGATTCGGTACTTCGAATCGTATAAAATACCCGTTACGCAGTAAAATTAACTTGCAATAAATAAATTGCAATAAACGCAGCATGCTTACGATATTCATAATTACGCAATACGTCACTTTACATTAATATCCCATTCTAGTACATTTTTAGTAAAATTCTTCTGTAAACGTCAAAATCGTTTGAATCAAATAAAACATTATTATTTTTAGAACGTTCTCAGATAGCGGTGTTTAATTTCAGTTAATTTAGCTGTTTGTTTAATATTTATGGAATTCTTTTCTTTGTCTTGAAACCGGTTGATAAATTTCTTTGTTCAAAGCCGCACAGAAAAGGTTTTCCAATCGACACTACACATCAAGGGTAGGAATTGTTTTTGTTTTTTCTTGCGTTTTGTGAAGTTAATTCAATTTGTGTGCAATTTAATGCAATTATTGAGCTGATTTGACCCTGGATTTGTGAAGTTTCTGGATTTTTTTCATTTTTCTATATTTTATATTTTTTTCTATAATCTGTGCTGTTTGCTGTGTCATCTGCTTGCTCTATCATCTGTATGCTGTATCATCTGTTCGCTGTATCATCTGTTCGCTGTATTTTGTGCTGCGCCCTGTAAATCATAATCTGACGAAACAAAGGAACTGGACCAAGAGCTGCAGATAGTTACAATTAAGTGAATTCACATCTACTATTTTTTGTAGGTTTCTAAAAATAAAAGAAAATTTAGACTAAAGATATGAGAATGTTATAATCCACTTTGTGGATTTTTTTACCCTATCCCATCCCATTTTTTTAAATTAATAACCCTAAAATGTGAGCTTTATAGCAAAGAAATATTAATATTGACATTGGCGCAACATATTGTTCAAAATTTTGTATGGTTCGCAGAAACCACGTTTTTCTCCTGCATATGATGTGACGTATGGTACTTATATAAATGGTGTTTGTATAAAAATGCCTCAAAAAATTGGGCGTGGGTTAAAATGATGTATGAAAGAAATGTTTATATTACCACAACCAAAACTTTTTTCGAAATGTTTAAAAGTGGGCGGGTTTAAAAACCTTTTATGGACGAAATATAGACATTAAGATTATTTAGACATTTCGTTCAGACACCTTTTCAAATGTTTAACGGTTTGGCCTAAAACTACGGTTTTTTTTTAAAAGGCTGCCACGCCCTTTTTTCAGAAAAATATACACTGGTGACGTACCGACGGACAGACGGACGGACGGACAGACGTGGCCTTATCGACTCAGCCATCGATCTGATCATCCCAGTCCTGCCTTACGGTGCTGAAGCCTGGACTGTCTCAAAAGCGGACGAAGAAATCATTGGTCGATTTGAGAGGAAAATTCTTCGAAAAATCAACCTTGAGCTATACCAGCTATACAGCTACATGCCCCTGATCAAAAAACTCTGCATTGGACTTCTAAGATGACTAGGACATGTAGAACGAATGGATACCAATAATCCGGTTCGAAGAGGCTTCGACTCCCAGCCAGGCGTCGTACACAGTAGAGAAAGACGTAGCCTTAAGTGGCGACAAAAGTAGAAACCGACCGAAACCGATCTCAACCAACTTGAAGTGCGCAACTGGAGGCAGTTACCTAAGGACCGGACTAATTAAAGAGGCATGTTGGTTAAGGCACAGTTTCGTTCTGGACTGTAGCGCCAGCTAAGTAAGTAAGTAATTAGAAAAGATTTTGATGAACTGTCTGAACAATATGTTCTGACAATAAAATATTCTATATCTAATAGCCATAAAGCCCAAATTTAAGGGATTTTAATCCACTGTATGGATCGTTTTATACCCTATCCCATCCTATCCTTAAACAAAAATCCTCAAATTGTCGGCTTTTTGGCGATGAAATACAAAAAATGACATTATCAGAACACAGTGTTCAAACAGTTTATCAAAATCATTTATGGTTCGACAAAAAAATCGTTCTTCGCCTGGTTATGCTCTGAGGTAGTGTATAGAAATCGTTTTTGTTTGAAAACGCCTCCAAAAAGTGGGCGTAATTCAAAATTATATTTAAAAGAAATATTTATATATTAATATAAATATACCTATGATTTTTCATCCAACAATTTTTCGAAATGTATAAAAATTTACCGAACAACGATTTTTACTGAGAACACCCCAAAAAGAAGGCGTGCATTGGGATGCACGCGAAACAAATCGGGCTCAGATCGTTGCGGAATCTAAATATCTTGTTCATCCACTTTTTCAAAATCTCTAATGATTTGGGATGCACGCGAAACAAATCGGGCTCAGATCGTTGCGGAATCTAGATATCTTGTTCACCCACTTTTTCAAAATCTCTAATGGTTTGGCCCAAAACTACGTTTTTCTAAAAAAAAGGCTGGCAGTGGGCGGATTTCAATTTTTTTACACTTGTTGTGCTTCTTGTTAGTCTGGGTGGGTTTTCATTTCTAATGATTGACTCGCTCATTGTTAAAATGATCAGAGAAGAGATCAAAGCATTCGTCAACTTTTACTATGAAAAAATCGGTCAAATTTGGTATTTTTGTAACATTATTTGGCCAGTAAGTTGGTTTACCAATAGAATGAAATTCAGTATTGTACTTTCTACATACTTCATAAATCATCCTGCCTTTCTGTGATATGCATCTATGTCCCCAGAGTTTATGTTTTGCATTAAAGTCCCCTCCGATGACAAAACGCTGTCCAAGGGAATTAAGCATACTTTTAAAATCAATTTTCTCAATCTTGCATCGCGGTGGGCAGCAAACAGAAGATATCTTCATAAAGGATTGTCTGCTTTTGACTTTTATAGAGCTAACTTGCATTGTTTCGATTTCTAAGAATTTTAAGAAATCTATTCATGTCGAAGGTGGGGTACGTTTGTTGCGAATACTTTTTTCGAGCTTAACTAGCCTGTCAAAAATAAGTTAATTCGTTTTATTTTGTTCCTCAAGTTTTAAAAGAATATGATTTCCGGCACATTTTACACTCCTCGGTTCTTTTTGACAGCGCTTGCACTGAGGAACTAATTTGGAATCCTATGGCATATGCTCAATTTTTACAACAATATTAAGTATTGTTTTTATTTCATTAATTTTATTCAAAATTTCTTCTTTATCGAAAGTGAGTATAAAAAAAGGAAGAACTCGTTTTATAACAATTTCTTCGCCATTTTTTTTTGTTTTTCTCGTTTGACAATGTTAACGGCATCTATAATTTTATAATGCCTGCTTTTCAGATCATTAATAATGTCATCATTTAAGCACGACTCATGTAACCCTCTAGCTACAACGCGTAAAGGCCTTTCAGATTTATTTTCAAATGAATCCCATTCAATTTTATCGGTATTTAGCTCCACAGAAAACAGACGGTAGCTTTCCGGGTCAATGCCAACGATTTTATCAAATATGTAACTTGTTAAACTCGTCAATACCGATCACATTAATTGGCGGTGGGGGCCATTGTTTCAGCTGATTCGCATTTTAAACAATCTCTTTGTCTCGGCTTATAATTTCAGGAGATGATACAGCTTTCCTCTATTTTACCGGGCTTTTCTTTAGAATCCAGTCGGGTTCGCGACTGAGTTCTTCTTCATCCGTATGGTATACGGAATTCACGGGGCAGTTTGTACATGGTTTTGGCTCAGTAGGTGTTTTCAATGTACTCTTTAGAGTCATATTTCCTTCCTTAAGATGGAGAATTTCTTTACGAGGCTCATCGCAGAGCAGTTCGACATTGCTATGCCTTGTTCGAAGAACGTCGTTTTCGTCATTAAGGCTCTTAATTTAATTGAATCTCGCTGTTCATGGACTGACACTTCTGGTGTTGTCGAGCTCCTTGAGATACATATATTTTTGAGACATCTAGATGTAGGTGACCTCGTTACCCTTGGGTTTTCCCCGAAAGGGTTACATAATTGTAATAATTGGCTCTCCCCAGAATCCGTAGAGCTGGCCTCATAAGAAGGTGGATTTTTCAGTGATACTGAATTGCCACCTGGGGAATTAATTTTTTTTGTTTTGCTAATTGCATTTTTGTTTTTGTATACTCATTACACTCGGTATACGGGGAGTGGATTTTAGTCGCCTTCTACGACATGCATGAATTACCCCGCGTATATTCTGACCACTAACCCGAAGAGGTTACAGCTCGTATGGTTCTTGATTTAGCGAGAATTCTCCATCGTCATCCTACACAAACGGACGAGTTTGGGCGGTATACCAAAACTAGACATGGCTTTATATAATTCGTTTCTATAAATGTTGTCGTATGCGGCTTTGAAATCGATGGATAGGTGGTGGGTATCGATTTGGACTTCTTGGGTTTTTTCCAGGATCTGCCGAAGTGTGAAGATTTGATTGGTTGTGGACTTTCCTGGCCTAAAACCACACTAATAAGGGCCGATAAGGTTGTCGGTAAACGGTTTCAGGCGTTTACATATTGCGGAACATAGGATCTTGTAGGCGATGATGAGGAGACTTATGCCTCTGTAGTTGGCACAGTTTAGAGGGTATCCTTTTTTGTGGATCGGGCAAACGATGCTGAGGTTCCATTCTTCTGGCATGCCTCCTTCAGACCAGATTTCGCTTATGAGTTGGTGGATGTTACTTGCCAAGTCATCTCCTTCGGCTTTATAAAGCTCGGCGACAAGGCGATCATTTCCGGCAGCCTTATTAAGCTTGAGTTTGAATAGCTATCCTCACTTCACTTTGTTGTTATTGCCAATATTGAATGGTTCGTTTTGCCTGACAGCGGAATGTTGTTCGTCATCGCCGTTTAACAGTCTGCAGAAGTTACTCTTCCATATTCTCAGCATCGACTGTGTCTCAACTAAGATATTTCCTTGTTCATCTCGACAGGATTCGCGCTTTTCTCTTTCTTCTTTCTTCTTTCTTCTTCCTGAAAAGCCGGTGTTCTTCCCTTCTTCTCTGCATATAGAGCTTAACGGCAGCAGTCGTCTTCACATGCATCCTAGCCTTGTAGGCCTCTTTCTTGGTTGCGAACATCTGTCGGCATTTCTCATCAAATGCGGGGTTTCTTGCTGCTGGGCGCGTTGTCCGATGTCGCCTTATGGATATCGAGGTGAGGAAACGATGTGCTGTTGGCATTTCGTTCCGTAGCGAAGTCAAGTAGCCTAAGTCCGTTACCAGTCGTGTTGTCGTGTAGGCTTTGTTTTCCGACAATACTGCTTAGGATGCCTTCTCTTCCTTCCTTTGCATTAAAATCTCCCAGCACGATTTTTACATCGTACCTCGGAAGTCGCTCAACGGTTTTTTCAGGGAGCTCATAGAAGCAATCCTTGGCTATATCATCTTTTACCGCCTTGAGCGCATATAAGGCTTCTGTTGGCGAATTCGGCCTTGATGCGGATTGTTACAATGCGTTCACTAATGTCTTGGAAAAAATTCACTTCTTGCCTAAGAATGGCACTTATAACAGATCTGCATGGAAATGTCGCTGTTAATGCTCACTGTAACACGGTCCGTAGTAGATGTCACAGTTTTTCATCCTCCTTTTACTCGGCGCATCCCATCGTATTTCCTGACTGGCAGAAATATCTGCCTTGTAGTAGTTTAGGGTTTCCGCTAATTGTTTGCTTGCACCTCTCCTGCCTAATGTTCGGTAAGGGGTCATAATATACCCGAGGTAAATCATGCCTGTCTTTGAAGGCGACTTAAATCCACTCCCCGCATACCGAGTGTTAAAATTCAATAGAGTGGTGCAGATACCGAACGCAGCTCTAGTATTGTTGGATTCGTATGTCCTACAGCTGTGGTCCGGATACTAAACGCACAGCTAAGTGTTACTCCAAAGATCAAAAATTGATACACAAGTATCGTGAGCGAATGTCTAAACTTTATTATAAAAAACAGCAATTTGTAACAACTTTCTTCCGGCTATACAAGAATTTCGATCCCTAAAGTGAGTGTGAATTTTTATATGTTATATGAAATAACATGTGTAAAAAAAACTGTAATAACAACAATCGTGTCTGCAGCTGTCAACTGTGTTTAATACAGGTTTAATACAGTCTTTGTTACAGTCTCCCCTCAGGCTACGAAGTCCTCTTGATGAGTTGGCAGCATCAATGTTACGAGATCGTACTCGTCTTCTTAACGGGTTGATCGGCTTAAGCATGATGACATCGTTTAGTGACTTGAATGGTGTCGAAGCGGACTTGTGATAGGTTCCAAGTGGGACATCTATAGCATCTGGACTGGCTATTTGGTAACTGGTTTCACCCAACTGTCGCACAATGACATAAGGACCGTCTCGCCTAGAATAAACTAAGAGTTTCAATTTTTACCAGCCTTACTTAACACGTGAGTGGTGACTACAACTGCATCGCCAATTTAATAGGTTAAATTCTACCCTTGTTAGCATACTGAAGTCGTTTAGTGTTGTTGATTCTCTCGTTATTACTTCCTTCACGTTCCTTTGTCGAGTAATTCCGTTCGGCAGAGGTTAAAAGTCGTCTCGCGTATTCGATAGGATGTTCCTCAGGGCCCTCCCCTGGTCAAGAACTGCTTCAATAGCTTCAACAGGTTTCCCTTAATTGAATCAGCCTGCACAAGATCTGCTTCTTATTTGTAGATTGGTTCATTTCCGTAATTGCAGCTGTCTTCTCCGGGTCCATCTTGATTCCATCCTTAGTCAGGACATGTCCCAGATATTTAACTTCCTTATAGCAGAATTTTCACTTGCTGGGGTTGATTCGCAACCCAAACTCATTCAAGCGAATGGAAACTTTCCGTAAATGTTCTTTAAGATTGGTTGAGCGTATTAAGATATCGTCAAGGTACGCGTGCATCGCAATATCGCCCAGACAAGAGCGTACTTGATCCATTACCCTTTGAAAGGTCGCTGGGCATTTCGAATCCAAAAGTCGTGCTTTGCTAGAGCATCAAGAAAAACATCATAAACATCATGTGGTGAGAAGTCTCTGTTGACCATTGGAGTTTTATCTACTATGGACTTATTGAGCACTTCAGTTGATTTGGGCGTCGTTTGTGTTGAAGGACTTGCTATCAAAGATATCGGTTGAATTGGGTTAAAATTGAGCTCCATCGGCGTCATTATTTCGCCAGGTTTGCCCGTATATTGAAGGAAAGGGAAACACCTTTGTGGTTGGTCGACGAAATGCCAAACTCCTTGCGCTAGGTTAAGTACTATTCCGGATTCTTCCAGGAAGTCAGTACCCAACAGCGTTACCTTATTCTTGAGTTCGGGAAAATGCTGACGTTCAGCGTCTTGGAGCGATTCCCTAATATAATGCGCGTATTAATTCTTAACACGAAACCTGTACGCTGGATTCCATCGGCAAAGGTTACTTCTGCCTTCTCGTTACGGAATTTATGTCCCGTTTCCCTTAGTAGCTTATAAAGCGTTGCTGGCTGCATTTTGGGCAATTTATTCTGTAGAAACCCTTCTGTCCACATCCAAAGCATACGATACCTTCTTGGTTTTTAGGTTCGCTCCTTCCTAGTCTTTATGCCCTTTAAGGCAACAGTAGTTGCAGCGTACCTGAGGATTACCACTCGTTTAAGCCACACGTTGCTGAGGGATTACCAACTTACCACTCGGTTAGTTAACCACACGCTGGGTTGCCAATTTTAGGGGTGCTGATAGTATTTTTGGATGTTCAAGCTTCCAGGTTGTACAATATAAATAAAAGTTTCTTTATACAAGTGTTCTAAGTCGAGGTAGCAAATTGTAACAATTTTCTTATGGCTACACATGAATTTTGATCCCTCAAGTGAATGTGAATTATTTAACATGTGAAAAAAAACAAAAATAACAACAATCGTGTCTGCAGCTGTCAACTGTGTCTGCTACAGTCTCGTTGACAGGTTTCAACGAGAAACAGTCTCTGTTACATAATGAGTAAAACAAACCATTTAATACCCCAGGTGGAAATTAATTGGTAAATCCATCCTCTTCGGAGGTCGGCTCTACGGATTCTGGGGAGAGCCAATTATTAGAATTATGTAACTCTTTCGAGAAAAGCTTAAGGGTAACGAGGTCACCGGTTAGACCGGTTAAAAGAAGGAAAGCTGTATCACCTCCTGAAATTAGAAACCGAGACAATGATATTTAAAAAAACGAAACAGCTGAAACAACGGCCCCCACCGCCAATTAATGTGATCAGTATTGACGACTTTAACAAGTAGCATACCTTGATAAAATCGTTGGCATTTTCGGAATACCAAGTAACTTCGCTCAGAAAAAATACATGGTAAGTCTGCGTAAACGACCCGGAAAGCTACCGTCTATTTTCTCGGAAGCTTAATTACAATAAAATTGAATGGTATCCATTTGAAAATAAATCCGAAAAGCCTTTACGCGTTGTAGCTAGGGGGTTACATGCGTCGTGTTTACAGGATGACATTATGAATGATCTGAAAGGCAGGCAGTATAAATCATAGATGCCGCCAACATTTTCAAGCAAGAAAAACAGCAAAAAGTGGCAAAGAAAATGTTCTAAAACGAGGTCTTCCTTTATTTATACTAACTTTCTATAGAGAAGATATTTCGAATAAAATTTATAAAATAAAAACTATTCTTAATATTATTGTAGAAATTGAATGCAGGTGTAAGGATTCCAAATTAGTTCCTCAGTGCAAGCGCTGCCAAGGATATAATCATACGCAAACCTATTGTCAAAAACCACACCTTCGACATGAATAGATTTCTTAAAATTCTTGCGTGGAATGCCAATGGACTTTGGCAAAGAGTAATTCCAAAATCCACTATATTAATCGCCGACCCAATTTCTTTCAGAACATATTTACCCTATTTAATGAAGTAAAATTGCATTTTTTTTTTTACCAAATTGAAGCGTACAGCTCATAGATCGGTCGAAAAGAATTATAATTTCAAAAAAGTTATTGCAAAATTGGTAAAATAATGTTTTTAAATTACCTTGGTTACAACAACAACATTGTAAACATACAAAGAAAGATATGAATGATGGGAGTTAAGCAAAGAAAGAGAGAAAAGTATATGCGCAGGGGTGGGTATGGGTAATTGGATAAGTCACATTTTTCTTTCGCTCAGTCGAAGTCCTGTGACTGTCTCCTTCTATTGTATGAATCAGAAATTAAAAAAAGAGAATCATACACAGAGAACTTTTCTATATGCGTATGCGTATAACTCTAATGTAGCTTTAACATAGTGTGGGGTGAATGGTGTGCGTTAAGCGAATTAAGAAGAGAAGGGAATATGCGCACGCGTATTGGTGATTGGATTGGATACGTATACCTACTCTGTCTTTTATAAGTTATAGGTAATCAAAATGTTGCCCGAATATTGTACAAAATTGTATTTTCTGTGGTTGCGTTGGGCGTTGCTATTATTATTGACCTTATTTGTATAGTGTAGCACTATACATAGAGCAGCCACTGAGCCACCTCACCGAAACGAAAGTGTTTGGCGTGTGGGGGAGTGGCGGATGAATGTGTGTCGTGTTCGTTTGTGTTAAGCGAATGAGGGAGAGAAGTTATGCGCAGGTATGGTTGCATTAGTCTGATGAACGGAAGTACATTTGGCTTCCGGTCATTCAAAGTCGGTTGTATCCTACACGAATTATTAGATAGCCATCCTACAATAATTGTGGTTTCACTGTGCTCTGATCCTGGTTTTGGCCAATTATTACCTATTCTTTGTTAAGTCATTTTGATTTCTTTTTTTTCGACGGAATATTAGGTAGATATGCCTCGGCAAAGAACTTTGACGGGTAGGCGTGAGAGGGAAAGAAATAGAGTTGATTATTTGTTACGTCGCGAAGCCGTACCATACGTACCATTCCGTACCATTTTAGTGCCAATATCTTTCTCTCTTTCCTTCTCATTGCCTTGCCCAGCAAGTTTATCGTAGCGGTGAACTACGCTGGATAATTTGAAGAAGGGCGGTAACTTCGGACCGTTCCTTGCAATCGTTCGAAATTTCAAATCGGAAAGGGATGGCCTTCGTAGGAATGTTTTAGCAGTGAGCAGGGGCATGAAGATATTTTGTTTTCAAATTTAAAAATTATTTTTTACTCTTTTTGGTTGAAGGTACCTAACCTTTTCTGCCGCATCTGGACTGCACTGGAAGAAGAATGCTATTATTTTATTACTCTTTTATTGTGCGCATTTTGTTATCTCATAGCAAAAAATTAAAAATATTATTGAATAAGAAATATAAAAGTACAGCATGAAAAAAATTTAATGCAATTTGTTTCATTTCAGTGCTATTTTTGTTTTTTCAACGTTATAGAAGTTACGATCAGTAATTACGATCAGTAATTTTTAAGATTTCTTTATTTAAAGACAGACATTCAAATTCGCTTCAAATCAAACAGAGCTACACCAATTTTATTTATCTATATAGTAGATAATGATATAAAAAAAATTTGTGGTCGATTTTCGAGCACTGGGCGAACCTAGTAGAGATTAAAGGTTACTTCGAATTTCATGCTATACATCCATCGAATAAAGCTAGAGGTGGAGCCTCACTATATATAAAAGAGTGTATCAAACATTTGATTGATCTTAAATTATAAATTGGAACAATGCGAGTTAGCTCTATACAAGTCAGAAGCAGACAATACTCTCTGAAGATATCTTCTGTTTACTGCCCACCGCGATGCAAGATTGAGAAAATTGATTTTGAAAAATTGCTTAATTCCCTAGGACAGCGTTTTACCATCGGAGTGGAATTCAATGCAAAACATCAATTCTGGGGACCTAGATGCACATCTCAGAAAGGTAGGATGATTTATGAAGTATGTAAAAAGTACAATACCGAATTTCATTCTATGTATAGACCAACTTACTGGCCAACTGATGTTACAAAAATACCGGATTTGATCGATTTTTTCATCGTAAAAGGTATTCCGTCCAATCGAATAAAAGTAGAGGAATGCTTTGATCTCTGCTCTGATCATTCTCCGGTTATTCTAATAACGAGCGAGTCTATCATTAGAAATGAAAACCCACCCACACAAACTAACGGGAAAACCAACTGGGATGGCTTCAAAAACGATATTGAAAATAACATTCGACTTTGTGTATCGCTCAGATCCCCATTGGAACTTGAAGTCGCGGTTAACTCCTTTATCGATACCGTCCAAAAATCAGCATGGAATAATACTCCTCAACAACACAAAATAGAGAGCTATAGTAATATCAAGTACCCATGGGAAATAAAAGATTTGGTTAGACAAAAAACAAAACCTCGAAAAAGATGGCAACAATCTAGTGCCCCGCAAGATATCGGTTGAGTAACATGCTATCAAATTCGATTAAAAACTTTAAAAACCATGCAGTAGAAACTTATCTGCAAAGCCTAACCGCTGGAAAAGAATCGAATTTTTCACTTTGGAAAGCACTTAAAGTCATAAAACGGCCAAAAAACGCTTTGCCACCAATTAGGGTAACTCAAGACGTTTAGGCAAAAAGCGATAAAAGAAAATCAAACGTTTTTGCCGCACATCTTGAGGAAACATTTAAACCATTTGATTGTCAAGAAAACATTAATTTATTCCAGACTACAACCGATAGTAATCATGTTAGCTATGCAACCTTTAACATAAGTTTCTTCTGCATGGTTTTTAAAGTTTTTAATCGAATTTAATAGCATGTTACTCAACCGATTGAGATTTGTTTTATCTTGCGGGGCTCGAGTTTGATGCCATCTTTTTCGAGCTTTCCTTCTTTGTCTAACCAAATCTTTTATTTCCCATGGGTACTTGATATTACTATAGCTAACTATTTTGTGTTGTTGAGGAGTACTATTCCATGCTGCTTTTTGGACGGTATCGATAAAGGAGTCAACCGCGACTTCAAGTTCCAATGGGGATCTAAGCAATACACCCAGTCGATCAGAGAAAAGATCAAAGCATTCGTCAACTTTGATTCGATTGGACGGCACAGCTTTTACTACGAAAAAAATAGATCAAATCTGGTATTTTTGTAACATTATTTGGCCAGTAAGCTGGTTTACCCCTAGAATGAAATTAGGTAGTGTACTTTCTACATACTTCAGAAATCATCCTACCTTTCTGTGATATGCATCTAGATCCTCAGAATATATGTTTTGCATTAAAGTCCCCTCCGATGACAAAACGCTGTCCAAGGGAATTAAGCATGTTTTCAAAGTCAATTTCCTCAATCTTGCATCGCTGTGGACAGTAAACAGAAGATAACTTCATAAAGGATTGTCTGCTTCTGACTTTTATAGAGCTAACTTGCATTGTTTCGATTTCTAATTTAATATCAATCGAATGTTCGATACACTCTTTTATATATAGTGACGCTCCACCTCTAGCCTTATTCGATGGATGTAGAGCATGATATCCGAGGTAACCTTTAATCTATAATATTGAATTACTCTTTGCGTGAGTTTCGGATATTAAACATATGTCGATATCTTTTTCTTGCATATACAATTCAAGTTTTCCAAGTTTTTGCCAAAGGCCATTATCATTATCATTCCACGTAAAAATTTTAATCTGTTGTTTCGAATACTATTTTCGAGCTTAATTAGCCTGTCAAAAATAAGTTTATTCATTTTACTTTGTTCCTCAAGTTTTGAAAGAATAATCGAAAATACGTTTGTAACTGGTTCAGGTAAGGTTTTTTTTTTTGTCTTTATCGTATACTATAACTTGGACATATGTTTGTACATTTGGTTTTGGATGTACAGGATCCGAACGGCGTTCGAGGCCGCGTTTGTAAAAATGTGAGTTATTCAATTTTAGCCTGCTTTGGCTTTGGCACATTTTTAATCTTTTCTTTTTTATATTCAATTTTTTCAATTAGATACTTAAAACCCGCTATAATTTGCAGGATGATTGCCTTTACAGTTGATGCAGATAGGAGGAGTTTTCTTATTTGACCTACAATCTACTGTCATATGATTTTCGACACATTTTACACACTTCGGTACTTTTTGACAATAGGTTTGCGTGTGATTATATCCTTGGCAGCGCTTGCCCTGCGGAACTAATTTGGAATCCTTCCGCATTGGTTCAATTTTTTACAACAATATTTACTATTGTATTTATTTCATAAACTTTATTCAAAATTTCTTATTTCTCGAAAGTGAGTATAAATAAAGGAAGACCTCGTTTTATAAAAATTTCTTCGCCATCTTTTTGTTGTTTTTCTCGCTTGACAACGTTAACGGCATCTATAACTTTATAATTTCTGCTTTTCAGATCATTAATAATGTCATCCTTTAAGCACGACGCATGTAACCCTCTAGCTACAACGCGTAAAGGCCTTTCAGATTTATTTTTAAATAAACACCATTCAATTTGATCGGTATTTAGCTTCCGAGGTATCAGACGGTAGCTTTCCGGGTCTTTTACGCAGACTTTCCATGTATTTTTTTCTGAGCGAAGTTACTTGTTAGTCCGACAATGCCAATGATTTTATCTAGGTATGTAACTTGCTAATCTCGTCAATAACGATCACATTAATTCAGGTGGGGGCCGTTATTTCAGCTGATTCGTTTTTTTAACAATCTCTTTGTCTCGGTTTATAATTTCAGGAGATGCTACAGCTTTCCTTGTTTTATCCGGTCTTTTCTTTAGAATTCAGTCGGTTTCGCGATTGATTTCTTCTTCATCTGTATGGTGAACGGAATTCACGGGGCATTTTTTACATGGTTTTGGCTCATTAGGTATTTTCAGTGTACTCTCTAGAGTCATATTTTCTTCCTTAAGATGGAGAATTTCTTTACGAGGCTCTTCGCAGAGCAGTTCGACATTGTTATGCCTTGTTCGAAGAACGTCGTTTTCGTCCTTAAGGCTCTTATTTTCAATTGAATCTCACTTTTTGTGGGCTGACATTTCTGGTGTTGTCGAGCTCCTGGAGACACATATTTTTTTTTAGGATCTAGATGTAGGTGACCTCGTTACCCTTGAGCTTTTCCCGAAAGGGTTACATAATTGCAATAATTGGCTCTCCGCAGGAACCGTAGAGCCGACCTTCGAACAGGATGGATTTTCCAATGATACTGAATTACCACCTGGGATATAAAATTTTTAAACTCGGTATACGAGGAGTGGATATTCACCTTCAACGACAGGCATGATTTACCTCGAGTATATTCTGACCCCTAACCCGAACACTATGCAGAAAGGGTGCAAGAAAACAACAAGCGGAAGCCCTTAACTGCTAAAAGGCAGAAATTACTGCCATTCAGGAAATACGATGGGATGTGCTGGGCAAAAGGAGGATGAAAAACTGTGACATCTACTACGGACCGTGTTACAGTGAGCAAAAACAGTGACTTTTCGGATGCGCATTTGTCATAAAAGCCAGTCTTAGCCAAGAAGTCAATTGTTTCCAAGACATTAGCAAACACATTGTAACAATCCGCATCAAGGCCGAATTCGCCAACAGAAGCCTTTTTGCGCTCTAGGCGGAAAATATGATATATGTAGCTAAGAATTGCTTCTATGAGCTCCTTGAAAAAACCGTTGAGCGACTACCGAAGTAGGATGTTAAAATCGTGCTGGAAAATTTTAACGCAAAGGTAGGAAGAGAAGACATCCTTAGCAGCATTGTCGGAAAACATAGCCTACATGACAACACGACTGGTATTGGACTTCGGGTACTTGACTTCGCTAGGGAACGAAATACCGCAGACGGTTTCCTCACCATAAGGGGACATGGGACCAAATTGATCCTGTCTTCATGTTGCGACAGACAAGATGCCTACAAGGCTAAGATGCATGTAAAGACGAGAGCTGCCGTTGAGCTCTATAGGCAGAGAAGAATGGAAGAACGCCGGCCTTTCAGAAAGAAGAAAGAAGAAAAAGAAAAGCAAGATCAAGGATATAGAGAGGAGCCACTCCAGGAACGATGGTCGCATGTTTTACCAAAGTGTAAAACGTCAAAACCAAGGATACTAGGCTCGAACGGAATCCTGTCGAGATGAACATGGAAATATCGTAGTTGAGACACAGTCTATGCTGAGGATATGGAAGAACCACTTCTGCAGACTGTTAAAAGGGATGACGAAAAACATTCCGTTGTCAGCCAGAACGAACCATTCAATGTTGGCAACAACAGCGAAAACTGCCGGCCACCCGACCTGATTGAAGTGAGGATAGCTATATCTAAACTCAAGCTTAATAGGACTGCCGGAAATGACCGCCTTCCCACCGAACTTTCTAAGGCCGGCGTAGATGACTTAGTAACTAACATCCACCAACTCATAAGCCAAACCTGGTCGGAAAGAAACATGCCAGAAGAATGGAACCTCAGCATCGTTTGCCCGATCCACAAAAAAAGGCGACCCTCTACATTGCCTGCAAGATCATATCTGTCGCAATATGTGAACGCCTGAAACCGTTTACCAGCAACCTCATCGGCCATTATCAGTGTGGCCAGAAAAGTCCACAACCGATCAAATTTTCACACTTCGGCAAATCCTAGAAAAAACCCAAGAAGTCCAAATCGATACCCACCACCTATTCATCGATGTCAAAGCCGCATACGGCAGCATTTATAGAGACGAACCATACAGAGCCATGTCTAGTTTTGGTATACCGCCACCCGAGGTAAGGCATGCCTGTCGTAGGAGGCGACTAAAATCCACTCCCCGTATACCGAGTGTAAAGAGTATACAAAAACAAAAATGCAATGAGTAAAACAAACAAATTTAGTACTCCAGGTGGCAATTCAATATAACTGGAAAATCCACCCTCTTCGGAGGTCGGCTCTACGGATTCTGGGGAGAGCCAATTATTGCAATTATGCAACCCATTCGGGAAAAGCTCAAGGGTAACGAGGTTACCTACATCTAGATCTCAAAAAAATACATGTGCCTCAGGGAGCTCGACAACACCAGAAGTGTCTGATGATGCCTTAAGGACGAAAACGACGTCATGTACAAACTGCCCTGTGGATTCCATATACCATACGGATGAAGATGAGGTCAGTCGCGAATTCGACTGGATTCTAAAGAAAAGACCGTTTAAAAAAACGAAAGCTGTATCATCTCCTGAAATTATAAACCGAGACAAAGAGATTTTAAAAAAAGCGAATCAGCTGAAACAACGGCCCCCACCCCCAAATCGGTATTGACGAGTTTTACAAGTTACATACTGTTGAAGAACGCATATGTAAATTTATAATAATTGCTTGTTATGCCATATATTTATTTGTATAATATTTAATTGCCAAACATTACATGTAACGCCGTATGTTCGAGTATGTTTCCTATTTAGTTTAGATTGTAGCTATAAATATTAATCATCTCTTTTCTTGCACACACGCATTCGTTTAAATCGCAAACGCCCTTTGGATCACTCCAGCATTAGACCTACGGGAGAGGACCGCTATTAGCAGCTCTATGCGTATTCCCTGAGAGCAATCGCAATCGAACAATCCCGTTCGCCCTTTTTTTGGCCTTGCGTCTGGAATAGAAAGTTAACGACTTCGTGGTATTTTAAATTTGGTGTATGCACTCTCTCTATTAGAACCCACCGAACGCGAAGCATTGAAGCGATTAGTATGCAAATAAAATGAGAAATTTATAACGTGGTAAAAAAATAGTTTGATTTGTTTAATTTGTTTTTGAGTCGAATAATTGCTAAACAAAATTGGTTCTTCTAAGATGTAAATTAAACTAATTTACATTAGTTTTTCTTAAAAAAAACTTTATTTATTAATCGCTCGCTACACCGCTCGCTACGCTAATTTCTTACAAACTGAACTAACAATATTTCAATACTTAAAATCTAACCTATGCAAATCTAATGATAATGCTGACGACTGCATCGTTCCCACGCTGCAGTGTCGCGATTCCAAGTAACGGCAATCTGCTGACGATACGTCTGGAGCTGAACCTGATCCAGTTGCATGTTTTTGTTGCGCGTGTCGCTGGTTGATATTGGATAGGAACTTGATTCGCGTTAACTCCTCCACCCTTAAATTCGGACGTCCTCGTTCGATGACGTAGATGTTATTAAATGAGGAATGTCCTTGAGACCTATGGTTGTTGTTGCAGTCTGAACGGTGTTCGTGGTAAATTGTCCTTGAGTATCGGCTTTGGTATTTTTTCTTATTCTGCATGCGAATGCGATGATGACCAAGAGGACCAGTGCCAGGACGATGTTAATTGATAGGTTAATTTTGTGTTTAGCTTCCAATAGGCTAATTTTGGTTGTTCTGTTGACGTACAATCCTTTGATCATTTCAAGTGAAAGGACTTCTTCTATTTGGTCTAGTTTGTGCGATGGTTGGAGTATCGCTGGTAATGGTTGGAACTTAGTGATTTCGATTGTTCTTATAACCTTCCCTTTGACTTCGATGGTACTATTAACATGCTTGATGATGAATGTTCCGTTGAGTATCATAGTTTCGTTGTTCATTATAATAGGACCGTTGAACTGGTTTAACAGCAGAATACCTGGTGAGATTTCGTCTACTTCTGGAATGTGTTCATTATTGATGATAGTGCAATTTGCCTTTTTACTACGTATAAGTTTAGGAATACAAGAACTATTTCTTAAATCTACAAGGTTATTCTCATTACAAATTGTTAAGCTATTATAAGATCTACATTTACTGGTAATGCCATATATATCTTCCTTACATTCTAATATTGATTCATAATCCATTTTATTTATAATTTTATTAATTTTTACTGCCTTTACAATTGACAGATTACATATTTCTTTTTTTATTTTAGGAAAGCTTAAAATATAGATTAAATTCTTATCATTAGAGGCTATTTTAATTTGAGCAAATTCTAATGCTTCGTCAATGTTTACATATGGTATATTTTCAATTTTTAGAAAGTTTTCAGTTATATTTAATTCTGTATCGGATAATATAAAAGAATTAACAAGATTAGCTTTAGTCCAATGAATAGCATATGCTATATTTGTAATTTCATCTTTGATTACATCTAATTTATATTTGATCTTCATTACAATTTCATTTTCGTTATTTTCCTTTTCCTTAAATACTTTTAATAAGTTGTTTGTAATATTTGTTATTTCATCTATTTTCTCTAAAGTGACTTTATTAATGACCATTTGGTTATTGTTATTCTGTAAAACATTATTCATTTTTTCTGTGAGTATTTCGTAATCGTGGTGGTCGGGGCTACCCGCGATCCATTTCCACGTGGTTCCTAGAAAGTCTAGTGACCGTTTTACTTTATTTATTTTTAATCTATTTAAACTGTTTCTAATTCTTTGGGTTTCAAAAAGAAGGATGGAATAGAAAGGATGATTTGGTTTAATGTATTTGACCACTGAACCTTCGATGCTGGTGATCAGGTCTTCATATCCATTGATGTTGATCACATGAATAATTTTGAATGCACCATTTTGAATTGCTGCATTTTCTGCATGAATTTTAATTAGTTTTGAACCGGAGTAATCGAGAATTTGTAGGTTTGCTGCGCACAACGGAACTAATAGTAAGCTAGTTGTCAGGAGAGGGGTAAAGAGAAATAAAAAAAATTAGTTCTTAATAAGACTTTTATGTACTGTTTTTCCTGATTGTGTTATAATCGTGGAGTTTCTATTTTCTGCTACCTTTTCATCTTTATACCTAGGTGTAAGTTTGTTCCCTGTTCTTTTGTTAATCTTGACGTATACCGTTTCTCCTACAGTATAATTTTTAAGGGGACTCTTTCTTTTGTTATGATACCTTAAGTCGTTTTCCTGTTTATCTTTAATTTTTTGAATATTTTCTTGCCTTACTCTCTCTAGTTCTATTGGATTATTGAAAAGTTGTCTACTAAATAATATATCTATGGGTTTCTTGCAAGTGGTGGAATGAATGGATCTGTTATATTCGTAAATCGATTTGTCTAAGAGTTCTGGAAATGTGAAATGGGGGTTTTCTGTTTTCATGCATCGAATTAATTCTGAAAGGGTTGAATGCAACCTTTCCACTTGTCCATTTGCAGAACTAGTATATGGAGGTACTTTGAATACTGTTATATTAAACATATTTTCTAACATGAAAGTTATGGAATTTGAATTAAAAGATTTCTCATTATCCATTATGACAGTCTGTGGAGCTCCAAAAGATAGTATAACTTCCCTGAGAGTATCTTTAATGTCTTCTGCTGCTCTTGATTTTAAGATCCTAGCAAGAGCATATTTAGAGAACTTGTCTATTGCAGTTAAGATTACTTTTTTGTTCGTAAAATATAAATCGATGTGAATTATTTGACCAGGATATTCGGGAATGGGGGTTGGTTGTATTTCAGGATTGTTTGGGTGTCTATTATATTTGTGCTGCTGGCATATTTTGCAGGCTCTTGTGATTTTTGCTATTTTTGCGCTCATTTGTGGGAAATAATAACTTTGCAAAATTTGGATTTTGTTTTCTCTATCGTTTCGGTGTGCACGTTTATGTTCGTTTATAATCTCGGTTTCTTGGTGATCGGGATTAGTTAGATCAGTAACGATTTTTCTCGCAAACCGAACTTTATATAGGTTAAAATGAGATGGGTAAATTTGCTGAATTATTCCTAGAATTCTTTCTTCAGTTTTGAGTCCATTGACAACCGATGGGTTTAAGTATTTTTTAAGAATGATGGTTAGTTTTTGTTTAGTGTATACAGGTTCAGTTACAATATGGCGGTGGTAGGTAGGAAAGACTATTTTAAATTCATAGGACGATGTGTCGCCTAAGTTGAGAATAATTTGATTCTTGAAAACATTAATTGGTGTATCAACAATTGGGATGAGACCCTGTCCAGAACTTTCATCGCTATGTTGAGAGATTGTAAGTGAATTTATCTGAGAGTTTCTAGGTGGTCTTGATAAGGCGTCCGCAACAACATTTGATCTTCCAGGCTTGTACTTTATCTCGTAATTGTATTCTTCGAGTATCGCCTTCCAACGCTTCATTTTGCTGTTGCTATTTTTATGGCTTAGAGCATATGTTAGCGGTTGGTGATCAGTGAATATCTTGAATTTGGTAGTGCCATATAGATAATTTCTTAATGATGTTAAGGCCCATACTATAGCAAGCATTTCTTTCTCATTTGCTGCATAGTGTTCTTCAGTCTTAGTGAGTGTTCTGGAAATAAAAGTTATTGGCCTATCGTCTTGCGACAATACAGCACCCAGAGCATAATTTGATGCGTCTGTAGTTAATTGGAATTCTTTTGTAAAATTTGGATGATGGAGAATAACATCTTCCGAAATCAAAGAACTTTTGATTTTTTCTAATGCCTCTTCTGCATCTGAATTTAGGTGTATTGCTTTTTTACTTGAGGTATGTCTGGACGTACGTCCATCCTCCCCCCTTAAGAGGGCTGTCAGGGGTTTTGCCAACTTGGCATAGTCCTTGATAAATCTGCGATAGAAACCTGACAGACCAAGGAATGAACGTAGATCTTTCAAAGTCTGCGGGTGAGGAAATTCAGCAATTGCTTTCACCTTAGAAGGATTAGCTTTTATACCTTCAGACGAAATTATGAAGCCGAGGAATTCAACCTCTGATTTGAGAAATTCGCACTTGTCCAATTGGATTTTGAGATTGGCCTCTTGAAGAGTCTTGAATATCTTTTCCAAATTATGGAAGTGGGTGTCCACATCTTTGCTAAAAACTACTATATCATCGATATAAACGTAGCAAATTTTACCAATGTGTTCTCTCAATATGTCGTCTAGTGCTCTTTGGAATATTGAAGGAGCATTTTTTAATCCGAAAGGGAGTCTTACGAATTCATATTTTCCGTTATTGATGGAAAATGAAGTTTTTTCAACATCATCCTCGTGTAGAGGTATCTGATGGAAACCGCTCTTAAGATCAATAACCGAAAACCATTTACTTTCTCCTAATTGAGATAATACCTCATTAGTTTCTGGGATGGGGTATCGATCAGGTACTGTTACCGAATTTAATTTTCTATAGTCAATTACCATGCGGTATTTTTTTTCACCAGAGGCATCTGACTTCTTTGGAACAATCCATACCGGGGAATTGTATGGTGACCGTGAAGGTCTAATTATTCCGTCATTTAGTAACTGACTTATTTGTTTATCGATTTCTTGTTTTAGCGCCATTGGATACGGGTAATATTTGGAATAAACGGGTTCTGTGGTAGTCGTACGGATTCTTCCTTTGACTGTTGTCGTAAATGTTAATTTTTCATTCGGTTCGCAAAATAGACTGGGATATTTTATAGTTAGAGAATTTAGGGACAATTTTTGTTTTTCTGTCATATGATTTGTTCTGATATTTATGTTGTGAATTGTTTCGGAAACTTGTTGTCTTAATCTGATTTTGACGTTATTGTTTACAAGCATAAAGTTTTCTTTAGCGAAAATAACGGCAGATAATTCTTTTAGGCTGTCATTACCAAGAATTGCGTCAAATGTCTTAAGGGATGGTAATAGAAAGAATTTTATATTTGTATTTGGGTCGAACATATTAATAATGGTATGATGGGTAATTTCAATATTACCGCAAACCGAATTTGCGTAAAAGTTCTTTTGATTGGATATAGGATTTTGAACAAGGTTGGGTTGAATATAATTTTTATTCGAGCCCGTGTCTACGAGTACTCGAAGAGTCGTGTTTTTATTCGTCCTACACTCAAAATAGGGTAAGGACGAATTCATTATTCTAAAAAATGTACATCAATAAAGTCTGCACATGTTTCAGTTCCATAATTGTTTTGTGATTCTGAATATTCTGTAAATGTTTGGTTATTGTCTGGTTGGTTATTCAAGTTAGAAACCATTGCACTATAACCGTTCATTTCTGTCTGAGGATAGTCTGTGTTATAAACTTCTGGTGTGGGTGCTTGGTAATCAGGCTGATGG
The DNA here is from genome assembly GCA_949824845.1 of Rhingia rostrata. Classification (NCBI taxonomy): domain Eukaryota; kingdom Metazoa; phylum Arthropoda; class Insecta; order Diptera; family Syrphidae; genus Rhingia; species Rhingia rostrata. Next base: position 87,052,201 of record OX463755.1, on the reverse strand, counting down.
CCGATTGCAGAAGCCTCGATGTTAAAATTTCTTTGCATCTTATTTGGGTGTATTAACTGTTGTTGGTGGACCATTGGTCGTTTGGGAGCAGGTGGCCAGTTTCTACCTAGTGGTGTCGGCCTATTCATATAGTTAATGTTGTTTGTCCTCATGGTGCTTGTGTCCATGGGTTCTCCTCTTGGTGCAAGTCTCTGTTGGAAGTTATTATTATGTTGAAGATTTCGTTGGACATTGAGTGGATTATTAGTTTGGAAATTTGGTCTTTGATTCTGTTGATACGAGTAATTCATTGGAATCGGTTGCTGTCGAAAATAGTGTTGAGGACGTGGAGGTGGACGTGGTGGAAGGTTCATTGGGCGTTGTGGCAGATATGCCAATTGAGGGTAAAATGGTTGATTATTATTATTCCGTGTAGGAATGGGTGGAGCTGGTAGTGGAGGTTTTCGCATTCCTCCCATATTATGGTTTGCATAATTTGACCTGAATTGTTGGTTTTCCAACTTTTGACATAGATTGAGTGCAGTGGGTAGATCCACTGGTTCACGCATTGCTAGTAATCTGGGCAGGTCTCCTTTGAGACCTCTTATAAAGGTATCTAATGCCTTCGCCCTGTACGATTCAGATAAATGATGCAGTGCATCGGGTGGCAGTTCCATGCTCGAAATCTTATTTTGTATAAGGGAAAGATGATTATATACTGTTTGATAATAAGTTTCTATATTGTCGTTTCCTTGGACGAGAGTCGACATCTGGTATTCGAGGGTACCAATATCGCGTCTGTCCGCATAGTGCAACGTTAAGCACTTTGAAATACACTCCCAGTTTAGGGGAGTATTATAGGATTCTAGTATAGCATCAGCATTTGCTATAATCTTATTACGAATAACATTTAGTATGCCAAAATATTTTGGCGTGCCCCTAGTTTGTTGGTAGATATTCAGTATTCTCTCGACGCTTTTGCGCCAGGAGCTGAATTCACCCGGAGTTCCGGAGAACTCCCTGAGACCTTTGACAACGTCTGGAACTTTGTCCAGGTCTGTTAAATTGTTCCTATGTTGATCATTAATAGTCTCATCAGTGGCACTTTGAAATCGTGTGTTCGGGTTGATTATTGCGTTGACTACATTCCTACATTCGGACACACAGACTCGACTTGCAATTCCTGCAATCAGAGCCTCTAATTCGGGTGAAGCATTAACTGCTGAATTGTGTACCGGTTGCCTTGGAGCTGAGGGTACCAGGTTCGGATTTTCGGGATTTAGTATAGACGGTCGAATAATTGGTTCAGTCATTGTGGAAAAAAGATTGATACGGTAAAAGAAGATGGAAATTGAATTTAGAGTTCAGTTAAATTCTATATTAATCTATTTATTCTATGCTGTTTCTACACTATTTATCTAAAGTACACTTAGATTCACTTCCACTAAATTTAATTTCTAAGAAATATTATTTAACTGTATTTCACTCTTAATGATATGTTTTCTAATTAAATTTCACGATTCTTAATTTCTAAAATTTCAATTTTCTTAAACTTCTTAATTTTAATTTTAATATGGCATATTCACTTAGATTATTTATATGAACTTAAAATCTATCTTACATTAACAACATATCCAGCGCTGATAAAAGGGGCTCGTTCCGTTTGTGATGACTACTAGGATTCCTTTCTTTTATACTCCCTCGCTGGCGACTCAGTCTATCGACGTAGTCCTTTTGTGTGGGTGGCCCAGTAGATGATTTTCTTGGAGCTGCTTGAGGTCCTTTTTGTCTCACTGATACGCGTGCTTCTAATGGAGCTACTTTAGGTCCTTATATTTTTCACACGCGACGCGAATTTACGTTTTGGAGCTACTTGAGGTCCTTTGTACTTTTCACTCGCGAATTAACAGTGGTTAGTTTAAACGAAAACTTCACAGAATTTACAACTACTGGGCCCCACGTTGGGCGCCAATTAAACTAATTTACATTAGTTTTTCTTAAAAAAAACTTTATTTATTAATCGCTCGCTACACCGCTCGCTACGCTAATTTCTTACAAACTGAACTAACAATATTTCAATACTTAAAATCTAACCTATGCAAATCTAATGATAATGCTGACGACTGCATCGTTCCCACGCTGCAGTGTCGCGATTCCAAGTAACGGCAATCTGCTGACGATACGTCTGGAGCTGAACCTGATCCAGTTGCATGTTTTTGTTGCGCGTGTCGCTGGTTGATATTGGATAGGAACTTGATTCGCGTTAACTTGTATAAAGGCATTTAATTTATTCATATTTTCAATATTACTGTGTTCTTCGGTACGGTTGCTGACAAATACACTCGAAAATCATCTATAGGAGACAGGAGTTCCAGTAAGGTAACAAGAAATATCTAAGCAAAATCGATCGTCTGTTGTTGCTGGTTGGTCTCTGGAATTTTCGTTTTTCGCTGCTAGGGGAAAAATTGTTGTTGGTTTAAATTCCCTATTGAAGTTGCTGTGAATTTGGTGTATTGGTCAGTACGTTGGTGTTCGATTAAATTGGTGCAGAATATTGCAAGGCAGATTACGTTTTTCTTTGTTTAATTGTGATTTAAATTCATTGACATTTTTGAAATGGAGATTTTAAAACAATCTCGTGGCCATCTAAAATGTGCTATCACAAAAGCGAATAAGTTTGCGTCTGAAATGGGTGCCGAAGTTGAGTTAGAAATTCTTGAAGCGCGATTAGAACGTTTGAATGACACGTGGAGAGACTTTTGCCGCAATCAAAATGATTTCTTTCAATATCATGCTGATGAAGGGTACGGTGATCTCCAAAAAGACTTTGATGTTACCGAAATCAAATACATCGTAACAAAGGCGGCGTTCGTTAAAGCTATTCGTCAAAAGAAGCACTCTCTTCCTCCCAAGGCACTAGAGCCCTCTTCTAATTCTGTCTTTAAATCAACTCCGGAAATTGAATTGCCACCAATAAAGATACCGCCCTTTTCTGGTGATTATCGCGAGTGGCCGGGTTTTCGGGACATGTTTTTGGGAAGCATAGACTGCAAACGTAATATGTCGGGTACGCAAAAATTACGCTATTTGAAATCTTTTTTGCGCGATGATGCGGCGAAATTACTTAACCACATAACCGTCTCTGATTCGAATTACGCACAGGCTTGGGAGAAGCTCGAGCATCGGTATGATAAGCCTCTTTACATTTTAAACGCCTGTACTGAAAGCTTTATGAAGTTACCTTCCGTGACCCAAGCCGATGGGACACATTTAAGAAAGCTAATAGATAATGTTGACGAGGTTTTGCGCGGGTTAACGTCAATGAAGTCCGAAGGCAGAGATCCGTGGTTAGTGCATATTTTACTTAATACAACCGATATCGAGACGCGTAAGGCATTGGCGATGGAAAATAATACTTTGGAGGAATCAACTATTCAGGCATTGATCGAGTTTTTAGAAAAGAGGTGTGATGCTCTAGAAGCCAGCGAATGCAAAGGTCGTGTTTCTCGCAATGTCCCTCGTGTCTCCAATTCATCTGGTAATATTAAGAGCTTTGCTGTCTCTAAGTCTTCGTGTCCTAAATGCAAACAGAATCATACTCTTCCCCAATGCTCGCAGTTTTTAGAAATGCCGATTCATTCCCGTCGTAGTTTCGTTCGAGATCAAAAATTATGTTACAAGTGTTTAGGAACGCAACATTCTTCGTCACGCTGCAGAGTTAGGGCTCGCTGTTCTCATTGTAACACCCGCCATCATACCTTGGTTCATCTGGATCATCAAATCCAACTTTTGCTGAACCCAATACGGTTGAATCGACAAGTGGTACGGATCCTGCTTTGATCGTGAGTAACCATATGAAAAATGGTGTTCGTCCATCTGGTATTTTGCTGTCGTCGTGGAGGTACTGGATGTCGTAGGAAAAACTCATCGTTGTCGTTTAATGCTCGATACAGGATCACAAGTTTCCTTTGTGACCGAATCCTTGGTAAAACGACTAGGCCTTTCTCGTCGTCATGCTCGCTTACCCATTTCGGGTATTGCTTCACTCGAAGCTGGTGTTACTCATGGTGCTGTCACACTTAATCTGCATTCCTGTTTTAATTCTTTTGAGATGGATGTTGAGGCATATATCTTAAAGAATATTACCTCACAAACCCCGTTGATACCTTTCGACCTTGAAAATCCTTTACTTCTCGAAAATCTGCATTGGGCTGATGCCGTATTCAACAAACCCGGTCCTATTGATATTTTACTAGGATCGGATAGAGCCTGGAGCATTCTACGTGACGGCCATCGGTCTGATATGAACGGACAAGTAATTGCTCATAATACAGTCTTTGGATGGGTTATTACCGGTAGCATACCGAACAAAAATATCGTTTCATTACACGTGGGCCTCGACCTTGATGTGTTACTCAAATCGTTCTGGGAAATTGAGGAAATCGCATCAAATATACCCACTTCACATAGTAATGACCTTGTTGAAGAGCATTTTGCAAGCACAATTTCTAGAGCTCCAGATAGTAAATATGTGATGGAACTACCATTTCGACAAAGTGAAGTCAATTTTGGTAATACAATTTCTGGTGTACTCTCTCGGTTAACTGCTATTGTAATTTTATGAAAATTTATCAAGAGTTAGGTAACCTGGTACTTATTCCAGACGTCGAGATCGAACCAACCTCTGGCAAAGTGTTTTATTTGCCTCATCACGCGGTCATCAAAAATAAAATTAGAGTCGTTTTTGATGGGTCGCACAAAGATGTGTATGGAGGTAGCCTGAATGAGATGTTGCATGTTGGAGTTCCGCTCCAGCGTAATTTGATAAACGTGTGCTTAAGATTTCGGATGCACAAGTATGTTTTTTGTGCGGACATTGTGAAGATGTTCAGCCAAATATGGGTACATCAGAATCATCGTAACTTTCAACGCATCGTGTGGAGAGAAAGTACTGACAAGCCCATTTCCCATTTTCGATTACGTACAGTAACTTATGGAACCTCACCTGCCCCTTATTTAGCGATGAGAGTTCTACGGCAATTAGCACTAGACTACCAACAACAGTTTCCTGCAGCTTCGCATTCGATACTGCATGACTTTTATGTGGATGATATCATGTCTGGTTCTGACTCTTTCTCTGAAGTTCTTAAGTTAAAGGAACAACTAGTTGCGCTGCTATCTTACGGGGGTGTACAATTGGGTAAGTGGAGCTCAAATTGTTGGACAATTTTACGTAGTAGCGACAGTGACTCAGCTATTTCTCTGGACCTAGACAGCACGACTCAATGGAAGAAGGTCCTAGGATTGTTCTGGAATCCCTACAGCGACAGTTTCACCTTTAAAATATCTTTAAACGACCAACAAACGTCAACAAAAAGAAAACTTCTTTCGGAGGTTGCGAAAATATTTGATCCTATTGGTTTCCTTGCTCCTTCTACTATTTTATTTTAGATATTATTTCAGGAGCTCTGGCTAGACAAAAATAAATTAGGTTGGGACGATTTATTGCCAAGGAACGTAGCAGAAAAATGGAATTCGTACCGAAAAGATTTACCCTGTTTCGAAAACCTTAGAATTCAGCGAAGATGCACATTGAATTCTAAGTCTTTTCACTTAATAGGGTTTTGTGATGCCTCTGAAAAGGCTTATGGAGCCGTGGTCTAAGCAAGAAGTAAAGGTGAAAACGATGAAATAGAGATTCAACTTGTCGCTGCCAAAACTCGTGTGGCACCGGTAAAGCAACTCTCCATTCCCAGGCTCGAACTTTGCGGAGCTCTTCTCTTAAGTCAATTAATAAAACTAATTAATTCTTCTTTAGATGTTAAACCACTTAAGACATTCGCTTTTAGCGATTCGCAGATCGTGCTAGCATGGCTCGCTGCACCTCCCCGAAAATGGAATACATTTGTTGCAAATCGGACGTCAGAGATCTTGGATATCCTACCCCGTTACAGTTGGAATTACATTCGCTCCGCAGAAAACCCTGCTGACTTGGCTTCGCGAGGTATTGAACCATCTAAATTGATGAAATTATGGTGGAAAGGTCCCGATTGGATGAGCTTGGAATTTTGCCGTTGGCCGCAGATAAACCACTTTAAAGAGGACAATATTCCAGAGGAACGCAAAACCCAAGTATGTGTACATGCCTCTTCGCATCGTATGGAACATTTCTTGGAAAAATTATCGAAGAACGTATCTTCTTGGTCGAGAATTATTCGGATTGTCGCTTTTGTAAATCGTTTTGCATATAATTCAAAAAGATCTCCCATAAATCGTCCATCTAGCTACCTATCGTTTACCGATATAAAGAAAGCGAAAGAGTTTTGTCTTCTATGGGCCCAAACTGAGTTTCGGGAAGAAATACGAGCACTAGAATCGAATCAGTCGGTTTCAACACGGTCAAAATTAAGTTCATTGTCGCCATTCATTGATGAGGTCGTATTACTTCGCGTTGGAGGAAGGATAGCGAATGCGGTCGAGGTATCATATAGTATCAAACATCCAATTATACCTACTACCCAAGCATCATCCATTTACCAAACTAATTATTTTGGAAGCGCATGTGAAATTTTTACATGCTTGTAATTCACATCTCTTCAGTTTGGTGCGTCAAGAGTTTTGGATAATTGGATGTCGAAATTTGATAAGGAGAATTATAAACGACTGCATTAAGTGTTTCCGTCTTCGTCAAGCTATATCATCGCAACTAATGGGGAATTTACCATCATCACGCCTCTCTCCATCTCATGCATTTGCTCATACAGGTTGTGATTACGCCGGTCCCATTACCCTTCGACAATCTATGGGAAGAAAACCAAAACTTATTAAGGGATACCAATTTTAAAGGCGCTGCTAGGATACTTTCGGAGGTGTACCAACTGTTACGATCAAGGCAACACAACGAAGAAGTAACCACCACTTTAGCGGCTGAAAATATCAAATAGGAATTTATTCCACCCTATAGTCCTCATTTTGGCGGACTCTGGGAATCGGCGGTTAAAAGTGTTAAGCTACATCTTCGCCGCGTTATTGGAAATAACCTTTCGACCTTTGAGGAAATTAGCACTTTGCTAGCCCAAATAGAAGCATTATTAAATTCTAGGCCATTATGTGCGATTTCAGACTCAGATTTTAATCCGTTAACACCTTCTCATTTCCTTATAGGAAGACCCTATACGGCGTTGCCTGAACCCTGCTACCTGGACCTTCCAGTTAACCGTTTGGGTCGATGGGAGCTCATTCAGAATATGATGCAAGGATTTTGGCACCGATGGCATCAGGACTACCTAACATCTCTTCAGCAGCGTCCGAAATGGAGGCAAGTCCCAAGGGAATTCAAAGTTGGTGACTTGGTAGTCGTGAAGGAACCCAATTTGCCACCATCCAAATGGTCTCTAGGACGCATTGAAGTTGTTTATCCGGGTCAAGATGGACATGTACGAGTCGTTTCTATAATAACTGTCAGTGGAATATATAAGCGCCCCATCACCAAGCTTGCCATTCTACCATCTTCCTGAAATTCCTTCAGGGGAGGCGGCATGTTGAAGAACGCATATGTAAATTTATAATAATTGCTTGTTATGTCATATATTTATTTGTATAATATTTAATTGCCAAACATTACATGAACGCCCTATGTTCGATTATGTTTCCTATTTAGTTTAGATTATAGCTATAAATATTAATCATCTCTTTTCTTGCACACACGCATTCGTTTAAATCGCAAACGCCCTTTGGATCACTCCAGCATTAGACCTACGGGAGAGGACCGCTATTAGCAGCTCTATGCGTATTCCCTGAGAGCAATCGCAATCGAACAATCCCGTTCGCCCTTTTTTTGGCCTTGCGTCTGGAATAGAAAGCTAACGACTTCGTGGTATTTTAAATTTGGTGTATGCACTCTCTCTATTAGCAACCACCGAACGCGAAGCATCGAAGCGATTAGTATGCCAATAAAATGAGAAATTTATAACGTGGTAAAAAAAATAGTTTGATTTGTTTAATTTGTTTTTGAGTCGAATAATTGCTAAACACATACCGTCATAAAATCATTGGCATTGTCGGACTACCAGTTAACTTCGCTCAGAAAAAATACATGGAAAGTCTGCGTAAAAGACCCGGAAAGCTACGTCTGTTATCTCGGAAGCTATATACCGATAAAATTGAATGATTTTCATTTGAAAATAAATCTGAGGGTTACATGCGTCGTGCTTAAAGGATAAATAAACGATAACCGCACAAAATAGTTTGTCTATCGATAAGCCCGTATAAATCATTGTGAATGAGGATTTCGCTGTTTGTGGTGGGAGGTGATAATTTTCGACCAAGGCATTAGCGGAAACAGCCATTATTCGCTCAGTTAATGAGAGGGCCGCGAAAATAAAAAGAGGAGAGGGGTTCCGGTCCCGGAGAAAGAAAAGATCCGCTTTCTTTTTGATTGAAGACGCGAAGCGAGTCGGACACGCGGGCACGAGCAACGAGCCGACTACGAATTCGGAAAAAAAAACGGTCGGCGATAAAAAAAAGACAATTCGGGGAAAAAAAACCGGTCGGCGATTAAAAAAAAAGACAAAGAAAAACACCTAATTGCCGCGGTGCAAGATCGCCGGTGAGAACCGTTCCGCGAAAGTGCAGAAAAAAGTATATGAACAAAAAAACAAAAAAAAACAAATCAACAAATAATCTGTAACTCCCCACCCCCGCGTTAATATTTTGCCGGGGGCAGGAAAGTGCCGAATAGAACTTAAAAGTGAAAAACCATCCGTCATATACATATATGTGGGTGGAGTGTACCTCAGTACAACGGTCCTGAAGCACATATTAAATCACCTCATAAGTCCCTATCCCCTCCCCGCGTATCGTTACAAAAAAAAAAAAAAAATCAAAAAAAAAACGTAAATCCCATATCCCGCAAGCGCACTTCAAATTGGAGGAACGCGTCGAAAATCCACCCCCCCCCCCCCCCATGTATGTGCGCCAAGGGTTGAAGTGAATTTCTTCATTCCATTTTTGCTTTCGTGTGGGGAACGATTTCAACCCAGGCTAAATGTATTAATTGACCTTTGCAAATAATAATCAAACCCATAAAAAAAAAGTATTTTGAGAAAGAAAAAAAAAAAACCAAAAGTTTATTTTGGCAGGAGCATTAATTTAACTTATAGACTAACCATAGAAAATTTTTTTTTGTTTAAATAAAGAAAAAAAAATTAAGAAAAACTTAACGAAAATAAAGGAAATTAATAATAACCTAAGGGAAGAAAAATTTATTTAAACCTATATCGAGTTTATGAATTAGATCGTACCAATTATATCAAATTATAAAAACTAAATTGAAAGTACCGATAACTCAAAGTACAAAATAAATTAATATAACTATTTCTGAAAAGCTGAATTTAAATTTAATTAAAAATATATTATAGAAAAAAAAATATATTTTTGTTAGTTTTGGGAAAATTGTTGAAATCTCTTTTTATCCAATGTAGTAAGGTATAAGCGATAGTATTTAGACCTTTACGCCTATAATAAGACTTGGGGAATCCCAACTTTATTTTTTGTATGGGTAATAAAATCGAACTTTATAACGTTTAATGAAATTCTCACGTTTTTGTTATTTTTGGGCTACTGGAATTATTACCATGCTCTATTTGGAAGGAAGTTCGGTCGAATCAGTTAAGTCAGTTGTGTAAATATGGAAGCCGCTTAAGACGGAATAAGAGGATGAGTTGGTTCGAATATTGTATAGTGAGATAGATCAGTAGTCAGGGGAACCAAACGTTTCAGGTTTCATTCCCTTCTTTTTGGTTTCGGGTAAGGGGTCATCGCCAGTAGAGCGCAGCGATGGCCATGGATGGTAAATCGGTTTTACCTAGGGGTGGGCCAGCTCGGGGAGGATCTCCACCATAATCTCTCCAACCCTTGTCCACTATGGAGGTTCGCAGAAGTGAATGACGCGTGAATTAGACGAAACTCGGGCCTTGCAATTACTCGTGTGTCTTATTTTTTTTCTTTTTTTTTTACTTCGCGTATTGGTTACGGGTGCGAAGTATTAAGACCTCGGTTAGTTTTCTCGCGATGTATATACAGGCATGTAAAAATACATGTAACCCCAGTCCAGGTCTTGTGGCAAGATTCCACTCCCGCCGACGAGCTAGCGAGCGGAGGATCATGCCTGTGCCGCAGGATGGCTGGACACCCCTCCTATTAATCTGCCCGGATTGGCCTAAGGCTCCTGTTACCTTAGGTCATAAGGGTGGAGAATATTGATAGGAGGATCAAACCCCTAAGTGAGTCTCGTGAGGTGAGCGTGGTCAGGCCTTCACCAGCGCGGGTGATAGTGCAGGTGGAGGACTTTCCAATTTATACTTCGAAGTTTGCTCACCAGACGTCACCCTCGAAGCGGGATGTACGTTAGTGGTACGTTACAGGTGGCGCCCAACGTGGGGCCCGAAGTTTCGTCATTATAATTCACAACCACTTTAAATTTTATCAAATTTTTTGCGATATTCCAGCATCAAAATTTTTTTTTTTGCATAGTAAAAGTCCTTGTTGTCATTTTTCATCTTTCCTATAAGACGTGTCCGATAACTGAGTAGAGATTTGTTCCTTAGTTATGTACGTTGCAATGCTTTGGATACAAAATTATGCAAACATAACTAAATAACTTTTTGAATGTATGTCCGATAGAGGGGTTGACTTGTATCCTTGTCTACGACCGTTGCATACACTCTTACAAAGTTAAATCTTTTTTTTTGTTTATGTTCTAGCGATTATATGTCCGGTAAATGGATGTACTTCTTTTTTCGTTTACGCCAGAAGCATATAATCTTAGCTAGATCGAATAGATACAGAGCGTTAGGTCGAATCACTTGTGTAAGTCCGGGAAGTGGGTTGAGCATAGTCCCTGCTTTCGTCAGTTGCTTCACGGTGTAGAGTCTAACATAAGCTCGGTAAAGTGAAATCAAAGTTCAAATCATCATCTTAATGAACGTTATTAAATATTTAGATGCAGAGATAGATACAATCTATCCGTAGTGGATTGGTGGTAATATATCCGTGACTACTTATCGTCTTTCCTATTATTTCTGATCCGATTCATCCTCGTTTTTATATGATATAAAGTTGGTTTTGAATTTCTTTTTACATAAAATTTCGAAATATTCTGAAACATTATTTTTTTTTTATTTTGCGAATGGTGTGAGTTCATTTTTTTTTTGAATTGGAAAGATACAGTTTTTCTATCTAATCTTATATTAAGATATTGATAAAGTACCGGCTTACCCAGAATTCAAGCGGTAAAAATTTAGGTACAAAGTAATAATACATTAAGCGTAGGTAATACGATTATTGAATTCCACAACTAAAAGTATTATATATATAGATATAGCATTACGATATTAAGATACTTTTTTATATTTTCATTATTTAATATAAATTTTCAAAGAATATGTCTAACCCTGGACCTAGTCAACCTCCTCAATCTACTCAAGGAAGTAGATACAACACTAGGAGTAGTAATATCCCTGTGTCAAAAGACAAGACTAAAATTGGCAATTCTCAGACAACCAATATGGAGGAACCTCCGAATCCTTCTCTAGCTTCACAGCCCGTCAATCCACCATTGGTTCAACCAGTCATCGAATCTGTTGCTAATGCATCGGCAAGCACTCCTGCGCGCAATGCGAATACCAGCGAATCAGAACAGTTCCAACAATATGTTCGAGACGTTGTCTCTGCGACTGTAGGCCTTAACCGAAGTGACGATCTCAGGTTCATTCGAGCAGAATTAGAGAAGAATCGGGAGGCACTTCAACGCGATGTCACCATGTTGGTAAGAGCAGCCTTAGTAGCTCCTACTCCGATCCAAACTCAGCGAGTATCTAATAGCAGAGAAATACCACCGTTCCCTTCACCAAATGTTCCATCCAGCTATTATGACGTGAACAGACGTTTCGAACCTGGTCCTGTACCTTTAAGTGTACCGCAAAATAGGCCACTGGTGAACGACGCCAACGTTTACCCAGTTCATATGGCGCAAAGCGCCAATGTGGACAACTTCTTGAGACAGTTCAGTACCATGCAGTTAGGCGAACCAACTGCACATTCTGAACATTTCAGTCCAGCGCCTTCTCCCTCGAATTCTGTCGGACGGTTCCCAAACTATCACAAATGGGGAATCAAGTTCGACAACAAAAAAATGACTGTCGACGATTTCCTCTTTCGAATAGAAAGGCTCAAAGACACATACCAAGTAACGTGGATTGATGTGGTAAACAATTTCCATCACTTCGTGTCGGGACAAGTCGAAACCTGGTTTTGGATGTTTTTAAAAATTAATCCATCCGTAAATTGGTCCACGCTTCGACTTGCCCTGATCGAACAGTACCGTAGCTTGGAGTCAGATTTCGAACTCTCAAGGAAGATGTCCGATAGGAGACAGGGTGCCCATGAACCTTTTGACGAGTTTTTCGGCGACTTATTGCAGCTCAATTCAAGATTGCGTGTACCGAAAACCAACCGCGAGCTTATTGAGTACATTAAGCAAAATGTCAAAAGGCGAATAGGTGAACACCTGATAACGTTCAGCACCCATAGTATACCGGAAATGGTACATGTGTGTAGAACGATAGAGAAATTTATCAATGATAATGACTCCCAGAGGCAGCGATACCAACCAGCTCCTCCTCCTGCTCCTCCTAGACGAGCCATTTATGAAACCGAAGGTACGGTCCAAGAAGACCCGTGCTCATCTCAGACGCAGGTTGAGGCAGTTAACTTTCGGCAAAGGAACGCAAGTTCCTTAAAGTGCTGGAACTGCAGTGAACCGGGTCACATGTACTTCGAGTGCGAGCGGGAGCAGAGGGCTTTATTTTGCTATAAATGTGGTCGACCGAACACGACAGTTCCGAAGAACAATCCTCCAACCGGGGAGGATTGTTCGAAAAATCTTCATCCGGCATATTAGAAACCACTCTCGAACCATGCCCGCCTGTCACCATCCTAAGCCCATAGATCCCCCTATTAGTCAAGAGACCCCCGGCAAATCAACAAGTCTTCCGAGAAAATCCTTGCACCAACGCATACAGGAGTATCATGAAGCGAAAGAACGGATTTTCAAAAGAGTGGATGTATCTAAACCGATTCAAAAGCTCCGAACTCGCTTCAAAGAAAAACGGCAGATGCATCTCGCTATTGCGGCAACATCTTTGCAGTGCGTAGATGACGATCCTCGTCCTTATGCTTCTGTTCGGATTTTCGAAAAGAATTGGCTTGGTCTCTTGGATAGTGGGGCATGTATTAGTTGCTTAGGTTCGGGTGGGGTGGATTTTCTGAATACCAACAATATCCCATATAAGCGTTTCTCCTCTGCAGTTACCACCGCAGATGGGAAATCGCAATCAATCGTAGGTGTAATTAAATGTACTGTTCAGAACGTGGCAGAAATTACACTCTACATAGTACCGACTTTGACAAAAGATCTATACCTTGGAGTTGACTTTTGGAAAAAGTTCAACATTGCTCCTAAAGTTATTGCTGAAATCTCGGCAAAAGTTTCTGATTTAGCGAGCATCTCCGAAGGTAGAGATGAGCCTGGTGTTGCTTCTTCGAGAAGTAGTATTCTTTCAAAAGCCCATGAGTTAACCAGCGAGAATTCCAAGATTTTGGATGAAGCCGTGAGCCTATTTCCTTCCTTTGCCACCATTGGCTTGGGCAAAACACGGCTTGTGGAACACATAATTGATACAGGTGACGCAGCGCCAATAAAACAGCGGCATTATCCCGTATCTCCAGCGGTGCAAACTTTCTTTATGCGCAGTTGGACCGTATGCTTTCTATGGACGTGATCGAAGAGAGTTCAAGTTCGTGGAGCTCTCCAGTTGTTCTAGTTAGAAGAGCTGAGAAGAACCGTCTTTGTTTAGACGTGCGAAAGCTTAATTCGGTCACCAAAAAGGATGCATACCCCCTGCCGCATATTGAAGGGTTGCTAGGTCGCCTTTCAGATACATATTTCATCTCGAGTGTGGATCTGAAAGACGCCTTTTGGCAAATACCGCTGGAGCAAAGGTCAAGGGAGAAGACAGCGTTTACCGTCCCCGGTAGGCCCCTGTATCAATTTAAAGTGATGCCCTTCGGCCTATGCAATGCGCCTCAGCGTCTTTGCCGGCTAATGGATAAGGTTATTCCTCATCAATTAAGGCAACAAATCTTCGTCTACCTGGATGACTTGCTAATCTTCTCAAGGACTTTTGAAGAACACATTAAACTTCTCAATCTAGTAGCAACCCAGTTACGATTGGCAGGTCTCACCATTAACGTGGAGAAATCCAAATTTTGCTACAGAGAGCTGAAATATCTCGGCTATATAGTAGGGAACGGTGTACTTAAGGTAGATCCAGAGAAGGTAGCTGCTATTAAAGAGTTTCCGGTACCACAGAACGCTCGTCAAGTCAGACGTTTTTTGGGCATGGCCGGCTGGTACCGAAGATTTGTACCTAACTTCTCTTCCCTAGCATCTTATCTGTCAGATACCTTAAAAAAGGGTGTTAAGTCCAGCGTCAGTGATAAAGCCAACGAATCCTTTAACACCATTAAAAATAATTTGACGACTGCACCAGTTTTAGTGAACCCAAATTTTGACAAACAATTTACCATACTGTGTGATGCATCTGCAACCGGTATCGGGGCGGTCTTGTGTCAAGAAGATGAAGCTGGTATAGAACGTCCTATATTTTATTACTCGCATAAGCTGAATAGTGCACAACGAAACTACTCCGTAACAGAACGCGAATGTTTGGCAGCCGTTATGGGTATAAATAAATTTAGACCATATGTCGAGGGTTATAAGTTTAAAGTTATTACTGACCACGCAAGTCTTAAGTGGCTTATGAGCTTGAAAGATCTTAAGGGTCGACTAGCGCAGTGGAGCTTAGAACTTCAAGGATACACTTTTGAGATTGAACACCGGAAAGGAAGCCTAAACGTCGTACACGATGCGTTATCGCGCGCTTACGAAGTGGATGCATTACAATCCGGTATGGCAATCTCAAAGGAATCTTACGATGTGCTGCATATCGATTTGACGGATCCGGCTTTTCAGTCGACTGAATACCGTAAACCAACTACCTGACCTTCGTATTTCGGACAATTTCGTATATAAGAAGGTCGGACATAGTACAGGTAATCCACTTGAAGACGATACGTCTGGAAGTTATGGGTTCCAGCCGCGCTAACCGATAACCTCATTTTTCTTGCTCATTCGCCACCCAAAGCCTCGCATGGTGGTATGGCTAAAACTTTATACCGCTTGCGACATCAATTTTACTGGCCGAACATGGCTACCCAAATTAAGCTTTTTGTTAGGAATTGCGAGGTTTGCAAAACCACAAAAGCACCTAATGCAATTTTACCATGGTAGAACGACCATTCCAGCATATTTATGTAGATTTCTTGGGTCCTTATCCAAGGTCAAAGTTAGGGAACACCCATATCATCGTAGCGCTGGATCAGCTAACAAAGTTCGTTTTTATTCAACCTATTAGGAAAGCCACCTCTGAAATGGCATCAAAGTTCCTTCAAAACAAAATTTTTTTTTTATTCGGCGTGCCGGAAACTATCCTGTCTGATAATGGGAAACAGTTTCTGAGCAAAGAATTTTCCAAATGTATGCAAATGTTTGGAATAAAACACATTAAAACTGCTGTGTATTCTCCTCAGGCGAACGCCAGTGAGCGCGTTAATCGCTCAATTTTAGCAGCCATAAGGTCGTATATTGATGCCGATCAATCCAACTGGGATCAACAGTTACCACGCATAGCTTGTGCGCTGAGGTCGGCGGTTCACTCGGCGATAACCATGTCGCCTTACGAAGCGGTATTCGGTCAGCGCATGGTAGAACATGCCAGTGTTTACAAGCTGTTGAGGAAACTAGGAGGGTTGAACAATGCGGACCTGGATGTAATTCCTAAAGCTGCTAAAATGAATGTGTTGCATTCGCACCTAAGGAATCGTCTGGAAAAAGCACATAATTCTTATGCTCAGGCATACAACACGCGTAGTATACCGGTAAAATACAAAGTGGGAGATGAAGTATTTAGGCGCAATTTTGTGCAGAGCGATGCTTTAAAAGGCATAAACGCGAAGCTATGTCCGAAGTTTATCAAAGCTAGGATTAGTAAAGTCGTTGGGAATAACTTGTATGACATAGTAGACACTTCGGGGCGAAATCTTGGCACAACTCACTCCAAGGATATCCGTCGTTAAATGTTTCGTCGTCATTATTTTCCATTTTGTATTTGACAGTTGCCTTCGAAAAAAAAAATTGTTACGTATACGCCCAATATGTTGAGCATATAAAAATAAATGTTGCGCTTACGCCCGAGTTACTCAGTCTGAACATGAGACTCACTGTTCTTCTCAGGCGTGGGTCGCAATAATTACTTTCTCTTATTAGGTTTCTTTTTTTTTTCTAGATCTTTTCATTCGTCAGGGCGATTGAAAATCTCAAGTTGTGTGGGAAACCGCTAATAGGTAGGGCACTCGATAACAAAATAAACGATAACCGCACAAAATAGTTTGTCTATCGATAAGCCCGTATAAATCATTGTGAATGAGGATTTCGCTGTTTGTGGTGGGAGGTGATAATTTTCGACCAAGGCATTAGCAGAAACAGCCATTATTCGCTCAGTTAATAAGAGGGCCGCGAAAATAAAAAGAGGAGAGGGGTTCCGGTCCCGGAGAAAGAAAAGATCCGCTTTCTTTTTGATTGAAGACGCGAAGCGAGTCGGACACGCGGGCACGAGCAACGAGCCGACTACGAATTCGGAAAAATAAAAAACGGTCGGCGATAAAAAAAGACAATTCGGGGAAAAAAAACCGGTCGGCGATTAAAAAAAAAAGACAAAGAAAAACATCTAATTGCCGCGGTGCAAGATCGCCGGTGAGAACCGTTCCGCGAAAGTGCAGAAAAAATTATATGAACAAAAAAACAAATCAACAAATAATCTGTAACTCCCCACCCCCGCGTTAATATTTTGCCGGGGGCAGGAAAGTGCCGAATAGAACTTAAAAGTGAAAAACCATCCGTCATATACATATATGTGGGTGGAGTGTACCTCAGTACAACGGTCCTGAAGCACATATTAAATCACCTCATAAGTCCCTATCCCCTCCCCGCGTATCATTACAAGCGCACGTCAAATTGGAGGAACGCGTCGAAAATCTTGACGGTCAATTTTGTTTTGTGTGTGTACGCCAAGGGTTGAAGTGAATTTCTTCATTCCATTTTTGTTTTCGTGTAGGGAAGGAGATATGGTAAAGGTTCATAACACCTTGACCACATACAAGGCGGAATGCGGTGCACCACAGGCCATCACCTTGGAGATCGGGTAATCAACCCTTAAAAAGGGGTAAGTTGTTTATTTTATTTATATGTGGGGAACGATTTCAACCCAGGCTAAATGTAGTAATTGACCTTTGCAAATAATAATCAAACCCATAAAAAAAAAGTATTTTGAGAAAGAAAAAAAAAAACCAAAAGTTTATTTTGGCAGAGCATTAATTTAACTTATAGACTAACCATAGAAAATTTTTTTTTGTTTAAATAAAGAAAAAAAAAATTAAGAAAAACTTAACGAAAAAAAAGGAAATTAATAATAACCTAAGGGAAGAAAAATTTATTTAAACCTATATCGAGTTTATGAATTAGATCGTACCAATTATATCAAATTATAAAAACTAAATTGAAAGTACCGATAACTCAAAGTACAAAATAAATTAATATAACTATTTCTGAAAAGCTGAATTTAAATTTAATTAAAAATATATTATAGAAAAAAAAATATATTTTTGTTAGTTTTGGGAAAATTTTTGAAATCTCTTTTTATCCAATGTAGTAAGGTATAAACGATAGTATTTAGACCTTTACGCCTATAATAAGACTTGGGGAATCCCAACTTTATTTTTTGTATGGGTAATAAAATCGAACTTTATAACGTTTCATGAAATTCTCACGTTTTTGTTATTTTTGGGCTACTGGTATTATTACCATGCTCTATTTGGAAGGAAGTTCGGTCGAATCAGTTAAGTCACTTGTGTAAGTATGGAAGCCGCTTAAGACGGAATAAGAGGATGAGTTGGTTCGAATATTGTATAGTGAGATAGATCAGTAGTCAGGGGAACCAAACGTTTCAGGTTTCATTCCCTTCTTTTTGGTTTCGGGTAAGGGGTCATCGCCAGTAGAGCGCAGCGATGGCCATGGATGGTAAATCGGTTTTACCTAGGGGTGGGCCAGCTCGGAGAGGATCTCCACCATAATCTCTCCAACCCTTGTCCACTATGGAGGTTCGCAGAAGTGAATGACGCGTGAATAAGACGAAACTCGGGCCTTGCAATTACTCGTGTGTTTTATTTTTTTTTTCTTTTTTTTTAACTTCGCGTATTGGTTACGGGTGCGAAGTATTAAGACCTCGGTTAGTTTTTTCGCGATGTATATACAGGCATGTAAAAATACATGTAACCCCAGTCCAGGTCTTGTGGCAAGATTCCACTCCCGCCGACGAGCTAGCGAGCGGAGGATCATGCCTGTGCCGCAGGATGGCTGGACACCCCTCCTATTAATCTGCCCGGATTGGCCTAAGGCTCCTGTTACCTTAGGTCATAAGGGTGGAGAATATTGATAGGAGGATCAAACCCCTAAGTGAGTCTCGTGAGGTGAGCGTGGTCAGGCCTTCACCAGCGCGGGTGATAGTGCAGGTGGAGGACTTTCCAATTTATACTTCGAAGTTTGCTCACCAGACGTCACCCTCGAAGCGGGATGTACGTTAGGGGTACGTTACACGTTATTAACGATCTGAAAATCAGGCTTAAAAAGTTATAGATGACATTAACATTGTTAAGCGAGAAAAACAACAAAACGATGGCGAAGAAAATATTATAAAACGAGGTCTTCCTTTTTTCCCTTATACTCACTTTCGATAAAGAAGAAATTTTTAATAAAATTTATCAAATAAAAACATTACTTAATATTATTGTTAACATTGAAGGATTCCAAATTAGTTCCTCAGTGCAAGCGCTGCCAAGGATATAATCATACGCTAGCCTATTGTCAAAATGAACCGAGGTGTGTTAGATAAGAAAACTCCTCCTATTTGCATCAAATGTAAAGGCAGTCATCCTGCTAGTTATCGCGACTGCGAAGTAGCTTAGGAGCTGCAAAAAAGAAGGGCGAAATTTATGAATATTAATTCACAGAAACTGAATTTAAAAAAATTGAGTAAAACCCCGATTAAACATATGAGAAGGCTACAATCCACTGTGTGGATCGTTTTCTACCCTATCCCATCCCATATCATTGATGTCATTATCATAACATATTGTTCAGACTGTTTATCAAAATCATTTATGGTTCGCCAAAAAAACGCCGTTTTTCGCCTGGTTATGCTATGGGGTAATGTATAGAAATGGTTTTTGTATGAAAAAGCCTCCAAAAAGTCGGCGTGGCTTAAAATGATATAGTGAAGAAATGTTTATATAAAAAGAGCCAATGATTTTGCATTACCATTTTTTTTTTGAAATATTTAAAAATTTTCCGAAAAAGTTTTTTTTACTAAAAACGCCTCCAAAAAGTGGATGTGGCAAAAAACTTTGTACCAACAAAATAAAGACATTATGTTTGTCTAGATATGTTGTTCAGACCACGTTTTTCTAAAAAGGGGGCGGATTGCAAAATTGTTTACACTTGTTCTGCTAGAAGCAACAACAAACGCGTATACCAAATTTCGTCAATCTAGCTCAAAATTTAAGGCCCAAAAACTAGTGACGTACGGACGGACGGACGGACGATTTTACTTCCTTTATCCTTTACTGCCCATCGCGATGGCAGATTGAGAAAGTTGACTTTGAAAACTTGCTTAATTCCCTTGGATAGCGTTTTGTCATCGGAGGGGACTTTAATTTAAAGCATACATTCAGGGGATCTAGATGCATATCAAAGTATGATATGGTAGGATGACTTATGAAGTATGTAGAAAGTACAATACCGAATTCAATTCTACGGGTAAACCAACTTCCAAGCCAAATGATGTTACAGAAATACAAGATTTGATCGATTTTTTCATAGGAAAAGGTGTGCTATCCAATCGAATTAAGCATCGACGAATGCTCTGATCGTCGAATTAAAAACTTTAAAAACAATGCAGTAGAAACTTATCTGCAAAGCCTAACCGCTGGAAAAGAATCGAGTTATTCACTTTGGGAAATACAGAAATTAAAGCCTTAAAAAGCTCCGGTTTATGACCTAATTACAGGAGAACTTCTTAAAATGTAGTATGATATGGTAGGATGACTTATGAAGTATGTAGAAAGTACAATACCGAATTCAATTCTACGGGTAAACCAACTTCCAAGCCAAATGATGTTACAGAAATACAAGATTTGATCGATTTTTTCATAGGAAAAGGTGTGCTATCCAATCGAATTAAGCATCGACGAATGCTCTGATCGTCGAATTAAAAACTTTAAAAACAATGCAGTAGAAACTTATCTGCAAAGCCTAACCGCTGGAAAAGAATCGAGTTATTCACTTTGGGAAATACAGAAATTAAAGCCTTAAAAAGCTCCGGTTTATGACCTAATTACAGGAGAACTTCTTAAAATGTTGTCCGTAAAAGTATTAACTAAACTCCTCTACATTATAAATGCAGCAATTAGATTAGAATACTGTTGTGTTTTTCAGCTGCGGGAGCCAAACAGAGCCTAAATTGGAGCAGAAAGAAAAACAAAGATCGCTTTTACAAATTATGGTTCCCGAGAGGGTTTGATTTTATTTTAGTTTTTAATTAATTTTGACGACTATGGAATAGCTGGTAGAATTCCGAATAGACTCGGTCGTTGTTCGATCGGCTTTTTTGTAGTCCTCCCAGCCTTTCCAAGGGTCTTCCAGTCTCCATTGACATCTCTGGAACGGTTTTGACGTCTTTTCCAAATGTCACACACTCGCTATGCTGGTATTTTCTACCAGGCTCACATTTCGGCAAATCAAGCATTTTTCCCGTACTCCTGGTGTAATTTCCTCTTCAACGATGTGCCATGCATCTATATTTGGTGTAAAAATCGTTCCCACCTTAGATTTGTAAGCACACCTGAATTCCGTTTACGAAATTCCACCAACAACACGTCTGCCTAACTCCCCTTTTCCCTGGATGCGTCCGCTGAAAATTCGGCTACACATTTACTGTCGTGGTTATTAGCTGGTCGTTTGACAGTTTTCGGAATAAATTCATCACTCATCAGTCTACCTGCGGCGAATACTTTTGTTGTTTGTTGTCACCTGCTCTGCCGTTCCGCCGTTCGTGTTTCATGTGCGATCGGCGAATTCCCATACCTTGTAACAAACAACAATGTGAGCAGGTATGGGAGTAAGTAAGTACTGTGGTGTAACTATATTTTCTGTTTTAGGTAGATTTTGGCACCGAATGGTGATTGTCCACAACACTACTCCCCCCTTTAGACTCAATGCTCCGCCTGAGTCGTGTTCCTTGCTGCATATGGTGCTAATCGGTTAATGTGGACAATCTTTCTTTGACGAGTGTTTGGCTGTTGGATTTGGTACACCAAATCGGAAAGTTTTCTAACAATTTTTACTGGACCTTCCCAATTTCTTTGTAATTTTGGGCTGAGACCTTTCCTACGTTTTGGGTTGTAGAAGCATGCTTTGTCCTCAGGTGCGAAGTTCACTTGCTGCACTTTTATGTCGTATCGGGCTTTCATAGAATCTGCGGTGAGCTGTAAGTTGTACTTAGCTGCTTCATGAACTTGCGCTAAACGTTCTTCTAGTTCTAGCACGTAGTTTGGCGCTGCGATCTTCTCTCCTCGTGGTAACCCTCGCACTATGTCGACTGGCAGTTTTAGTTCTCGTCCAAAGGGGAATCTGGCCGGCATGAAGCCAGTAGAATGTTCCGCGCTCCGGTAAGCAAGAAGGGCGAGTTGGAGGTGACTCGCCGGTTTGGTGTTTTTCAGCGAATTTGGCCAGGTAATCTAGTTGAATCGTTCTACCATGCCGTCTGATTGAGGGTGGAGTGCTGTGGTTCGCGTCTTCTGGATTCCCAGCACTTGCATCGCTTTTTGAAAAATCTCGGACTCGAAATTTCTACCCTGGTCTCAGTGAATTAGAGTAGGCATGCCGAACCGACAAAAGATGTTGTCAATTAGTGCTTCGGCAACTATTTCGCTAGTCTGGTTAGGCACGGCTACGCACTCTGGCCATTTAGTAAAGTAATCCACTGCCACGATTACATACCGGTTGCCTGCCTTCGTACGAGGGAGTGGTCCCAGGATATCGACCGCCATTCTTTCGAATGGGACGGATGGGTGACTTGGATTCAGGTTACCACAAGTTCGGCGCGCGGGTCCTCTTCGTGCAAGGCATTCATGGCAACCCAAACACCATGCTTTGATGTAGGTTGTACGACCTACCCAGAAGTATCTGCTTTTTACTTTGAAGAGAGTTTTCTTAATTCCTAGGTGGCCGCCGCTGGGGCTTTCATGCAATTCTCTAAGAATTTCTGGCACTGATGATTTAGGGACAACAGGTAAGTTCTTTGTCACTCCAGGGCTTTCTTCCCACGTCTTGGTTAGGGTCCATCTTTAAGCTGCAGCTGTTCAAAGAGAGCCCAGTATGCTTTTACTTCTGCGTTTTCGGACATGATGTCATCTCGAGTTGGTCGAACTCCGTTTTTCAGCCAGCTTCTTACCATGCTCAAGGTAACATCGGCCTCCTGTTCTTCTTGAAGTAAGGACGGTGTGAAAGCTAAGCGAATTTGAAGCGTTCTCGATTGTTCCTTATCTTCCGCCTTTCTGCAGTTTGTACAGCTACTGCAAGGTCTTCTGGAGGGCCGTCTGCACTCCCATGATGTATGCCTGAGCGATGTTGGATGTCCATGTCGTATTGCAGGGGGCGTTCTATCCACCGTGTCATCTGACCTTCAGGCTGTTTGAAGTTTAAAAGCCAGCGAATAGATGCATGATCCGTCCGTAGCAGAAATCGTCTTCCGAATAGATAGTGGTGGAAGTGGCCAGCTGCTAGTATGACAGCCGAAAGTTCTCTTCTGGTGACACAGTAGTTTTGTTCAGCCCGGTTCAGTGTTTTGCTGAAGTATCGATGACCACCTCGCGCTCTCCTTGACGTTGGCTAAGCACGTTAGATGCGTCCGTATCTAAAATGAAGCAATCGTCTGTGGTGGCGAACGCTAAAATCGGGGCTTGTGTGGGCTTGTGCTGAAGCTGTTCCATTGCGGCTTGGTGGTTCGTGCCCCAAACAAATGTTTTTCTTTCTTCCGTCAATTCGCTTAGCGGCTTCGCAATGGTGGAAAAGCCAGCAATGAATTTCCGATAGTAGCCACAAAGTCCCAGGAAGCTGCGCACATGCTGTTTTGTGCGGGGTTGAGGCCATTGCTGAACAGCGGCCACTTTACCTGGATCCGTACTAAGGCCACTGTCTGATACAATATGTCCCAGGTATTCGGCACTTCTCTTGAAGAAATGACACTTCTGTGGACTTATCTTCAGGTTGGCCACTCGTAATCTCTGCAACACGAACTCAATATTTTGCCGATGTTCTTCGAAGGTCTTCGAGTAAACGATGATGTCATCCAGGTAAATCAATGCTGTTTGCCAGGAGATCCCTTGAAAAATTTTGTCCATTAGTCGCTCGAACGTGGCAGGTGCGTTGCAAAGTCCGAACGGCATCACGTTGAATTGCCAAAGCCCACTTCCATCAGAAAACGCCGTCTTTTCTTAGTCGCGCTGTTCCATTTCCACTTGCCAATAGCCGCTCTGCAGATCCATCGTAGAGAACCATTTGGATCCGGACAACGTGGAGAAGAGGCAGTGGGTATGAGTCTTTCTTTGTAACGTCGTTGAGGCGCCTATAGTCCACACAAAATCGCGCTGACCCGTCTTTCCTACGGACGAGCACAATCGGGGATGCCCATGGGCTGTTGGAGGGCTCAATTACTTCTCTGACTCTCATATCCTTGATTAGCTCGGCTACTTGTTCCGGCTTTGCCACCGGGGTTCGCCTGGCTGGTGTTCTTATTGGTTTAGCCTCTCCTGTATCGATGGTGTGTTTTGCCCAGCTCGTTCTTCCGTAGTCCAGAGGTCCCGTGGAGAAAACATGGGCCCAACTATGTAATTCTATTCTACTTTGGATTCTATTCGAAAGTCATTTGCGATTCTACTTTAAAGTGGCACTATGTACAATAGTAGAATCGAATGTTAGTGCTGCCAACCATTTTCTAAAAAAATTTCCGAATTTCTATAGAGTCTCGAATAATTGACTGACATAAGGTGATGGAAAAAAAAACAAAAGTAAACAAACGAAAATTAATTTGCACAATTGAATACAAAATACATTTGTAAATAAAAATGGATAGTGTCGCAGTGTGGTATTGGGATGAGGAACATCGAGAACGCGTGGAGCAAATTCAGAGAAGACGTACCAACATTTTGGTGCTAAACGAAAAAAGGTTTGTAAAGAAAACATTTTGAAGCGTTTATAATCCCATAACTTCATTTCAGTTTTATTAAACACTACAGACTTTCTAAACAGGCTTTTTTATATGTGCTTAACAATATATCAAGCGTACTTAACATCCGCCGTAGACAAACGTCTGTCCCTATTATAATTAAGGTTTCATCAACTCTTAAGGTTTTTAGCAACGGGATTTTTAAAACATCATCTAATTAAATTTGAGATATTGTTTATTATTTTGTTAACATTGCTTACATTTTACTTGTTTTTTGTTCCCTTAATTTGCTTTATTTAATTTTTTTTACTTCGACCTGCACTTGGCTCGCCAACACAATACCATTAGAACAAAAATGCGCGAATTCGACTGATTTTGACATTGACTTTCGAATTACGGGGTACCAATCTTGCGAACAAAATGCAAAATATAATTGGCACCACTACAGCTGTTCGATTTTCGTTTGCTATAGAATTACAGAGTTACAATTTTGCGAATTCGAACATTTTTATTGTAGAATCGATTTACATAGTTGGGCCCCATCTCGGTACCGCTTCAGGAGTTCTTGAAAACTTTCCGCTTCTTCCTTGGACAGGTCGGGAGCAGATTCTTGTAGAACTCCTTCGTCTGCCCCTGTAGGAAGAGCGATGATTGGTGGAACTTCATAGATCTCTGCTGGGCTGATGCATCCGATAACCGTATTCCGTGGTAACATTATGGCTGTTAGCTAGGTCGGTCACGCTTCGCGCTAGAAAAACTCCTTTTGGTAGTCCATTCTCTTGACATGGCTCAATCAACATGGTAGAGTCTGCCTGGCGAGTCGGTATTGGCAGGGCTAATAGGGTCTCGGATCTTGCGGGTAGTTTATGCGGAGTCGATGTGGTTAGAAGCCTTACCTGATTGGGGTGAGAGGCATGCAAGGCGTACTTCTTTCCTCGGACCACCAGTGAAGGCTCCGAAAAATCCAGGCGACAGCAATTGTCCATTAAGAAATCGGTGCCGAGAATTGCTGGTATGCGTCTGCTAATTACAGCAAACGACTGATAACATTCCGTTTGGTCCAATATCAATCGTACTTCTGCTGTGCCGCTCGTCCATAATGTACCACCGGCTATTCCTTGGATTTGTTTGGAAATACCTCGTATCTCCGTATAAGGTGGGATATCATTGTAGCTGATGATTGAAATCTCGGCACCGGAGTCAACGATGAAACTGCATTTGTTCCCATTGACATAGGCGTCTAACGTTAGGCCCACTCCGCTTGTGACTCCAACGAAAGTTTTCATGTCGTGGACGCTCTTGGATGCTGGAAAGGGACCGGGGACGTTAAGGGGGGTTTTAGAAGGGGTAGGTTGTGTAGGAGCGAAGGAAGTATTTGCTACTGGCACTCGCTCAAGTATACCAGCAGCAATCAGTTTTTTGGTGGGTTTGACGTACCATTGGCACCTCGGTTAGCAGAACTCGAAGAGGCGGTGAAAACCTAGAGACTCCTTGGGCCTCTGGACTCTATTCCTAAGCATGGTGTAGCTGGTATGATGATCAAGGCTGAATCGCTGGCGTAACAGTTCGGCGAGTGTTTCATAAACTAAGGGCTTGCCCCTCGGCAGTGCACCTAATACTGAGAGGGCCTCTCCACGAAGCTGCATTGCTAGTCCATTCACTTTTTCGTCATCGGTCCACCCATGGAAGGCTGCAATGATTTCAAACTGCCTTTCGTAATCAGCCCATGATGATTGACCGTTAAAGGGCACTGCCACTCTGTTGTAGGGTATCTCCGGACGTGTTACTCCTTCCCCAGAATTGTCAACAGTCAGGTTTTCGTTACACCTCGGTTGAGGGATGCTCATGACGGTCCCTGAAAACGTTCTCTGCCTACAGGGAGTGTCGTATGTCATACTGACTCCTGCGCTTTCTGGCTGCTGGCGGTTGGGCTCCGGTGACGTCCTGGAAGGACCCGATGATTGTTTGTCGTTCTTTTCCCGTGGGGGTGGGGAAGAATGTTGCCCTTCTGTTGGCGAGAAGACTTTCTCTGCAAAGGTTTACTCCAGCGCAGTCATTCGCTCCTCTACTTGTTGCTGCTTTTGAGAAAGTTCGGTTTTCCACTCTTCTAGTTTGGTCTCCCAAAAGGTGCGGTCGTGGATGCTTCTCTCCCGCATTTCGTCAAAGTAGCGCTTCATCTCATCCATATCCATGATTTGGTAGTTTTGAAATTACTCGTAATTTCGTCCGTAGAACCCCACACCTGACACCAGTGTTGTGTTTTTCAGCTGCGGGAGCCAAACAGAGCCTAAATTGGAGCAGAAAGGAAAACAAAGATCGCTTTTACAAATTATGGTTCCCGAGAGGGTTTGATTTTATTTTAGTTTTTAATTATTTTTACGACTATGGAATAGCTGGTAGAATTCCGAATAGACTCGGTCGTTGTTCGATCGGCTTTTTTATAGTCCTCCCTGCCTTTCCAAGGGTCTTCCAGTCTCCATTGACATCTCTGGAACGGTTTTGACGTCTTTTCCAATTGTCACATACTCGCTATGCTGGTATTTTCTACCAGGCTCACATTTCGGCAAATCAAGCATTTTCCTCGTACTCCTGGTGTAATTTCCTCTTCAACGATGTGCCATACGTCTATATTTGGTGTAAAAATTGTTCCCACCTTAGATTTGTAAGCACACCTGAATTCCGTTTACGAAATTCCACCAACAACACGTCTGCCTAACTCCCCTTTTCCCTGGATGCGTCCGCTGAAAATTCGGCTACTCATTTATTGTCGTGGTTATTAGCTGGTCGTTTGACAGTTTTCGGAATAAATTCATCACTCATCAGTCTACCTGCGGCGAATACTTTTGTTGTTTGTTGTCACCTGCTCTGCCGTTCCGCCGTTCGTGTTTCAGGTGCGATCGGCGAATTCCCATACCTTGTAACAAACAACAATGTGAGCAGGTATGTGAGTAAGTAAGTACTGTGGTGTAATTATATTTTCTGTTTTAGGTGGACTTTGGCACCGAATGGTGATTGTCCACAACAATACATACCAAGGCAGTGGAAAGTCGCAGAAGTGATTAAGGTTCTCAAACCAGGAAAATCATCGATTCACTTCTTCCAATTATTTCAAAAGTTTTTGAAAGGATATGACACGGTCAATTTTTATTTTATAGATCAGAAACGCCTTTTACCTGACCATCAATGATCGCATTACTGATGTAATTGAAAAATCTTTCAAAGAATATAAAATTTTCTCAGCCGTATTTCTTGACGTGTAGCAAGCTTTTGACAAAATTTGGCATAGAGGCCTTCAATGCAAGCTAAGACAAGTTCTGCCTGAAAAATTATATAAAATCCTCGCGTCGAATCTTGAGCATAGACTCTTCCGTGTGAAACTTGGAAACGAATATTCAGATTTCAAAGAAATATTGGAAGGAGTACCCCAAGGAAGCGTCCTTCGACCACTCTTGCACATCTTATTTACACGCGATATTCCACAAATAAACGATACAATAGTTGCCACGTTTGCTGGCCTTACAGCTATACTAGCAACTGGCACAACAATTGAGGAAGCAAATATGAAATTAAAAAACGCTCTTAACGAGGTTAATGAATGGACAAAGTCCTAGCGGATTGAACTTAACGAGAGCGAATTGATTCATATAGATTTTTCGTATGAACGGAAAACGTCTCCAAAAAGTGGGCGTGTGTAAAAATGATGTATGGAAGAAAACGACAAACGTTTTTTACTTAAAACGCCCATAAAAAGTTGGCGCTTTGTATAGGCAAAATATAGACATAAGAATTGTCTAGATATCCTGTTTAGACACTTCTTCAAAATTTTGAATGGTTTGGCCTAAAACTAGGTTTTATTAATAAGAGGACGAGGAAGTGGGCGGATTTCAAAAATGTTTGAACTCTTTGTTCGAACAGCACGTGCAAAGATCACATGTAACAAATTTCATTATCCTAGGGTTTACAAATGGGTTTTGTATGAAAACGCCTCCAAAAATTGGGGTGGGTAAAAATGATAGATGGAAAAAATGTTTATATTACCAAAACCAATTATTTTGCATCAATTTATTTTTCGAAATGTTTAAGATTTTACCAATAAAATGTTTTTTTTTAATTTACGCCCCCTAAAAATAGTCGTGGAAAAAAACTCTGTATAGACGAAATATAGATATCAATTTTGTCTAGATATGTTGTTCAGACACTTTTTCAAAATCTCCAACGGTTTGGCCTAAAATTATGTTTATCTAAAGAGGGGGCGCGGCAGTAGGCGGATATCAATTTTTTTACACTTTTTCGAACAGTACGCACGAGGGTCAAATGTACCAAATATCCTTTTCCTAGCTCAAAATTTAAGGCCCAAAAACCGATTACCTACAGGCAGATGGACGGACGGAGAGTCAGACATGGCTAGATCGACTCAGCTAGCGATTCTGAGTCGATCCATATACTTTGAGGTATACCAAGCTCAATTACTTCTCTATGTTACAAACTATGTATCAAAACTAATATACCCCAATGGAAAAGGGTATAAAAAAGAAAAAATAATACTTTTTTTTATTTAAACAACGACGCGAAAGTCGTAATTGGCATAGTCGGCATACTCAAGTACGCGATAATTTCAATAAAGAAAGTTTAATTTCGAGGTTAGTTTTTACTATTCAAGTTGAACGAGCGAAATCACGACTAAGGGAAGTGCCAATCAATAAATTCCCAATAAGGAAAAATAAGTTAATAAATATGGACTAAAGGAAGTGAGAATTAATAAATTTCGATTAAGGAAAAATAAGTGAACAAATCTCTACTAAGTGAAGTGAGAATTAATTTAATTGCGATGAAGGAAAAATAAGCGAACAAATCTCGACTAAGTAAAGTGAGAATTAAACAAATTCCGATTAAGGAAAAATCAGTGAACTAAAAAGAAAAACAAAATCCACCAAAATGAATAGAAGGCGCAACAGGCTGTTCGACCAACGAAGGATGGCGCAACATAAGCAACAACATCGAGCAGTGCATCGTAGCACTCACGCAACTATTGACCTTGTAAATTAAAGAACTAAACTTGAGAAAGAACTACGATATGTTCCAACTTTTCAAGGTGATCCAGGGACACTACCCTCATTTGTCAACCACGTATCTAAAACCATAACAAACTACATACAAGAAGAGAGAACCCAGGCGTACGAAGCCATATACGACACAAAAATACAAGGACCAGCAAAAAACCTACTAAGCGTAAACCCAACGGAAAACTAAAACAACATCCAAGTATGAAATGACAATAACAAATAATATCGGGGGATAAACAACATTTCTAACAATCTTATTGACAACAGTAATAGCAACGACCAATTTGAAAAGAGCAAAAACTAAGGAATTATTACCGAACGACAAAATAAATAGAAAAAAATATGGAAACACAATCAAATGAATTTGTATCTGAAACCGCCATAAAACATTTTTTAAATAATTTGCAAATAAGGAAAACTGGTAGAATAGATAATATTAATATGAAATATAATATTATTATATATCCTAGAAATTGCCTAAGGAAGAAAAACCACTTTTAACATATGAGAAGGCTACAATCCACTGTGTGGACCGTTTTGTACCCTATCTCATCCCACACTTAAGACATATATCAATAAAATGTCGGATTTATGGCGATGAAATATAGAAAATGTCATTATACCCTATCCTATAGGGGTATAAAGGTTTTGATACATAGTTTGTAGCAAAGAGAAATAATTAAACTAGATATACCTCAAAGTATATGGATCGACTCAGAATCAGCCATGTCTGTCCGTCCGTCAGTACGTCACCAGTTTTTGGGCCTTAAATTTTGAGCTACAATGATGACATTTGGTACACGTGCTTATTGTTGCTCCCAGCAGAACAAGTGTAAATTTTTTTTAAATCAGCACGCCCCCTTTTCAGAAAAACATAGTTTTAGGCCAAACCGTTAGAGATACTGAAAAAAAGTCTGAACAACAAATCGAGACAATCATAATGTCTATATTTTGTTAATACAAAGTTTTTTGCCACGTCCACTGTTTGAAAGCGTTATTAGTAAAAAAAAGTTTTTCGGAAACAGTTTAAACATTTCGATAATAATGGTGATGCAAATCATTGGTTCTGTTAATATAAACATTTCTTCCATATATCATTTTAAGCCACGCCCACTTATTAGCGGCGTTTTCATAGAAAAACCATTTTTTATACCCTATGCCATGCCGTATGCGGCAGAAAAACGTTGTTTTTGGTCGAACATACAAGATATTGATAAACTGTCTGAGCAATATGTTGCGACAATTTCAATTTTAATTTATCTTTGCCATTAAATCCACATTTAATGGATA
Source organism: Rhingia rostrata (assembly GCA_949824845.1). NCBI lineage: Eukaryota > Metazoa > Arthropoda > Insecta > Diptera > Syrphidae > Rhingia > Rhingia rostrata. The sequence continues at coordinate 87,021,351 of OX463755.1, read as the reverse complement.
TTAATTATTATTAGAGAGTGGGATAGGGTATAAAACGATCCAGTGGATTATAGCCTTCACATATGTTTTTATTTTGTATTGGCCTATTTTCTTTGTTCATTTTCTTTGTTCTTGGTCGTTTGGTTTTCACTTCATTACATTTTGTTTTGAGTATTATTTATAATACTTATATAATTAATTATACCCTATCCCATAGGGGTATATTCGTTTTGACATTAAGCTTGTAACATAGTGAAATAATTTCGCTAGATATACCTCTAAGTATAAGCCATGTCCGTCTGTGTGTCACCGATTTTTGGGCTTTAAATTTTGAGCTAGAGTTTTGAAATTTGGTATACAGACTCTCTACCCGAAGAAGCACAACAAGTGTAAACATTTTTGAAATCCGCCTACTGTCACTGCCACGCCCCTTTATTTAGAAAAACGTTGTTTGAGCAAAAATCATTGCTTTTGTTAATATAAACATTACTTCCATATACTGTTTTAACCGACACCCATTTTTTTGAGGCGTTTTCATACAAATACCATTTCTATATAGTACCTCATAGCATAACCACGCGAAAATCAATGTTTTTTGTCGAACCATGAAAGATTTTGATAAACTGTCTGAACAGTATGTTATGACAATGACATTTTGTATATTTCATAGCCATAAATCCGACATTTTGGGGATATTTGCTAAAGGATGGGATGGGATAGGGTACAAAACGATGCACGCAGTGTAGTGTAGCCTTTTCATGACATATTGTTCAGGCTGCGTATAAAAATCATTTATGGTTAGACAAAAAACACTGTTTTTCGCCTGGTTATGCTATGAGGTAGTGTATAGAAATGGGTTTTGTATGAAAACGCCTCCAAAAAGTGGGCGTGGCTAAAAATTATATATGAAAGAAATGTTAACATAACAGAGCTGCGAGCCGAAGAAATGGTGTCCATTCGGTCTACATGTCCTAGCCATCTTAAACGTCCAATGCGGAGTTTTTTGACCAGGGGCATGTCGCTGTACTGCTCGTATAGTTTTTGGTTGAATCTTCGTCTCCATAGCCCGTCAACGCAAACGGGACCGAAGATTTTTCGAAGAATTTTCCTCTCAAATCGACCAAGGATTTCTTCATCCGCTTTTGAGACGATCCATGCTCCAGCGCCATAGAGCAGGACTGTGATAATCAGGGTCTTATATAAGATCTCCTTAGTAGTTCGAGTGAGGGCTTTACTACTGAATAGCCTTCTTAGCCCGAAGAAACAGCGGTTAGCAAGAGTAGTTCTTCGTTTAATTTCTGACGAGATGTTGTTGTCGGAGTTAATAGCGGAACCGAGATAGATAAAGTCCCGTACTACCAAAGCTAGACATGGCTCTGTGTAGTTCGTCTCTATAAATGTTGTCGTATGCGGCTTTGAAATCGATGGATAGGTGGTGGGTATCGATTTGGACTTCTTGGCTTCTTTCCAGGATCTGCCGAAGTGTGAAGATTTGATCGGTTGTGGACTTTCCTGGCCTAAAACCACACTGACAAGGCCCGATCAGGCTGTTGGTAAACGGTTTCAGGCGTTCACATATTACCGCAGATAGAATTTTGTATGCGATGTTGAGGAGACTTATGCCTCTGTAGTTGGCGCAGTTTAGAGGGTCTCCCTTTTTTGTGGATCGGGCAAACAATGCTGAGGTTCCATTCTTCAGGCATACTTTCTTCCAACGATATTCGGCTTATGAGTTGGTGGATGTTACTTACCAAGTCATCTCCGCCGGCTTTATAAATCTCGGCGGGAAGGCCTTATTAAGCTTCAGTTTAGATATTGCTATCCTCACTTCACTCAGGTCGGGTGGTTGGCAGCGTTCGCTATCGTTGCCAATATTGAATGGTTCGTTCTGCCTGACAGCGGAATGTTGTTCGTCATCGCCGTTTAACAGTCTGCAGAAGTGGTTCTTCCATATCCTCAGCATCGACTGTGTCTCAACTACGATATTTCCCTGTTTATCTCGACATCTTTGACGTTTTACACTTTGGTAAAACTTGCGAACATCTTTCCTGGAGAGGCACCTCTCTATATCCTCGATCGCGCGTTTTTCTTGCTCTTTTTTCTTCTTTTAAAAAAGCTTCTTGCTGATGGGCGCGAGAATCCAAGCACATCAGTTGCGGCTGATCTAATGGTTTGTTGGAATCGTTGCCATAGTTTTTCGACATTCGATGCTGGTGGTATGGTGTTAATCGAGAGGTTTAGGGATACGCGTTGCGCGATGGTCTTGGCGGTCTCTTGCGACTGCAGTCTTTCGACATTAAATTTTTTTACAGTATTTCTGGATTGTTGTGGCGAGGTGGATATCCGCATTCTAACCTTGGCTGCAACAAGGTAGTGGTCCGAGTGGATGTTAGCTTCTCGAAATGTTCGGACATTCAAAATACTCGATGCGTGCCTCTTGTCTATCGCTATGTGATCAATTTGATTGACCGTTCGTTGATCTGGAGACCGCCATGTCCCCTTATGGATATCGAGGTGAGGAAACCGTGTGCTGGCTATAGTGGCATTTCGTTACTTAGCGAAGTCAATTAGCCTTAGTCCGTTACCAGACGTGTTGTCGTGTAGGCTATGTTTACCGACAATACTGCTAAAGATGTCTTCTCTTTATACCTTTTGCGTTAAGATCTCCAAGCACGATTTTAACATCGTACTTCGGTAGTCGCTAATAGGTTTTGCCAAGGAGCTCATAGAAACAGTCCTTAGCTATATCATCTTTTTCCTCCGTTGGGGCGTGAGCGCATATTAGGCTATTGTTGGCGAATTTGGCCTTGATGCGGATCGTTACAATGCGTTCGCCTATGTCTTGGAAACATAAGACTTCTTGCCTAAGTCTGGCACTTATAACAAATCCGCCTCCGAAAAGTCGCTGTTTCTGCTCACTATAACACGGTTCGTAGTAGATGTCACAGTTTTTCATCCTCTTTTTGCCCGGCCCATCCCATCGTATTTCCTGTATGGCAGTAACGTCTGCTTTGTAGCAGTTTAGGGCTTCCGCTAGTTGTTCGCTTGCACCTCTCCTGTTTAATGTTCTCAAATTCCAGGTGCAGATACGAAGGTCGTTGTCCTTTTTTCGATTAGCTGTGTCGTCAACAATAAAATCTGTCCTTTCCGAGGCTATTGGTTGCTTCGTAACCGTTAGATTGTTCCATTGTTGGGTAGTTAACCGAAAGCACACCCCCCAACCTGGAGGGCCAGTTCCAATTTATTAGATACCCCTAGGACACGGGGCCATCAGTATCCACTACGGGATTGAGCGCTGCCGTTGGCCTTTCGGTTCATCCGCCACCAGCTCTGTTCAACGGGCCTGATTAACCCTGGAAATTCCTAGACAACCTGTAGTCCGAATATGTCGGAGCAGCTTATCTAGGTTCGCTGGGGCAGCAGGCCGGGTATTCAATTCGTGCCATTCTGACCTGGCTGTTTATAGTGTTGCTGTTTTTCGTCGTGTTATCAACACTCGCGCTTATCGTTAGCAAGTCAAATCCGGTTGGATGAGACCAGTACCCGATAGTTACCACTTGGAGGTAAAAAATAAGCACTTGATGTTTAGTCAGAGTTACAACACTGGGCATTGCCAAGTTAAAGCCAATCAGAGTCTACCCTCGTTCTACAACACCCAACCATCAACAACAAGCACGTGTACTAAATTTTATTATGCTAGCTCAAAATTTAAGGCCCAAAAACTGGTGACGTACGGACGGATGGACGGCGGACGGACCGACAGACATGGCTAAATCGATTCAGCTATCGATTCTGAGTCGTTCCATATACTTTGAGGTATACCTAGCTCAATTATTTCTCTATGTTACATACTATGTATTAAAGCTATGGGATGGGGTATAAACAAAATAAGGAAGCTATTAATAGTAGAGATATATATGAAGCTGCAGCAACCTTTTGCAAAGAACTCTTCAAACCGCAATAGCTACTGAACAAATCTTCAACTCAAGCACTGCTACATTTTTTACGAAAAAAAGACATTGAACAAGCAATAGACGATTAAAAAAAGAAAAATGTACAGGAAATGACGGCATTGCAGCAGAGACGCTCAAATATGGAGAAAATCTTTTTCCACAGTCCTAGCCACGATATTTGATAATGTTCTGACTGTCAAAAAATTCCAAACAATGGAATCAGTCCATAATTACACTTATTCACAGAAAAGGAAACAAATATAACATGAACAACTACTGACCGATAAGCAACATTTCTATGATCTACAAGCTATTTTCCAAAGTAATGTACAAACATATTAAAGACGCATTGAACAGACGTTAGCCAAGCGGACAAGCTGGGTTTCAGGCCACCTACAACAGTAGACCACCTACAGACAATGAATCAACCATTGTATAGGCTGCTATCCACATAGTGGATTGTAGAATTCTCATATGTTTTTAATTCTTGTCCTATTCTTTCGGTCCCATTTCGTGTACGAGCTGTACGCCGATATGCATCTGGTCAAAAAACTCCGCATTGGACGCTTAAGATGGCTAGGACATGTAGAACGAATGAACACCAATACTCCGGCTCGCAGAGTCTTCGAATCCCAGCCAGACGTCGAACGCAGTAGAAACGTACAAAACGTACTAGGACACGTTAACACAACAGTCTTCCAAGTTCTTGACGGTGGTTTAAGTGGGCTAAAGTCCCAAACTACTTTGGACAAGCTCCCACCGTGTCTATCGATATTTCCACCAGCCCTCGGAAAAAAATATACCAAATTTCATTATTCTAGCTAAAAATGTAAGGCCTAAAAACCGGTCACCTACAGACTCTACAAAGCTAGCTATGCTGAGTCGATCCAAATACTTTGTTATTGAGGTATATCTACCTAAATTATTTCTCTATGTTAGAAAAAATATATCAAAACTAATATACCCCAATGGGGTTAGGTATAAAAAGTTGTTTTGATGAACCAGAATTTTGTGAAAATATTACTTCAACGTTTTGGGGATGATAATTTTATGAATGGAATTGGTATTAAAATATTCGATCAGCGGATTTTGCCTTCTCATATGTTTATATATATTAAATTTTCTCCTCATCCAATTAAACATTCATGGCCAAGAAAAGAAAACTTTTGCATATTACAAGATAAAATAAGACATTTTCAAAAAGAGATTTCAAATTATTACCCAACGGTACTCCTAATTCCTATGTATAGCAATGGTCACGTATTTAGACTCAAGAAATAAATAAAACAAATTTTTATCTCAATCTCAATCCCCAAAATATTGCTAAAATATTTCCAACATTACTTTTGCATACATTCTTATCTTAGCCGTCTTAACCTAACAACTGTGTTAAAGGGGATACCCTATGAACATCTGTTATACTTTTCGAAACCCGTCATCTTATTCCTCCTTTTTAAAAATCCGCATTTCATGTACCTACAATGTTCATTTCCCAACTGGTCTAAGAAATAATGAAAAAATATAATGTTGAAAAAATGCAAATAATACTTATTATATTAACTCAAAATGAATGCATCCCATATATGTACCTTTCTGTCTTACTCCCAAAACTACGCTGCATTTATCCCTGATTAAACCTAATCATACACATAAGAAATATACAAGCTCTTTTATCATTTATATCTGTTTCCTATCCTCTGATTTCTTTTAGCTTCACCCAACCGAAATGAGTCATAATAAAAATTTCTACATCCTATGTGCACTTATTATACGCAATCCCATAGGGGCATATTCGTTTTGAAACATAGTTTGTAACATATAGAAATCATTTAAGTCAATATGCCTTAATGTAAATATATCGACTCAGAACCGATAGCTGAGTCTACTTAGCCACCTCTGTCCGTCCCTCTGTCCATCCGTCCGTACGAACAACATATCTAGACTATCCTTATGTCTATATATTGTCTTTAGAACCTACTTTTTGGAAGCGTCTTCAGTAAAAAAACGTTTTTCAGTAAAATTTTAAAGTATTCGAAAAAAAATTGATGCAAAACATTTCTCATATATATCATATTAACCAACACCCACTTTTTGGAGGCGTTTTCATACAGAAAACCTTTGTATACACTACCTCATAGCATAACCAAGCGAAAAGGTTTTTTTTTGTCCAACCATAAAAGATTTTGATAAAATTTCTGAACAATATGTTCTGACAATGACATTTTCTATATTTCATTGCCATAAAGCCGACATTTTGGGGATATATATTTTAAGAATGGGATGGAATAGGGTATTAAATGATCCGCACAGCGGACTGTAGCCTTCTCATATATGCTTATACCCTTTCCCATAGGGGTATATTAATTTTGATACATAGTTTAAAACGTAGTGAAATCATTTAGACAGAATTACGACTTGTGCGTCGTTGTTTAAATAAAAAAAAACCTTTATTGTTTTTTTCTTTATACCCTATCCTAAAGGGGTATTTTAGCTTTGATAGATAGTTTGTATCATAGAGAAATATTTACGCTAGATATACCTCAGAGTATATGGTTCGACTCCGAATCGATAGCTGAGTCGATTTAGCCATGTCTGTCCGTCCGTCCGTCCGTCCATCAAAAGTTTTTGGGCCTTAAATTTTGAGCTAGAATGATTGAATTTGGTACACGTTGCTTGTTGTTGCTCTCAGCAGAACAAGTGTAAACATTTTTGAAATCCGCCCACTGCCACGCCCCCTTTTTAGGAAAACGTAGTTTTAGGCAAAACATATGTAGACAACATATATAGACAATCTTAATGTCTATATTTCGTCTATACAAAATTGTTTGCCGCGTCCACTTTTTGAAGGCGTTTTCAGTAAAAAAAAAACTTTTTCGGTAAAATTTTAAACATTTCGAAAAAAATGTTGATGCAAAATAATTTGTTTTGGTAATATAAACATTTCTCCTATACATCAATTTTACCCACACCCACTTTTTGGAGGCGTTTTCATAGAAAATCCATTTGTATACCCTACCATATGCACCAGAAAAACGTTGTTTTTGGTCGAACATACAAGATATTGATATACTGTCTGAACAATATGTTGCGACAATTTCAATTTTAATATATCCTTGCCATAAAATCCACATTTATATTAATGATGTTAATTTTAAGGAGAGAATGGGAAAGAAACATTGAAGAATACATATACAGACAGCACGGCAAAAATAAAAACTGAAATAATAGGACGAGAAATAAAAACATATGAGGAGGCTACCATTGTAGGCTACAATGTGTGGATCGTTTTATACCCTATCCCATCCCATCCTTAAAATTGATATCCCTTAAATGTGGGTTTTATGGCAATGAATATATGAACTTAAAATTGTTGCAACATATTGTTCAGACAATTTAGCAAAATCTTGTATGGCTCGAACAAAAACAACGTTTTTCTCCTGCATATGGTAGGGTATAAAAATGGATTTTCTATGAAAGCGCCTCCAAAAAGTGTTTATGGGTATTTTCAATGTATAGAAGAAATGTTTATATTACCAAAACAAATTATTTTGCATCAACATTTTTTTCGAAATGTTTAAAATTATAGCGAAAAAGGTTTTTTTACTGAAAACGCCTTTATAAAGTGGACGTGGCAAACAAATTTGTATAGACGAAATATAGACATTAAGATTGTCTATATATGTTTTGTATATATGTTTGGCCTAAAACTACAATTTCCTAAAAAGGGGGCGTGGCAGTGGGCGGATTTCAAAAATGTTTACACTTGTTCTGCTTAAGCAACAACAAGCACGTGCACGAAATTTCATCATTCTAGCTCAAAATTTAATGCCCAAAAACTGGTGATGGACGGACGGACGGACGGACGGACGGATGAGCCATATACTTTAAGGTATATCTAGCGTAAATATTTCTCTATGTTAAAAACTATGTATCAAAACTAATATACCACTGTGGGATATGGTATAATCAGCTATCGATTCTGAGTCGATCCATATACTTTGACGTATACCTTGCTCAATTATTTCACTATGTTACAAACTATGTATAAAAACTTTTATACCATTATGGGTTAGGGTATAACATATGAGAAGGCTACAATCCACTGTTTGGATCGTTTTGTACCTTATTCTATCCCGTCCTTAGGACAAATATTCCCCAAATGTCGGATTTATGTCATTTTCGTAACATATTGTTCAGACAGTTTATCAAAATCGTTTATATTTCGACAAAAAACACCATTTTTCGCCTGGTTATGCTATGAGGTAGTCTATAGAAATGTTTATTGTATGAAAACACTTCCAAAAAGTGGGCGTGGCTTAAAAAGATATATGGAAGAAATGTATAAATTAACAAAAACAATGTTTTTTTTGCGGATTTTAAAAAGTTTTACACTTGTTCTGCTGAGAGCAACAACAAACGCGTATACCAAATTTCATTATTCCAGCTCAAAATTTAAGGCCCAAAACATGGTGACGTACGGATGGACGGATGGACGGACAGACATGGCTTAATCGACTCAGCCAGCGATTCGGTGTCGATCCATATATTTTGAGGTATATCTAGCTAAATTATTTCACTATGTTTTAAACTATGCATCAAAACTAATAAACCCCCATGGGAAAGGGTATAAACATATATTAGAAGAAAATGTCATTGTCAGAACATATTGTGCAGAAAGCTTATCAAAATCTTTTATGGTTGGACAAAAAACAACCTTTTCGCTTGGTTATGCTATGAGGTAGTGTATACAAACGTTTTCTGTATGAAAACGCCTCCAAAAAGTGGGAGTTGGTTAAAATGATATATAGGAGAAATGTTTAACCAATGATTTTGCATCATTTTTTTCGAATATTTTAAAATTTTACTGAAAAACTATTTTTACTGAAGACGCTTCCAAAAAGTAGGTGGGTGCAAAAAAAAAACGTTGTAAAGACAAATTATAGTCATAAGGATAGTTTCGATATGTTGTACGTACGGACGAATGGACAGCGGGACGGACAGAGGTGGACTCAGCTATCGGTTCTCAGTCGATATTATATACATTAAGGTATATCGACTTAAATTATTTCTATATGTTACAAACTATGTTTTAAAACGAATATGCCCCTATGGGATAGCGTATCATAAGTGCATATAGGATGTAGAAATTCTTATTATGACTCATTTCGGTTGGGTGAAGCTAAAAGAAATCAGAGGATTAGGAAACAGATATAAATGATAAAAGAGCTTGTAGATTTCTTATGTGTGTGATTAGGGTTAATCAGGGATAAATGCAGCGTAGTTTTAAGAGTAAGTCACAAAGGCACATATATGGGATGCATTCATTTTGAGTTAATATAATAAAGGATTATTTGCATTTTTTTCAACATTATATCTTTTTTCATTATTTCTTAAACCAGTTGGGAAATGAACATTGTAGGCAATTGAAATGCGGATTTTTAAAAAGGAGGATTAAAATGACGGGTTTCGAAAAGTAAAACACATGTTCATAGGGGATCCCCTTTAGCACAGTTGTTAGGTTAAGACGGCTAAGATAAGAATGTATGCAAAAGTAATGTTGGAAATATTTTAGCAATATTTTGGGGATTGAGATTGAGATAAAAATTTGTTTTATTTATTTCTTGAGTCTAAATACGTGACCATTGCTATACATAGGAATTAGGAGTACCGTTGGGTAATAATTTGAAATCTCTTTTTGAAAATGTCTTATTTTATCTTGTAATATACAACCGTTTTCTTTTCTTGGCCATGAATGTTTAATTGGATGAGGAAATAATTTTATATATAAACATATGAGAAGCAATATCGGCTGATCGAATAGTTTAATACCCATTCCATTCTTAAATTAATCGTTCCCAAAACGTCGAAGTAATATTTTCACAAAATTCTGGTTCATCAAAACAACTTTTTATACCTAACCCCATTGGGGTATATTAGTTTTGATATATAGTTTCTAACGTAGAGAAATAATTTAGGTAGATATACCTTAAAGCAAAGTATTTGGATCGACTCAGCAAAGCTAGCTGCGTAGAGTCTATAGGTCACCGGTTTTTAGGCCTTACATTTTTAGCTAGAATAATGAAATTTGGTATATTTTTTTCCGAGGGCTGGTTAAGATCTCGATAGAAACGGTGAGAACTTGCCCAAAGTAGTTTGGGACTTTAGCCCACTTAAACCACCATCAAGACTGTTGTGTTAACGTATCCTAATAAACGTTTTTTATGTTTTCGTGCAAAATTTTTCGTTTTATCTTTAACTCCGGGAATACCCAAATCTCTTAGTAGATTCTCGTTCCTTATGTTACACAGCGCATTGGATCTTAACATTTTGTTTCCAAAAGTTTGTAAAATGTTTAGTTGCGTTTCATTGGTACAACCCCATAGTTGTATACCATATGTTCAAACATCTCGTAGAACTTACTTGTATAATAACAGCTTGTTATCAATTTTAAGCTTTGAATATTTTTCAAGCAACAAGTTCTCTGTATTTTCTTTAGATTCTTCGCATCTCTCTTCTATATGCGACATCTATTTTAATATTGCTCCGAGTGTCATTCCGAGATATTTCGATTCATTGTAAATGGGAATCGAACCTGCTTGAAATACAGGCAAATTGTTTGTCATACTTAAGCGGCGCTACAGTCTGGAATGAACCTGGGCCGCAACCAACATGCCTCTCTAGTTATCACGGTTCTGAGCTAACTGCCAAGAGTTACGCATTCAAAGTTGGTTGAGGTCTTCCTCTACTGCGTTCGACGTCTGGCTGGGAATGGAAGACTCTGCGAGCCGGAGAATCGGTGTCCATTCGTTCTACATGTCCTAGCCATCTTAAACGTCCAATACGGAGTTTTTTGACCAGATGCATATCAGCTCGTACACGAAATGGGACCGAAGATTTTTCGAAGAATGTTCCTCTCAAATCGATCAAGGATTTCTTCATCCGCGCTTGAGACGGTCCATGCTTCAACGCCATAGAGCAGAACTGGAATGATCAGGGTCTTATATAGGATCTCCTTAGTAGTTCGAACAGCGGTTGGCAAGAGTTATTCTTCGTTTAATTTCTGACGAGATGTTGTTGTTAGAGTTAATAGCAGAGCCGAGATAGAAAAAGTCCCGCACTACCTCAAAATTATATCTGTCAATAGTGACGTTCTGCCCAATTCGCCGATGTTGTGTGCCCTTTCGTGTTGACAGCATATACTTCGTCATGCCCTCATTTACTGCTTAACCTTATTTTGCCGCTTCCTTTGCTATATGGTAGCAAACGTGACTATAACATCACGTTGGGTCCGATTTTTGGAAAATTGTGCCTCTGGTGTTGGCTTGTGAGTTTTGCACAATCCTCTCAAGAATCAGATTGAGGAAGTCTAAAGCCTTGTCTAAGACTTTTTTTATATCGAATGTGTCGGTATGTGAGTTGTCGACCCTGATGGAGCAGCGAGAATTCTCCATCGTCATCCTACACAAACGGACAAGTGTGGGCATTATACCAAAACTAGACATGGCTCTGTATATTTCGTCTAAAGAGTGGGTATCGATTCGGATTTCTTAGGTTTTTTCCAGGATCTCCCGATGTGCGAAAATTTTATCGGTTGTGGACTTTCCTGGTCTAAAACCCTCACTGATGAGGGTCGACCTTATCGGTAAACAGTTTCAGGCATTCACATATTACTGAAGATAGGATCTTGTAGGCGATGTTGAGGAGACTTATGCCTCTATAGTTGGCGCAGATTAGAAGGTCTCCCTTTTTGTGGATCGGGCAAACAATGCTGAGGTTCCATCCTTCAGGCATACTTTCTTCCGACCAATTTGGCTTATAAGATGGTGGATGATACTAACCAAGTCATCTCCCACGGTTTTATAAAGCCCGGCGGGAAGGCCGTTATTTCCGGCAGCCATGGTAAGCTTGAGTTGGCAGTTTTCGCTGTTGTTGCCAATATTGAATGCTTCGTTCTTTTTTTTTTTTTTTTATAATTTGCGCGCACTCAAGGGGTTATGAATACCCTTTATATGTTTTAGCACAGTGCGGGCGTTAAGGAAATTAGGGATAAGAAGAAAGGAGATACCGATGCACATTGGTTTTAAATGTCTGTAAGTTATAATGGAGAGGAAAAACAGAGTTTGGTAGAGCATTCCACATTCGTGTTGTTCGGTTTATGTATGAATCTCTATATTTCAGCGTACGTCCGAAGATAGGCTTGAGGGTAAACTGATTTGCATTCATTGCGTAACGAGTATTGCGGCTGAATTGTTGAATGGGAGGAATGCAGCTGGCTATTTCATTTGAACATTGGTTGTTAAAATAGCGATAAAACAAGGTAAGGCAGGAGATGTTTCGACGGTGTTCAAGCGAAACTAAGGAGTTCGCTATTCTTATGTCTCCTATAAGTTTTTTCGCACGTGTTTGAATCCTATCTAGTAGGTGCAATGTTGATTTTGGTGCACCTGACCAGACATGGGCGTTGAATTCAAGTTTTGGGCGTATAAACGCTTTATATATTGTGGCCAGATCAGAGGGGGTGAAATATTTCTTACATCGATTTAGGAAACCTAGACATTTCGCTGCGTTTTTAGCGACTTCGAATATGTGATCGTTCCAACGTAAGTCGTTACTAACACACATACCTAGCATGGAAAGCTTTTCGGTTTCTTCGACGTAAGTGCCATTCATGGATAATGGCTCTAGATTTTGGTTACGCTTTAATGACAGAAGACAGCATTGTGTTTTGGAAGCATTGAATTCCACTCTATTAGATTTACCCCATTTGATAATGCTGTCAAGGTCGGAATTCAATGAGCTTAACATATTTTGACGTTTAGAGTCCACGTTCGAAGGTGAGGGACGAGGACCTGTAAACGAATATGAGAAGCTGAGGGTACTGTCATCAGCGAAGGAATGAATTGGATTAGAAGTTACAGACAGGAGATCATTTATAAAAATGAGAAAGAGAGTCGGAGACAAAACTGAGCCTTGAGGGACACCAGCATTTATTTGGTGAGTTACAGACTTGAAACCATCCAAAACAACTTGAATTGAACGTTTCGAAAGATAATGTCTAATCCATAGAAGAAGTTTTTCGTCGATTCCAAATGCACGCATTTTCGACAAAAGGGCTTGATGCCAAACCCTGTCAAATGCCTTTGAAATATCAAGCGCAACAATCTTGCTTTCGCCACCATGGTGAATTGATTGGTTCCACTTTTCGGTGAGATATGTCATCAAATCACCAGTAGACCTGTTGCTGCGAAAACCATACTGCCGGTCATTGAGAAGTTTTCGTGTTTCGAGATATTTCATAAGCTGACGATTTATCAGCGTTTCCATGACCTTGGAAAGAAGGGACGTAAGTGCAATTGGACGGTAGTTGTAGAGAGAAGAAGATTCGCCTTTTTTTGGTACAGGCTGGACAAATGCTGTTTTCCATCTACTCGGAAAGAGTCCTGATGAGTAGGATAGATAGAAAAGCTTACGCAGTGGTTTTGCTAGCGTAGAAGAACACCTCTTCAGAATGATGGGGGATATACCATCTGGACCAGCGGATTTATGTATGTCAAGATCAGATAAAACTCTTGCAACTGTATGAGTACGAAAGTGAATTTGTCCCATAGAATGATCTACGTTCTCAAGTACAGGAGGAGACTGAACACAATCTGGCAATGTAGAGTTGGCTGCGAAATGGGCAGCAAGCAGATTGTCTTTGTCTAAAGAGCTGACAGCTGGAATGTCATTGTGAATGAGCGTCGGAATTGATGTTGATGCCGAATTTTTTATGTTTTTAACGAATGACCAAAAGTTTTTACTACCTCTGGGACATTGTAGAATTTTTTGCCTCAACGTTCGGTCATAGAGGAATTTGACACGCTTTAAATGGGCATTACAGTCATTTCTGGCTTGTTTGAATTTTGCTCGGTTTTCCTCTGTTGGGTTGGTCTTGTACAACCGAAAGTTTGTCTCTCTCAACCTGATAGCTTCTTTGCAGCTCAAGTCATACCACCCTTTAGCCTTTGGTCTGATACTCTTAATTCTGTTGGGAATAAAAGATCTCATACCAAAGAGAATGATATTTGAAATCATATCAGCAGCAGCATCCACGTCACTATCGAGGAAACATAGTGACCAGTTAAAATTCCTAAAAAAACTGTTTAATGCTTCCCAATTGGCTTTCTCGTATTGCCATACGGTTTTTTTGGGAATTTGCTCTTTAACTGTGTGGTTGGAGTACGAGAAATTTGTTGATATGATACAGTGGTCTGACGAACCTAGAGGCGATAATACATTGATGATGTATTTATCAGGGTGAGAGGTAAGAAAGAAGTCCAGGGTGTTGGCGGCTTGACTGTTAATATCCGGTATGCGTGTCGGCTCATTTACAAGCTGGGTTAGGTTGTTTACCTCAGCAAAGATCTCAACATACCTTCCTTCGGGTGTTGTCTGTCCAGAATGTTGAAGCCACGTAGAATTGTGTACATTGAAATCGCCCGCAATGACGATTTCAGTATGAGGATGCAGGGATACAATTCTAGAGATGGAGTCGGACAGTGCATCAAACTCGTTAAGGGTTGAATTACTGTCAAGGTTTGGGCTTCTATAAATGAAACAGTAGTGGATTAAATGCCTACGGACATGGAATTTCAGCCATATAAAATTAAATTCCGGATTGGAACATTGGCCGTATTGATGTTGAATTTGGTAGGCTACGTCACTACGTATATATATGGCGAGACCGCGGTGAGAAAAGAATAAAGGCACTAAATTATATCCAGGTAGGGTTAATTCTGATAAGTCAGTATTCACCCCCACCTGTGTTTCACTTAGTGCCAAAACAGCTGGTTTGTATTTACAAATGTGGGCGTATGCAGAAAAAAGATTCGATTTTAAACCACGAACATTGCAAACGTCCACTCTAAATTTCCTTTCCATTAAAACACATACATTAAAAAACACAATACCGACGACAGACTAAGCTTGGCTGAGAAGTGAAGGTTCACGTTGGTTGTCTAAAATAACTTGTCACAGGTGTTATGCCCGTATGACAAGTTAAGTTATACGCACAACAAAAAAAAAGTTCACTCACAGCCCGCTATACATCGGTTATTGCCTATGCTTCACCAATGCGAGCGCACGCATGAAAAGAAAATTCATACGGCATTTGCATTGGTGAAGCACGGGCAAATAGCAAACGAGGTGGAGGGGGACGCGATGGGCTACACACTGCACTATTTTTTTTTTTTGTTATTGATTATGTTATTTTTTTTTTTTTTTTTTTGATCACTGCACTTCACTGTTGTGGTTGTTAGTTTTTTCTGTGTTGTTTGTTTGTTTTGACCGTGTTTATTTTGTTTTTGGGGGTTCGATGGAGACCGACAGATTGCGTGTGTAGCCGCGACGGAGAGTGAATCGGCACCACAACTACTTCTGCCTTACAGCGGAACGCTGTTCGATCCTTTTATCCTTGGTTTTGACGTTTTGCACTTTTGTAAAACTTGCGAGCATCGTTCCTGGAGTGGCACCCCCCTATATCCTCTTTTTTCTTTCTCTTTTACTTCTTTCTGAAAACCCGGTGTTCTTCCCTTCTTCTCTGCCTATAGAGCTCAACGGCAGCTTTCGTATTCACCTGCAGCTTAGCCTTGTAGGTTTCGGTCCTGGCGGCGAGCATATGTCGGCATTCCTCATCAAACCAGGGGTTTACGCTGGTGAGCGCGAGAAACCTAGAACATCAGTTGCGGCTGTACTAATGGCTTGTTGATATCTTTGCCATTGTTCTTCAACATTCAATGCTGGTGGTATGGTGTTAATCGAGAGGTTTAGGGATACGCGTTGCGCGAAAGTCTTGGCGGTCTCTTGCGAATGCAGTCTTTCAACAAAGCATTTTTACAGTATTTCTGGATTGTTGTGATATGAGAGATGTCCTCATTCTTACTTTTGCTGCAACAAGGTATAGATCCGAGTCGATTTTAGCTCCTCGGAATGTTCGGACATCCAAAATACTGACTGCGTGCCTCCTGTATATCACAATGTGATCAATTTGGTTGAGTGTTCGTTGATCTGGAGACCGCCATGTAGCCTTGTGGATATCGAGGTGAGTAAACCGTGTGCTGGCTATAGTGGCTTTTCGTTCTGTATCAAAGCCAATTAGCCTATGTCCGTTACCAGTCGTGTTGTCGTGTTGGCTATGTTTTCCGACACTACTGCTTAAGATGTATTCTCTGCCTATCCTTGCGTTAAAATCTCCCAGCACGATTTTAACATCGTACTTCGGTAGTCGCTCGTAGGTTTTGTCAAGGAGCTCATAGAAGCAATCCTTAGCTATATCATCTTTTTCCTCCGTTGGGGCTTGAGCGCATATAAGGCTTATGTTGTCGAATTTGGCCTTGATGCGGATTGTTGCAATGTGTTCGCAAATGTCTTGGAAACATAAGACTTCTTGCCTAATTCTGGCACTTATAACAAAATCGCATCCGTATAGTCGCTATTTCTGCTCACTATAAAAAGGTCTTTTTGCCCGGCCCATCACATCGTATTTCCTGGATGGCGGTTATGTCTGCTTTGTAACAGTTTAGGACTTTCGCTAGTCGTTCGCTTGAACCTAACCTGTTTAATGTTCTCACATTCCAGGTGCAGATACGAACGTCGTTGTCCTTTTTTCGTTTAGCCGGGTCGTCAACAATAAAATCTGTCCTTTCCGAGGCTATTGGTTGCTTCGTAACATAATTTTTTTTCCATGGTAGTTAACCCAAAGCACAACCCCTTACCTGGAGGGCCAGTTCCAATTTATAAGATACCCCTAGGACACGGGACCATCAGTATCCTCTACGGGATTGAGCGCTGCCGTTGTCCTTTTGGTTCATCCACCACCACCTCAGTTCAAAGTGCCTGACTAACCCTTCCTAGAGAACCTGTTGTCCGAATATGTCGAAACAGCTTGTCTAGGTTCGCCTGGGACAACAAGCCGAGTATTAATATTGTGCCAACTGCTAGTATAGCTGTATCGTCAGCAAACGTGGCAACTACTGTAGCGTTCGTTTCTGGGATATCACCTGTAAATAGGAGGTATAGAGGGGTCCAATGAAGCTGCCAACATTTATTTTAAACCTGAAAAATTTTTTTTTCCAATTTCACACAGGAGGGTCTATGCTCAAGATACGAGACGAGGATTTTATATCATTTTTAAGGCAGCACTGGTCTTAATTTGTATTGTAGGCCTCTACGCCAATCCTTGTCAAAAGCTTTCGAACGTAAAAAAAAGCTGAGCAAACTTTCTTTTCTTCCAAAGCTTTCTCAATTACATAAGTAATTCGTTGAACTTGATAAACAGTCGAATATTTATATCTAAACTGAATAATGGGGTATAAGCGACCGATTAATATGTTTTCAAAAACTTTTGAAATTATTTGAAGAAGCGAAATAGGTGTTTAAGGTTTTATTTCATTCGGTAATTTTCCTACATCATAAAGCATCCTTCCTTTCTGTGACATGCATCTAGATCCCCAGAATGTATGCTTGCATTAAAGTGCCCTCCTATGACAAGTCGCTCTCCAAGTGAATCAAGCAAGGCGTAGGGAGAAGTAAATAGAATATATCTTCAGAAAGGATTGTCTGGTTGTGACTTGTATCTGGGCAACTTCCATTGTTTCGATTTCAAATCTAAGATGGTGTTAAAATAACTGTCAAAAATAATTTTATTAATTTAACTTTGTTCGTCAAGTTTTGAAAGAATGATCGAAAATACATTTAAAACTGGCTCAGGTGAGACGTTTGTTGAGCGTTTTGGGATACTGTAGCCTGGACATACGTTTGTACTTTTGGTTTTGGATGTTCAGGATCCGAACAAATTTCTGATGGCACAGTTGTTTGTGAAAAATTGTTTTCAATTATACCCTGCTTAGGCTTCGACACATTTTTATTGGAGTCTTAGGCTTTTGCTTTTTAACATTAAGTTTATAACAGTGCAATAAATTCGCTAGATATACCTCAAAGTATATGGATCGACTCAGATTCGCTAGCTGAATCGATTTAACCATGTCCGTCTGTCCGTCCGTCCGTCCGTCCGTCCGTCTGTGGGCCTTATGTTTTGAGCTGGAGTTTTAAAATTTGGTTTACAGACTCCTTATCTGAAGAAGCAGAACAGGTGTAAGAAAAAATTGAAATCCGCACACCGCCACGCCCTCTTTTAAAAAAAAAACATAGTTTCAGGCCAAACCATATGAGGTTTTGAAAAAACGTCTGAACGAGATATCTAGACAATCGTAATTTCTATATTTCGTCTATACAAAGTTTTTGCCACGCCCACTTTTTGGGGGCGTTTTAAGTAAAAAAACTTTTTCAGTAAAATTTTAAACATTTAAACACGTATCATTTTAATCCACGCCCACGCTTTGGAGGCGTTTTCATACAAAAAACATTTTTTATACCCTACGCCATACCATATGCAGCAGAAAAACGTTGTTTTTGGTCGAATATACAAGATATTGATAAACTGTCTGAACAATATGTTGCGACAATTTCAATTTTAAGATATCTTTGCGATAAAATCTATATTTAAGGGATATTAATTTTAAGGAGAGAATGGGATATGGTATAAAATGATCCACACAGTGCTTTGTAGTTTCTCATATGTTTTGGAACTCATTAGCTACTTTGCAGCCTTGACAGTTGATGCAAATAGCAGGACCTTCATCTACAAGTTTACAACGCCCACTAAGGGCCGAAAAGTTAGATTAAGTAAACCAGTTATTGATAAGTTAGATTTAAGCATTTTTGTCTAGTAGTAAGTTGATATTTTAAGTAAATAAAAAATGAACTTAAAAGTGAAAAAAAACTTGCAATCTACTCTCAGATGGTTTGCGCCACATTTTACACACCTCAGTTCTTTTTGACAATAGGTGATGATTAGATCCTTGGCAGCGCTTGCGCTGAGGAACTAATTTGGAATCCTTACAACAACATTGAGTATTGTTTTTGTTTCATAGATTTTGTTCAACCTTCCTTTTTTATCAAAAGTGAGTATAAGTAAAGGAAGCGTAAGTTTTATAACATCTTTTTACTGGTTTACTCGCTTGACAATGTTAACGGCACCTATATCTTTATTTGCCTACTTTCAGATCGTTAACTATGTCATCCTTTGAGCGCGACGCATGTTGCCCTCTAGCTTCAACGCATAGAGGCCTTTCAGATTTATTTTCAAATGGATACCATTCAATTTTATCGGCATTTAGCTTCCGAGATAATTGGCGGTAGCTTTCCGGGTCTTTTACGCAGACTTTCCATGTATATTTTCTGAGCGAAGTTACTTGTTAGCCCGATAATGGCAACGATTTTATCAAGGTAACTTGTTAAAGTCGTCAATAGCGAACACATTATTTGGTGGTGAGGGCCATTGTTTCAGCTGTTTCGCTTTATCAACAATCTGTTTGTCCCAAAATGTTCCCTCCCTGTAGCTAAAGTCATCGTGTAAGTCCGCCGTGCGTTGGATCTGTATGGTTGGGCGCTCTTAAACCCGGTTTTTCGCGCTTCTCGTGGGTACACTTTCTTTAAGAATAAAAATGGAGAAATAAAATACCAAACAAAAAACACTACAACAATAACAAATGAACATCCGGAAGGTGACCAATCCGTAACCACCAATGAGGAAAACTTTATCTTTATATATACCGGCTATAGGGATCCGGTAAGGAATTATTATTAGGATTATTATTAGAGAGAATGAACTCTGAAAGGATGATCGCAGCTCCATCTTAAGTAACTGTGGAAGCGCAAAATCTAACGAACCATACGCGAAAAAGGGTAAGAGTGGCGTCTCCACGGTGTCGCTCAGAGTGTGAAAACTTCCGGTGGATTTGAGTGAAAGGAGCTCTACCACTGAGCATCAATCTCTGTAGTCAAACTAATGCCATCTGGCAACCCTAGGGTCGAAGGCTTCTGCTATGGGTATAAGACTGGATACCTCAAATGATACCGTTGTGACCCCACCGGTAGACACGGTCCAATCCAGTACCGGCGTGGGGTTAAAGCCATTGTCGGCTGATAGCTCAAGAGAGAAATCTCATGTGGATAAGTTGACGGCCGCAGCGACCACAGCAATGGAAATGGATTTGGTAGATTCAAACGCTACCGTAGAATCCCCTAATACCACAAACGAAGTTTGTCTCAACACGACCGTGAGACACATATGGGGGGACAGCTTCGGGGCTTAGCAGTAATAGAAGGCGAAACGGGCTACCAGGCACATAAATAACATCTCGCCGAAAAATCGGCGCAAGCAACATCGTCCCGAGCTTGCAAGAGCTCTAGGACTGCCTCCCCCTGGATGGACAGAACCTAGCGCCGAGACACTAGATCTGCTCCTAAGCACCCATTTCCGAATTGCAATAAAGTATCGGATACTGTCAACAATAATGATAACAGAGCACCGTTTACCTCGTGAAAACTACATCATATAGACCATTATGAAAAAATGAAATGGTTACTTAACAGTTTTGAGCCCTAAAAATAGCAGGACATGAAGAAATTATCCCTGTGATAGTACAATAAACTGACAATTACATTATGCCAACACTAGTCAATACATTCCGGGAATGTCTAAAGCTAAATAATCTTGCCAAGGCGTGGCGTGAAGGCAATATGATATTCATACCAAAAGCAGGGAAATGCAGTAACACATTCGCGAAAGATTACAGACCAATCAGCCCATCCTCATTTCTTCTGAAGACACTAGAAAACCTACTAGAAATTCAAATCCGTAGTTACTTTAATCCAGGCTTCCTTTCCTCAAAACAACATGCCTATGTCAAAGTCAAATCGGTAGAAACTGATCTGCATGAGTTTGTCCAAACAATAGAGAAATCACTATATCATAAAGAATACACACTAGCAACCTTCCTATACATACAAGGATCTTACAACATCGTAAAAACGGAAGCAATCGATATAGTTATTGGAAAAGCAGGAATAGATTCGGTCATCAGTGACTGGATCATAACCATGCTTAAAAATCGAATTATTTCTTTCTAATTGGGAGATTGAACCAAAAGGATAATAACGACAAGAGGTACTCCAGAGAGGGGTGTTCTTTCTCCACTTCCCTGTAACGGTAACAAAGATTATAAAGTCATACAGATGACGTACTGCATACAAGAAAAATTGTTCTATGGCGGGTCGTACTGGCACAGTCCGCCATATGTTTTAATCTCATTTCTCATGTGAGCACGTGCACACCATCCGCCCGTACCATGAAGCTGGTGAGCAAAAGTTTTTGTTTTTTGTTCCCAATGCGTCATCTGTGTGACTTTATAATCTTTGCTGGTAGTAAACGAAGGGTTGAGGAGGCAAAATCATTGGTTATGATAATATAAACATTTCTTCTTAATATCATTTTAGCCCACGCCCACTTTTTGGAGGCGTTTTCATAAGAAAAACCACTTCTATACACTACTTCATAACAAAACCAGGTAAAAATCATTGTTTTTTGTCGAACCATGTAAGATTTTGATAAAAAAAAAAATAAAAATTTTAAAAATGGGAAGGGATAGGGTACTAAACGATTTTTTTGATAATTTGTTATAAAGGGGTTAAGAATATCACTTATATGCCTTAGCACATTGGTTTTAAATGCCTGTAAGTTATATTGGAAAGGAAAAACAGAGTTTGGTAGTCCAATTCACATTTGTGTTGTTCGGTTTATGTACGAATCTCTATATTTCAGCGTTCGTCCGAGGGTAACCTGATTTGCATTCATAGCGTAACGAGTATTGTGGCTAAATTGTCGAATGGGAGGAATGCAGCTGGCTATTTCATCTGAGCATTCGTTATTAAAATAGCGACAAATAATGTCAGGCAGGAGATATTTCGACAGTCGCTCTCCAACTCTCGTAGTGATCATTCGACTGGTTTGTGCGGAAGTTATCTTCAAAGTGTTCAAAGTGATCAACTGGCAAGTAAGCCAAGTGAGTTTGAAATATTATCGTGGAGCGGTGGTGCTTCTTCAGCAGTGGGAGTCGTGGGTGCGAAAATTAAACAAAATAAAACAACTAACACAAAGAGAGTGTTTACTACCGATTCACCGGCGATAGAAACCGGTACGGTAAAGAAAACCCCGCAAGTGGGGGTTTTGACCTTGATGAAGCCGAGATCAAAAATGGTGAACCCCGCTATGTTGGTGAGGGTAACCCATTTAGAGAGCTAGCGGTTGACGAAGTGCAGCCTGCTTTTGAAGATGAGGAGGGCAAGTTAAGCCTCCATATCAAAGAATTATCTGCTTAGCTCGAAAAACTTCGAGAGGCGAGGAAAACAGAAGCCCCCGAGGAAAAGAAAAGGCGACAACAAGGGCGGAAAGCAAAACAAGTGCTTCAGCATAAAGTAAATCTGCAACCAATGCAATAACGGTTTGCTAAGCTGCAACAGCAGCAGCAACAACAAAAACAACAACAACAACTGACGCGGAAGAAGCGGCCAATGGTAGGGGTGGTAACCGAAAATTACCATTTTTCCTAGTCCAATCAACCCCCAACAGCAAATTCTATAGTGTACGCAGAATTAATCGCGTATACTGTCATGCTGTCCATTGGGGAAATTTAAAAAGGATAGATCGCATACTGCAATATATGCGCTGCCAGAGGTTCGGGCACGCCGCTTCTGTAACATGCAGATTAGATGCATCAAGTGCGATGCGGACCACATTTTAAATGAGTGTCCTCTTGGTAGCGAAAGGGTTGAAGACATGAGCAAGCTGACATGTGTTCTTTGCGGGAATGAAGGGCACCCTGCTAATTATAAGGGATCTCCTGTATTCCCACAGAAGAAGAAGAGTATGCTAGCTCGAAAACAGGAAGTACAAGAATAAAAGCGATCTAAAAGTCGCTCTTTCACAAATTGGGTAGCACCCAACGTGTCCTCTGCCCAAATGGCAGCTGGAACGGGTAAGCCCCAGACATTAAGTATGCCTACGGTTGCTGAAAAAGCACCTGAAGCAGATATTGATCTGAATAAGTTCTTGCTATCATTAAATAGCAAGATCGATCAATTCCAAAAACAATTGAACGAGCAAGCAGCCCGAATAGACTATATACGATGTTTGCCGAGTCTAGCGCGCCATAAACATGGTGAGTACTTTGGATGAGGTAAACTTTAAGATCCTAGCTGTGAATTTTAATTCATTAGTCAGGGTCGAGAGAAGAACCGTCCTTTCAAATCTGTTGAAGAACCAACTCCCGGATGTACTTTTGGTCAGCGAAACTAAGCTAAACCAGAGGCACAAATTGGGATACAGCAACTACCATGTAGTAAGAAGACACCGACCCCACTCCTCCCAAGGGGGTTGGGTCGCTGTCTTATTACACAAAGGCATACGCCAATGCATCATTTGTTAGACAATACTTAACAAATAACTAACACTGCCGACTCTTCATCGAAAATGTTATGAACGTCACGTTATCAATTAATTTCCACATTGACTTCTCACGGTGCTTTATGAGCTCTAAAGCATTTGAGCTGTCTGGAGCATGTCAGCATTTCTCCGTGGAAGACTGTGGGAATTAATAGATAAAGTAACTTCTCCTTCCCCAGTTTTTTGATTCTCCTGAATCGTATTAAATTGTACATTTTTTATTAAACAAAATACAATTTTAATAAAGATTGTAATTATTACAAATGAACTTAGTTCTATAGTATAATTAATAATTTTGTGAAATTTAAGTTCTGTAATTTCTTCTATGTTATTTTCATAATTTAATTTAATTTTTTTCAAAATTTACCATATTATCTTCATTGAGGGCTCAAAGGCTAGATGGTTAGTGCGTTGAACTGCCGCGTTGAAGGTCTGGGTTCGATTCCCAGACGTAGCAACACCTAAAATTATTTATCACTGGACCTCCTCTCGTGACGATCTGTTATGTCATCGGAGTAGAAAAACTTATCTCAAATTCGCCATTCGGAGACGGAATAAAACAGGTAGTCCCGCCATCGTGCAAGAAGTACACATGAATGGTTGTGAGAAAGCTGGGCCCTGGGTACTAACGAGCGCCAAAAATTTGTATTTTTTTTTGTATCTTCATTGTTAGTAATATTTTGGGTATGAGGTATAACAAAACGTTCCACAAGTTTATATATTTTATTGCTAAATTGTTTATTTCCAATTCTTACAGTACAGTTTGCAAAATGTATAATAAAATTACCAGAAAGTTGAAGATTTCTCTCATCACAAGTACTTTTAAAACGTTTATTTTTGACAATATTAAGAATAACAAGATCAGTTCCGATTTCAATTAGTTCTTCGACTGGGCTGTTGACTAACTTACAATTTCTTTTTATTTTACAATTCTTGCTTAATTTTAATTCTTATAAATTCAAATCATTTTCGAATCTATTGGTCTCATTATTAATTCGTACAATATATTCAAGTTCATCGTCAATTTGATTATTATTAATTTTTTCAATTGGTACAATTAATTTTTTATCGGTTTTTAAAATATTTACAGGAATTTTAACTGCAAGGACCATAGAATCATTTATATACCTGGGTAAGCCGGCTATTATATTACTCAGTTTTTGAATGTCAAATTCATATTTGTTTATTTCTTCGTTACTAAGTATACTTGGGTGAATAATTCCTAACCTAGCTGAAACAATATTAATCATAAGTTGTTGTTCTTAATAATGTTCCTGTTCAATAACTTGTTTTTTAATTTTACTTATTTCATTGAGTTCATTTATAATTTTATTCCTATTCGCTTCCAAGATATTTTTTAATAAAGTAAAAGAATTTTTAAAATGTTTATTGCTTTAATTGTGTTATGACTGTTTTCTTCCTTTAATTTTAATTGTTCTTCAATCTCAATCTTGTCATCGTCGCTAAGAGTTCCAAAAAGCCATTTTAAGCTACTTCCAACTATGTCAATAAGACCTCTTTTACTTCTGCGGGGAAGAAGCGTTGAAACCTTGTTTTTAATCAAAGAAATTTGTTGAGTAAGGGAAACTTTGTGTTTAAAATTAGAGTCATGTATACTGCGTTCAAGTTCCAAAACAATGTTAAGAATTTCTTTAGGATGAATGACACTCTTTTTTTATTAAGCTTATTGATTTAACTAATCTTTCTCGCCTCGATTCTCGTCTCTCTCTCTCTCTCTCTCTCTCTCTCTCTCTCTCTCTCGATAACAAGTACGATTTTGAACATCTATCGGTTGAGCTCTAATTGTCGAATGAAATGAGTGGTTATAAAATTCTACAGCTTTAAATATTTGCTCTCGTATTGGAACTTTATTTTCTATATTAAGAACTCTATTTTTTCCTTTAATGTATTATTCAAACTCTCCACATCGGAATTTCCCGTATGGTGATTCGGTTTGACAAAATATACTTCTATACATTCATCTTTGCAGAATTGTTTTATGTTAACGCTATTAAATTGATTCTCGCAAACTATTTTTTTCATTTTCCCATTAATTGAAATAAATGGCCTTAATTTCTCTATTAATGTTTTATGGCTAATTTCTTCAAGCAAAAAACTAACTGCATGTTTGGAAAATGTGTCTATAAAATTTATAAAATTGTGTTCGCTGTTTGTGTAGACATCTACGTAATATTCTTCTTCTGTAATATCGCATTTTTTCCTATCGTATTTCGCACCGGTGCAAGTGTCAAAAATATTTATAATTTTATTGATTAAAATTTTTAGATTTGGGAAATTACTTCGTGTTTATCCCTTCGTAATTAGCAATTATTCCGGAGTGAACCGATTCTATTTTTTGAAACAAAGATATTTGTTTCAGGGCCTCCTTTTCGTCTTTAAGGTCTTTCGCTAAAAAAACTAAATTTTAGAAATTTGACACGTCGGTTTCCTAATTCAATTAATTTCTTTTGAACAATTTTGTAGAGAGAATCGTGTAATTCACAATAAATACCAATCTTACAATGTTGATATGTCTTCGGACTATATCAGAAATATTTTCAAGTATGTCATTTTTCTCGATAAAAAATCGTTTATTGTTAAAAATCTTTTCAGTTTCTGCTTCTTTTTTTTAGGATTATAATTTAAGTTTTAAACAGATTTACCACAGTTTCTAAAACCGGGATGTGGTTATTGCTGTTCTCTTCTTGGGAATGGACTGTCGATATTTGTATGGATTCGTGGGAGCTCCTTTGTTCTTCGATATTTTCGTTAAAATGATTTTCAAATAAATTTATTTCATTACTAACACTATCAATT
This sequence comes from Rhingia rostrata, assembly GCA_949824845.1. Lineage (NCBI taxonomy): Eukaryota > Metazoa > Arthropoda > Insecta > Diptera > Syrphidae > Rhingia > Rhingia rostrata. The sequence continues at coordinate 86,995,221 of OX463755.1, read as the reverse complement.
CGGCTTACAAAATCAGTTTTTTGTTTTCTTTGCCTTTGATGTAGTCTATTTTAATATCATATTCACCTAATTGCATAAACCATCGTTGGAGTCTTGGGCTTATATTTTTACCAATGATTTTAGCTTGCAACCATTGAATTGGTTGATGATCTATTTGCAGATCGAATTCTGTACCGAACAATTAGGGTCTAAAAATGATGGCGAGTAACTCTTTTTCTATCGTGGAATAATTTTTCTCATGATCGTTTAGAGTTCTCGATGCAAAAAAACATGATGCCCATCCTGTGTTAAAACAACCCCCAAGGCAAAGTTGCTGACATCTGTTATTAGCTTGAATCTTCTACCGACATTTGTTTTTTCCCTATCCTCTGGCTTAACTAAGATTTTGTGGAAACCCTTAGCTAATTCGAGTGTTGAAAAATATTGCGACTTTTCCATTGCGACTTTTTGAATATATAGGGTTATTAGTGTTTGTAACAATGTCATGTTGAATTTCATGAGTGAATGTTAAGTGATCTCCCTGAGTAAAGAAAAGACCTTAACAGCTTTTGAACCTTGATTTTTCAAATTTATGATTCAAATTTATTTCACTTAGTGAAGAAGGCTCCATTGGATCTAATGGAAAGATGCAATCTAACTCAAATGGGAAATTATCTTTAATAAATCCCATCTTATTCCTTTTGATATCTAAATATTGCTTATCAAAATTCAATGTAGCGCCTAAAGATTCTAATACATTTTGACCAATTATTGCGTCATAATCTCTATGTGGCAAATCCACAACCTTCCATGTACATAACTATTTTATTCGCTACTCTAGCTATCCCAGTTATTGTTGAAAAAAATTCTAGTGGAATTTCTTGAGAGTCACTGAAAATATTTGGTTTTACAATGCTTGTTGTCGAACCAGAGTCAACTAGGCATTTAATTTGTTGGTTTTTTATAGTTAGGAGGATTAGAGGGAGTTTATATTCCGAGGCATGTTTGTAAAATTTACCGCGGCTTCTTGGATATTGCCAATTTGCCAATCGACATCATCTCCACCGGATTGTCATTTGTGTTTTGCGAAACAATTGAGTTTTGAAAAAAAATTCCTTGGGCAGGATGTCGATTTTTACCATTATTGCTTACATTACGAGAAATTCTTGAGTTTTGGTTACCTTGAGCTGTATATCGATTGTTGAAATTTGTATTATTTGTATGTGGAACTCGTGAGTTTCGAGAGGAGTTTCCTTGAGCTGAATATCGATTGTTTTCATATGGCTTTTATATTGGCTTCCGTTGTTTATATTTCCTTGGCTATTATTTGGGCTTCCGTTATTGTAAGAATAATAGGTATTATTGTTGTCATTGCTAACTATCTGGGAGGATCGCGAGTTTTGATTTGTGAACTTTTGGGGTTTATTTTTCCTATGTTTTTGGTCGCACATCTAAAATCCTCTAACAGTCTTAATCTATCGTATTTATTATAAATGCAGATAATACATGAATTTTCTTCTATATGAACCCTAATGTTTCGATCTATTTTCTCAATTAGAATTTCTTTAAGGTCCCTATTTACATTTTCAGGTTTATAGATATCAGGTTTTCTATCATCGACTTCATACATTTCATTTAATTGAAAACTTATATTTCTACACTCGTCGAATAATTCTCTTAAATTACTAACCTTTACAGAACAGCAATAATTGAAGAGTTCCGCATAACTTTTGTGGGACTGGAAATGTTGTTTCAGCTCTGTTGTTATACTGCTCCAATCCGGATTTTCCCCAAGTTGCTGAATGCACATTCCTGCTTCACCTTGAATTTTTTCATTGATGACGATTTGCATTCCGAAGAAACTTAGTTGATGGTTCGAGTTGCACAGCAATAATGTCGTATTCACAAACTTAATAAATGATGACAATGGAAATTCTCCTTTTCCATTAAATGGCTTCAAATGTATGAATTGCGATAAGACGCTTTCTGGACTTAGTTGATGTACATGTTGTTGTGTTGATTCTTGGTTTTCCTGCTGTTGACCTTGAGTTGATTGTTGTTGTTGCTGTGGTTGTTGCTGCATTTGCTGTCGTTGCTGTGTTTGTTGTTGGTATTGCAACAATTGTTGCTCCTGTTGTAGTATAACATTCCGCAGTTGCAGAACCTCATCCTTTAGTTCTTCCATTTCGATCGCACCAATATTGCGGTTGTTATCAAACAATTTATTTAGTTTCTTCCCCATTGACAACTATTTCACTTTCACTGTTTTACACTCTCTAACTTTATATGTTTTTATTTTTTTTATAAATATTAGTATCTTCAGATCTAGAACTACCCGACTGCGACAGTTATGTAATGGGAGTTTGTTGAAAGAAAAACTACTGCCGATTCTTCGGAGTGACGATTAAAAAGTGTCGTTATTATTTCATCAAAAATGTTCTGAACGTCACGTTATCAATTAATTTCCATTTGACTTCTCACGGTGAAACTGAATACATTTGCTTTATGAGCTCTAAAGTATTTGAGCTGTCTGGAGCGTTTCCGCTGCAGATTCAGATTCAGATCAGCATTTCTCCGTGGAAGACTGTGGGAATTAATAGATAACGTAACTAGCGCGGAACTATGTGCGGGCATTCGATTACGACTACGCATTCCTCTGAGCCATGGCCACCTGCTAAGGTAACTAGTTCTGACGACCAGACGGAGAAATATCGAACGCCAACAATCGACGCACTCCACAGACACAAAAGCAGACTGGTCACAAGGTTTAAACTGCTGCGTAGACAATTTACTGACAGACAAGACATGGAGGTTCGGACACTGAAGTAACTGATCAAAAACATTAAAAAATAATAAAGGAGAATTACAGAAAATCTATAAGTTTGTACTGGGGCAACAAAATTCGGGCTATTAAGACCAGTAGCCCGAATATGTTCCCGCAAATAAATAAAATATTCAGGCGAAAAGATCATAACGATATTCAATGTGTTCGAATTTCCCAAACGACAGATAACAGACAGTATAGTTCCATAGAGTGTTGACTTGAACGACGGTTTTTGCACGAACGAAGATCGTCATGAGAAGGCGAATTCGATAGGCGCTCTTTTCGAGACCGTATATAAGGTGAACAATCCTGTTCGCCCAAATGACGATATAGAGGAAAGAGCCACTCTGCATCATTTCATTTGCGCACTGAACTCCAAGCTTGGCGATCTGAGAATCACGGCTTTGCCGTATTCAAAGACGAAAACCATTCAAATGGCATAGTCGGCAACAGCCTGATGCTGTTCGTGCAAAAAGATGAGCTTCTGGACATCTTTGTATGATTAAAAAAAAAAGTCGACGGGAGAGGACGGTGTCCCAAACGTCGTATTGAGACACCTGCCAATGGAAGCATTCGATAGCTTCACCACCCTGTTTAACAATACACTGAATAGTTCACATTATCCGGTGCACTGGAAAATGGCGGTGGTACATCCTTTCCGCAAAAGGACAAGGACAAAACAAACCCTGCAATAAGCCTTCTGCCGAATGTAAGCAAGGTATTCGAGAAGATAGTCAATAGAGCTTTGCTTAAGTGGGTCGAGGAAAACAAATTTATTCCGGAAAATCAATTTGGCCTTCGAGCAAGGCACGACACCACATTCATGCCGCGTCGATACTAGTGTCCGACATCCAATGGAATAAAACCAAAGGACAATGCACAGCTGCCTGTTTGGTTGGCTTTTAGAAGGCCTTCGACACCGTATAGTTAGTTGGGCTTTTCTACAAGCTGACTAGATTCTGCATGCGGAAACCCATATGATTTATGAAATGCTTATGGGAAAGAAGTTCGTTGTCAAATGTGGCGACGTAACTTCGAGTCAATTCTTTGAAATTAAAAATGGGGGCGGTGAACTCTCCGATATTGTTTTACATTTATACAAGTGATCTTGTAGGTTCTCTCACACACGATATAGCGTACGCAGATGATCTAGTGTCGTACACATCAGGTCCGAAAATCGGAGTCATCAACACACTTTTGCAAAGTGACTTCGACCACATTAAGGGATATTGCGATGATTAGAAATTGCAGATCAATTTCCAAAAAAAATCGAAACGCTTCCGTTTAGGACCCCATTGCATAGGGCTTCTCGCGATACCAGAAAAAACTGGAAAAATTGTGTATCATTGGACAGCCGTTGGCGGTGATAAGTGAAGTCAAATACCTTGGCATCTAGCTTGACAAGTTTCTGTATTTTAACAAAAATGCTTGTCTGGCTAGGGCTAGGGGGGCATATGCTCTGACAAGAAGATTGTTTCATAGCAGTCGACTTGATTCAAGGGTGGAAGTCATTTGTTACATGGCCCTGATAAGGCCGATCATCGCTTACGGTTGCCCAGTGTGGTACCAGCCTACATGGAAAAGATACGGGTGTTTGAGAGGCGGTGTCTCCGGTCCTGCTTAGGACCTGCTTAGATTGTATCGAACGCCGGACTCCGAGTACATAAAATATTATCGAAACGAGATTCAATACAATGGGGCTCAGTTGAATAGAATCGACAATTTCTTGATTAAGGTGACGTGAAGGCACGCTGCAAGGGCGATGGATAGCGACAACAGCCGGATCTTTGGCGCTTATTAACCCAATGACTTATACGTGGACAGTACGGTCATGTCGGGCTTTATTCCACCAGAGGCATTTATTTATATGCGTTAGGGTAAGTACAAGACAGGAACCGTATCCCGGTTTTATACCACCGCTACCGTGACGCGCGTGACAAGCGGCTAATCCGCTCCGGAGCTCCTCCGCTTTAGCACGGCGGTATCGGATCGCGATAGGATCGATTCTGAAAAGCACATACTGAATTATGGTGGCTATATGAGGAAGGTGATTCTGCACTTCCTCAGGACTTTGCGGACCTGCAGTTCAACTCCATATTTAAGATTTTAAAACTAGAAACAAGGTCGGGGCTGGGCCTGTGCACCATATTGGCGGATAATATGGTTTGACACAGGATGGCCGGGCACCCAAAGACTCAATCTGGATGGCGACCCCTCGGAGCATATGCAATGAGTGCATATACTACTGAAGTTAGTTTTAAGTTGTTAAGTAGTATAATTTAGTTTTAATCTTGATTAAGGTTTTTATATAAAACAAACAAAAATGTCTCTACTCAAAGTTTTGTTTTTGTAATTTTTCTTTGAAAATTAAGACAAAATAAATACATACAGAAATAAAAAGAAGGCTACAATCCACTGAACGTTTTGTACACTATCCCATCCTATCCTTAGACATATTGATTCAAAATGTCGGATTTATGGCGATGAAATATTGAAAATGTCATTGTCATAACATATTGTTCAGACTGTTTATCAAAATCATTTATGGTCAATCATGGAGGTATATGAAAACGCCTCCAAAAAGTGGGCGTGGCTTAAAATGATATATAGAAGAAATGTTTATATTAACAAAACCAATGAATTTGCATCACAATTTTTTTTGAAATGTTTAAAATTTTTCCGAAAAATGTTTTTGTACTAAAAACGCCCCCAAAAAGTGCGCGTGGCAAAAAACTTTGTGTGAACAAAATATTGACAATATGATTGTCTAGATATGTTTTTCAGATACTTTTTCAGTATCTCTAACGGTTTGGCCTTAAATAATGTTTTTTCGAAAAGGAGGAGTGGCAGTGGGCGGATTTCAAAAATGTTTACACATGTTCTGCTGCAGCAATAAGCACGTGTACTAAATTTTATTATTCTAGTTCAAAATTTAAGGCCCAAAAACTGGTGACGTGCGGACGGACGGACGGACGGACGGACGGACAGACATGGCCAAATCGACTCAGCTATCGATTCTGAGTCGAATCGCACGACCAAGGCGGCCAAGCGACTGGACCATTTCGTGAGATAACACGTTCTCCAAACTTGGTTTCCAATAAATTAATTGTGGCGCCGTCCTGTTGGAACCACATGTCCTCCAAGTCCATATCATCCAATTTGGGCCAAAAATATTCGGTTATCATTGAACGGTAGTAATTACCATTCACAGTAACGTGCCGGTCTTGATCATCACGGAAGAAGTACGGCCAAATGACGCCGCCGGCCCATAAGCCACACCAAACCGTATTTTTTTCGGGATGCAATGATGACTCATGGAGTGGACTGCTGCCTGACCAATACCGCATATTTTGTTTATTGACGATGCCATTCAGCCAGAAATGAGCCTCATCGCTGAAGATGATTTTTGATGAAAATCCGAATCATTTTCAAGTTGTTGCTCAGCCCAATTCACGAACATACGACGCTTCTGGTGGTCAAGCGGCTTCAGTTCTTGCGTCAATTTAATCTTGTAAGGATGTAGGCCAAGATCTTTTCGCAAAATTCGCCACAACGACATCACAGAGATGTCCAACGCTTGAGAACGACGTGTGAGAGACACATTTATGCTTTCTTCAACTGAAGCCTCAGCGGCAGCAATATTCTCGACACTACGGGCACTTCTTTGTCTCACTGGCACGGGAACTTTTTGTACTGTACCTGTGGATTCAAATTTTTCCACTAGACGCTCATTTGTTGATCTGCTAGGACGATAATGACGACCATAAATTGGACGTAGCGCTCTTAACGTTGACGCCACTGACTCCTAATTTCGGTTGTAAATTTTAATAATTTCGACTCGTTGGTGGATCATATATCTTTCCATCATGAAATGGCAAACCTTACTGAAGAGAAATGTCAAAAGAGCGGTAAGAAATATGGCGTCGTTTGCTGTCCCTATCGATCAACTTTTGTAGCGTCCCTGTTGAAAAACCCGATAAGCTTAGAGCGCCCACTGTTAGATTTAGAAAACATGTTATTGATTAGGTAGATTAAAGCATTTTTGTCTAGTATTAAGTTAATATTTTAAATAAATAAAAAAATAATTTGAAAAAAGGAGTTATTTCGACGATGTTCAAGCGAAACTAAGGAGTTCGCTATTCTTATGTCTCCTATAAGTTTTTTCGCACACGTTTGAATCCTATCTAGTAGGTGCAATGTTGTTTTTAGTGCACCCGACCAGATGTGGGCGTTAAACTCAAGCTTAGGTCGTACAAACGCTTTATATATTGTGGGCAGATCAGAAGGGGTGAAAAGTTTCTTACATCGATTAATGAAACCTAGACATTTCGCTTCGTTTTTATCGACTCGGAATATGTGGTTGTTCCAACGTAAGTCGTTACTAACACACATACCTAGCATGGCTCTAGATTATGGTTTCGCTTTAACGACAGAAGATAGCATTGGGTTTTGGCAGCATTGAATTCTACTCTGTTGGATTGAACCCATTTGATGATGCTGTCGATGTCGGAATTCAAAGAGCTTAACATATTTTGTCGTTTAGATTCCACGTTCGATAATGAGGAATGTGGAACTGAAAACGAATATGAGAAGCTGAGAGTACTGTGATAAGCGGAGGAATGAATTGTATTAGAAGTTGTAGACACAGAGAGAGAAGAGAGTCGGAAACAAAACTGACCCTTGCGACACCAGGATATATTTGGTGAGTTTCGTGTTTCAAGATATAAGCTGACGATTTATCAGCGTTTCCATGACCTTGGAAAAAGTGACGTAAGGTCAATTTGTCGGTAGTTGGAGAGAGAGGAAGATTCGCCTTTTTTGGTACAGGCTGGACAAATGCAGTTTTCCATCTACTCGGAAAGAGACCTGATGATTACGATAGATAGAAAAGCTTACGCAGTGGTTTTGCTAGCGTAGAAGAACACCTCTTCTGGATAATTTAAATGTCAAGAACAAATAAAACTCTTGCAACTGTACGAGTACGAAAGTGAATATGTCCCATGGAATGATATACTTTCTACAAGAACAGGAGGAGACTGGGTACAATCTGGCAATGTAGAACTGGCTGCGAAATACACAGCAAGCAGATTGGCCTTGTCTAAAGAGCTGATAGCTGGACTGTCATTGTAAATGAGCGTAGGAACTGATGATGAAGCCGAATTTTTTATTTTTGACAAATGACCAAAGGTTTTTACTACGCCTCATACATTGTAGAATTTTTTGCCTCAACTTTTGGTCGTATACGAATTTGACACGTTTTAAATGGGAATTACAGTCATTTCTGGCTTGTTTAAATTTTGTTCGGTCTTACTCTGTTAGATTGGTTTTGTATAACCGAAAGTTTGTCTCTCTCAACCTGATAGCTTCTTTGCAGCTCAAGTCATACCACCCTTTTGGCTTTGGTTTGATACTTTTTATTCTGTTGGGGCAAAAGATCGCATACCAAGGAGAATGATGTTTGATATCATATCAGCAGCAGCATGCATGTCATTATTGAGGAAAAATAGTAACCTGCTAAAATTCCTAAAAAAACAGTTTCATGTTTCCTAATTGGCTTTCTAGTATTGCCATACAGTCTTTTTGGGAATTTGTTCTTTAACTCTGTGGTTGGTGTACCAGAAATTCGATGATATAACACAGTGGTCTGACGACCATAGAGGCGATAATACATTGAGGGTATCAACGCCCGCAATGACGATTTCAGTGTGAGGATGCAGGGATACAATTCTAGAGATGGAGTCTGACAGCGCAACAAATTCATTTAAAGTTGAATTACTGTCAAGGTTTGGGCTTCTATAAAATATGAAACAATAGTGGATTAAATGCCTACGGACGTGGAATTTCACCCATACAAAATTAAATTCCGGATTGGAACATTGGCCGTATTGAGTTTGAATTTGTGAAGGCTGCGTTGCTATGTACATATATGGGCGAGACCGCAGTGAAAAAAAGAATAATGGCACTAAATTATATGTAAGCAGGGTTAATTCTGATAGGTCAGAAGTTGGCCCCACTTGTATTACATTTAGTGCCAAAACAGATGGTTTGTATTTGGAAATATGGACATAAACCGAGAATATGTTTGTCCTTAACCCACGAATATTACACAGGTCCACTCTTGGTTTCCTATCCAGAATTACCACAGACAGACATAAAAGAAATCCAAGCTTAAGTAAGCCATGAAACCGGTTCGTGTTAAGGCTGCTAACTAACTAAGACTATAAAATTAAGTGAGAAAGTCATATCGACCACTAACACAGCATGTTTATGATATTCAAACTACTCACTGACGTTGCATTACAATAATATCCCATTCTGGTAAATTTTTAGTAAAATTCCTCTGTTAACGTCAAAATGGTTTGAAAAATATAAGAACGTTCTGCGAAAGCGGTATTTATTTCAGTAAATTTAGCTGTTTGTTTAACATTTTACGGAATGGTTTTCTTTGTCTTGAAACCGGCTGATAAGCTTCTTTGTTCCAAGCCGTACATAAAAAGTTTTCCAATCGACAGTAGACATCGCGCTGACACTAAAGTAAAACATATGAGAAGGCTACAATCCACTATTTGGATCGTTCTGTACTCTATCCCATCCCATCCTTAAGACTAATATCCCCAAAATGTCGGATTTAGGGTAACGAAATATAGAAAATGTCAGTGTCATAACATATTGTTCAGACTGTTTATCAAAATCATTTATGGTTCGACAAAAAACAATGGTTTTCGCCTGCTTATGATAGCAGGTACTGTATGGAAATGGTTTTTGTATGAAAACGCCTCCAAAAAGTGGGCTTGGTTTAAAATGATATATAGAAGAAATGTTTATATTAACAGAAAAAATGATTTTGCGTCAAACCGTTTTTCGAAATGTTCAAAATTTTACCGAAAAACGTTTTTTACTGAAAACGCCCCTAAAAAGTGGGCGTGGCAAAAAACTTTGTATATATGAAATATAGACATTAGGATTGTCTCAATTTCTTGTTGAGACAGTTTTTCAATATCTTTAATGTTTTGGCCTAAAACTTTGTTTTTCTAAAAAGAGGGTGTGGCAGTAGGCGGATTTAAAAAATGTTTACACCTGTTCTGCTTCATCGGATAAAGATTCTGTATACCAAATTTCAAAACTCTAGCTCAAGATAACTTACTTACTTACTTAAGTGGCGCTACAGTCCGGAATGAACCTGGGCCTCAACCAGTATGCCTCTCCAATTAGCTCGGTCCTTAGCTAACTGCACCCAGTTGCGCACTCCAAGTTTGTTGAAGTCGGTTTCTACTTGTGCGCGCTACGTAAGGCGAGGCCTTTCTCTACTGCGTCCGCCCTCGGGCTGGGAACCGAAGACTCTTCGAGCCGGAGTATTGGTTTCAATGCGTTCTTACATGTCCTAACCATCTTAAACGTCCAGCACGGAGTTTGTTGACCAGAGGCATGTCGCTGTATAGCTCGTATAATTCTTGGTTGAATCTTTGTCTCCGTTGCTCGTCAACGAAAACGGGACCGATGATTTTTCGAAGAATTTTCCTCTCGAATCGACCAAGGATTTCTTCATCCGCTTTTGAGACGGTCCATGCTTCAGCGCCGTAGAGTAGGACTGGGATAAACAGGGTCTTATATAAGATGTCCTTAGTAGTTCGAATGAGGGCTTTACTACTGAATTGCCTTTTTAGCCTAAGGAAACAGCGGTTGGCAAGTGTAATTCTTCGTTTAATTTTTGCGGAGATGTTGTTGTCAATGATGACGTTCTGTCCAATTCGTCGAGTTTGTGTGTCCTTTCGTGTTGACAGCATATACTTCGTGTTGCCCTCATTTACTGCTAAACGGATTTTTGCCGCTTCGCTCTCTATACTAGCAAACGTGGCTATGACATCACGTTGGGTCCTGCCAATAATGTCAATATCGTCGGCGTATGCTAGGAGTTGAACAGATTTTTGGAAAATTGTGCCTTTGGTGTTGGCTCGTGAGTTTTGCACAATCCTCTCAAGAATCAGATTGAAGAAGTCACATGACTGCGCATCGCCTTGACTAAATCCTTTTTTGGTATCGAATGTGTCGGTGAGGTCGTTTCAGACACTGATGGAGCAGCGAGAATTATCCATAGTCATTATACAGACATGGGTCTGTATAGTTCCTCTATAAATGCTTTCGTATGCAGCTTTGAAGTCGATGAATAGGTGGTGGGTATCGGTTTGGACTTCTTGGATTTTTTCCAGGATCTGCCGAAGTGTGAAGATTTGACCGGTTGTGGCCGATCAAGTTGTTGGTAAACGGTTTCAGGCGTTCACATAATACGCCAGATAGGATTTTTTTGGCGATTTTGAGGAGACTTATGCCTCTGTAGTTGGCACAGTTTAGAGGGTCTCCTTTTATGTGGATCGGGCAAACGGTGCTAAGGTTCCATTTTTCAGGCATACTTTCTTCCGACCACGTTCGGCTTATGAGTTTTTGGATGTTAATTACCAAGTCACCTCCGCCGGCTTTATAAAGCTCGGCGGGAAGGCCGTCATTTCCGGCAGCCTTATTAAGCTTCAGTGTAGATATTGCTTTTCTCATATCCCTCAGGTCGGGAGGTTGGCAGTTTTCGCTGTCGTTGCAAATATTGAATGGTTTATCCTGCCTGACAGCGGAATGTTGTTCGTCATCGCCGTTTAACAGTTTGCGGAAGTGATTCTTCCATACCCTAAGCATCGACTGTGTCTCAACTACGATATTTCCTTGTTTATCTCTGCAGGATTCTGTTCGAGCCTTGTATCCTTGGCTTTGACGTTTCACACTTTGGTAAGACTTGCGAACATCGTTCCTGGAGTGGCACCTCTCTATATCCTCAATGGCGCGCTTTTCTTCCTCTTTTTTCTTCTTTATGAAAAGCCGGTGTTCTTCCCTTCTTCTCTGCCTAAAGAGCTCAACGGCAGCTCTCGTCTTTAAGCTCGTCCTATCCCAATGGGGGATATTAGTTTTGACATTAAAATTGTAACATCGTGAAATAATTTCGCTACATATAGCTCAAGTCCTCAAGGTATATGGATCGACTCAGAATCGCTAGCTGAGTCGATTAAGACGTGTCTGTCTGTCCGTCCGTCCGGCCGTCTGTGTGTCACCGATTTTTGGGCCTTAACTTTTGAGCTATAGCTTTAAAATTTGGTATACAGGCTCTATATCTGACGACGCAGAACAAGTGTAAAAATTGTTGAATTCCGCCCACTGCCACGTCCTGTTTTTAGAAAAACGTAGTTGCAGGCCAAACCATTAGAGATTTTGAAAAAACGTCTGATCAAAATATCTAGGCAATCCTATTATCTATATTTCGTCTATACAACGTTTTTTGCCACCCCCACTTTTTGGGGTCGTTTCCAGTAAAAAATATTTTTCGGTAAAATTTTAAACATTTCGAAAAAAATGTTGCTTTTGTTAATATAAACATTTCTTCCATATATAATTTAAAGCCCCTTTCGAAAAAGGTTATGATAATATAAATATTTCTTCTGTATAGCATCTTAACCCACACCCTCGTTTTAGAGGCGTGTTTATACAAATAAACATTTTTTATACCCAACGCCATACTATATGCAGCGGAAAAACGTTGTTTTTGGTCGAACATACAAGATATTGATAAACTGTCTGAAAAATATGTTGCGACAATTTCAATTGTAATATATATTTGCCATAAAATCCAAATTTAAGGGATATGAATTTTAATGAGAGATAATGATAGGGTATAAAGCGATCCACACAGGTGATTGTAGCCTTCTCATATGTGTATACCCTATCCCAAAGGGGTATATTGGTTTTAATACATAGTTTGTAACATAGTGAAATTTTTGATGCAAAATCATTAGTTGTGATAATATAAATATTTCTTCTGTATAGCATTTTAACCCACACCCACTTTTTGGAGGCGTTTTCTTAGAAAATCCATTTGTATACCCTACGCCATACCATATGCAGGAGAAAAACGTTGTTTTTGTTTGAACCATACAAGATTTTGATAAACTGTCTGAACAATATGTTGCGACAATTTCAATTTTAAATTTTCATTGCCATAAAACCCACATTTAAGGAATATCAATTTTAAGGATGGGATGGGATAGGGTATAAAACGATCCAAACAGCGTAACCGAGATTGGTATAAATATAATATTGGTACGCGAGTCTTTTCTATGAGATATCTGCGCTGTGAAGATAAATAAAATGTTTATTTTTCGTCAATGACCTTACGAATACAATCATTGTTTGATAAGGAATGCCGACAGATACTCGCAGCCAAGAACGAGACCTACAAGGCTAAGCTGCAGGTGAAGACGAGAGCTGCCGTTGAGCTCTATAGGCAGAGAAGAATGGAAGAACACCGGCTTTTTAGAAAGAAGAAAAAAGAGCAAGAAAAGTGAGCGATCGAGGATACAGAGAGGTGCCACTCCAGTAAAGATGTTCGCAAGTCTTACCAATGTGTAAAACGTCAAAGCCAAGAATACGGGGCTCGAACAGAATCCTGTCGAGATGAACAAGGAAATATTGTAGTTGAGACACAATCGATGCTGAGGATATGAAAGGACAACATTCTACTGCCAGGCAGAACGAACCATCCAATATTGGCAACGACAGAGAAAACTGCCAACCACCCGACCTGGGTCGGGTAATATGTGAACGCCTGAAACCGTTTACCAACAACATGATCGGCACTAATCAGTGTGGTTTTAGGCCAGGAAAGTCCACAGCCGATCAAATCTTCACACTTCGGCAGATCCTGGAAAAAATCCAAGAAGTCCCAATCGATACCCACCACCTATTTATCGATTTTAAAGCCGCATATGACAGCATTTATAGAGACGAACTATACAGAGCCATGTCTAGTTTTGGTGTACCGCCCAAACTCGTCCGTTTGTGTAGGGTGACGATGGAGAATTCTCGCTGCTCCGTCAGGGTCGGAAACGACTTCACTGACACATTCGATACCAAAAAAGTTAAAAGCAAGGCGATGCGCTGTCATGTGACTTCTTCAATCTGATTCTTGAGAGGATTGTCCAATACTCACGAGCCAACACCAGAGGCACAATTTTCCAAAAATCTTTACAACTACTAGCATATGCCGACGATATTGACATCATTGGTAGGACCCAACGTGTTGTAATAGCCACGTTTGCTAGTATAGAGAAGGAAGCGGCCAAAATGAGTTTAGCAATAAATGAGGGCAAGACGACGTTTATGCTGTCAACACGAAAGGAGACACAACATCGACGAATTGGACAGAAAGTCACCATTGACAGATATAACTTTGAGGTAGTACGATACTTTATATATCTCGGTTCCGCTATTAACTCTGACAACAACATCTCGTCAGTAATTAAACGAAGAATTACTCTTGGTCGATTTGAGAGGAAAATTCTTCGAAAAATCTTCGGTCCCGTTGGCATTGACGGGCTATGGAGACGAAGATTCAACCAAGAGCTATACGAGTTGTACAGCGACATGCCCCTGGTGTCCCAATTAACGTATTTTATGTTTGCGTGTAAAATTTTTCGTTTCATCTTTAACCGCGGGAATACCCAGATCTCTGCGTAGATCTTCATTGCCCATATACCACGGCGCATTGATGAATGATCTTAACATTTTGTTTTCAAAAGTTTGTAAAATATTTAGATTCGTTTCACTGGTACAACCCCGTTGTTGTATACTATATGTCCTGACCGGCTTTAGCACTTGCTTGTATAAAAGCAGCTTGTTATCAAGGTTAAGCTTCAAACATTTTCCGAGTAACCAGTGCAGTTCTATGTATTTATTTTTCGCATTTCTTTTTTACATGCGACTTCCATTTTAATTTTGCATCGAGTGTCGTTCCGAGATATTTCGCTTCATTTGCAAAAGGGACTCGAAACGTATTGAGAAATACTGGCAAATTGTTTGTCCGCTTATGCTAAAAATCTACATGAATCTATTTGCTCTCGTTAAGTGTTGCGATAAAAACTTGGCAGCACCCTTGTGATATGTTTGAGAACACACCCCAAAGTAAACTGACAGATGTCAGTGTAGAAAAATAAAATGTTCTTTCTTTTTGTGGTTAAGATACTGGGCGGTAGGAGCACTATTGTAAGCCTTTTTTATATTCTACTACTGAATTAAGAATTAATTTTTGTAATAAAGATTTTAGTGAACATTGGAAAAATCACTTAAGATAAGTGTTTTGATTTGACCGCCCGACTTCTCAACATTCTAAAATAATATCCTTTATTGTTAGCAGTGACTGCTAACCTTGAAATGGATTCGCATATCGACGAGATGACCACGCGGGAAAACGAATACGCGTCTGGAGCAAATTCAGCTATAACAATTGAGACTGGCACACAATCTTCAACCGGCACAGTGGTTACGTTTACGACCGCGGCAACAGCGAGTGTTGAGATGCCACCAGAAGTGCATGTGCCAATCACTGTAACGAATCTGAATGCACCAGCCATTCAGTTTAAACCATCAGGCGTCAACTCGTTGTCGAGTCAGAACTATCATGTTTCGTCGCAATCGGAATTCCCCCAAGGCTTTCCTCAGACGAGCCACCTGCATTTGACAAATAAGGCATCGCAAGAAACTGCTAATCGGTTTGGGTACATCCCACCACTTCATTCTACAATGCTGAACAATATCGTCGAGGGAAATGGAACGGCGAATATTTTCAGCAGTCAAAATCGGCTGCAACAGAGTCAATCCAGTTACCCCGTTGATGTTTTCACTCCGCGCAGAAATTCGTCATGGCACAACTATACGACAAGAATTCATTCCGCTGCCAACATGAATCCCACGTGGTCGAGCCAGATGCCAATGCTGTATAATGGTGTGCAATTTCAGCCAGACCAAAATTCATTATCATCGTCGGTAACACAACATGACAGCAGGTATGCGCACACAGCGCATAACGGATGGTCCGCTTACACACCCTCTACTTCCTTTTACAATGCTCAAAACTTCGCGATGCCATCGCCGATATCACATTCTATGGCGAGTCCAATTGGTGTTACTTCATATACGCATGCCAATTCTACCGCACCGTTTAAACATACAAGTTTTCCGAACAGGAGTAGTGCAGTACCAGACACTGTCTTCGTCACAGATTGCGTCTCGGCAAGTTGTAACGAAAGATTTGCCTAATTTTTCTGGTCTACCTGAGGAGTGGCCCCTCTTCATTACAAATTACATGCAGTCAACTGAACGATGCGGATTTACTGACCAGGAAAATTTACTCCGCCTTCAAAAGTGTCTCAAGGGTGACGCTTTGAAAGCAGTACGTGGACAACTTATGATGCCAAGTACCGTTTCATGTGCAATCGAGACACTCAAAATGCTTTTTGGACGTGCGGATGTAATTCATCAGACAATGCAGTGCAAATTAAGACAGGAGCCGCCAGTGAAATCAGATAAGTTGGAATCCCTAATACAATTCGCATTATCTGTTCAAAATTATTGTGCTACTATTCAAGCCATAGGTCTAGTGGATTATTTATATGATCCAATGCTGCTAGCTGTGTTGGTGAGTAAGCTGCCGGGTGAACTAAAGCTAGATTGGGGTCGTCATCAAATGCAAATCGCTCGAGTGGATATAGGAGCATTCGACAGGTGGCTTTTCGCTCTAGCAACTTGTGCCAGTCAAGTTACTTCGATTGGACATTCGATGCACGACACTAACAGTGAAGTAAAAAACAGAAGCAGACAACCCAAACAGCGCATAATGTTGCACGAGGTCGTCGAGCAAAAGGGAACTTCGACAAAGGAGCAGGCTTCCTGTCGTAAATGCAATGAAGATCATCGTCTGGCAGATTGCAGCAGATTCTGTGACTTGAGTTCGAAGGAACGATGGATGTTTGTGCGAGAAGAAGGACTTTGTTTTCGCTGCTTCAAAAAACACCAGGTGAGACGTTGTAATTTGAAGAAACAATGCGTCGTAGACGGCTGCAAGATGTCACATCATGCTCTTTTGCATGCTACACCCAACGAGCAAGATAACCAAGGTAGCGGTGTTAAAATGGAAGCCGGTGTATCTGCAAGAATCGTTAAGGATCCTGTAGTTTTCTTTCATTCAAAAGATCAAAAAAAGGCGATGTTTAGATATGTTCCTGTTAAACTGTTTAAGGATGTAAGGATCGGCATGCACGCTAATTGAAAGTAGCATCGCAACAGAGCTGGAGTTACAAGGACCGACAGCGGAGTTGTGTTTGAGGTGGACTGGTGACATCACTCAAAGTGAAACGAATTCAAAGGTGGTAAGTCTGGATGTTGCTTCAAGGCGATTCAATTTGAATTATGTACGCACAGTTTCAAGTTTGGATTTACCTGTACAGTCACTTGACGCATGTGTCTTGGCTGAGCGCCCTCATCTGCGAAATTTGCCGATATCTTCGTATTGTGATGCACAAGCGCGAATTCTTATTGGCCTTGACAATGCTTAAATTGGTGTGCCTCTTGAAACTAGAGAGGCTGAGGATGACGATTTAGTTGCGACAAGATGTAAATTAGGTTGGGCCGTCTACGGTCGAAACGGAGATTCTTCGGGTGCTTCTCAAAGTGTGTTGCACATCTGTCCATGCAGTTCGACAGAAAAAATGGACATCATGCTGAAGGCGTACTTTTCCTTGGAGTCAGTTGGTGTCGGTGTGACATTTAAAACACTTGAATCAAAGGAGCATGAACGTGCCCGAAGAATTATGAATACGTCCTCAAAATATCACCCCGCTGAAAAAAGATGGGAGACCGGATTACTGTGGAAGTACAACACTATCGATTTACCAAATTCGCTTCCAATGGCTAAACGCAAACTTCAGTGCCTCGAATCAAAGGTGCGGCGTGATACAGACTTGGCGAACTTTTTGAAAGAAACGATTCGTAACTACGAGGAGAATGGATATGTGCGAAAGATGGCAAGGAACGAGATTTCATCAGGCGGTAAGTCATGGTACATCCCATTCTTTACGGTCACAAACGAGCACAAGAAAAAGAAGAGGCTTGTCTGGGATGCGGCAGCCATGGTGAATGACGTCTCTTTAAACACAGTTCTAATGAAAGGACCAGATTTGCTAGCATCATTGGTAGGAGTGCTAATTCGATTCCGAGAAAAGCCAGTGGCACTCTGTGGTGATATTAAAGAGATGTTTCACCAGGTCATCGTTCGAAAAGAAGATCAGGTCGCTCAGAAGTTCCTGTGGCGTGAAGGTGATACATCGAGGGAGCCTGATGTGTTTGTCATGCAGGTTATGACTTTTGGCGCTTCATGTTCTCCTACCTTGGCCAATTATATAAAAAACAGAAATGCATATTGATGGGAAGAACATCATCCTAAGGAGGTACATTCTATCGTCAGAAATACGTATGTTGACGATTGGCTGCAGAGTGTTGAGACCGAAGAGGAAATGATCCAGATAGCGACTACAGTAAGGAGCATCCATCGTGACGGCGGTTTCGAGATGAGAAATTGGTCATGCAATTCAGAACGCGTTTTGGCAGCATTATCTGGTTCATCTCTACAGGTAGATAAACGTATCGATGAGTTTAACGTTACGCAAGAAAAAGTGCTGGGCCTTTGGTGGCTGCCTCAAACAGATGAGCCTACATATATTCAGGTCTTTGACAAAACAGTTTTTGATGAACGTTTATTTCCAACTAAGCGTCAAATTTTGAGGGTAGTTATGACTGTGTTTGACCCACTTGGCTTACTGGGATTTTATGTTGTTCAAGCAAAAGTCATCCTGACTCGAGAAATGTTCTTTATTGGATAAGATCTGATGCAAGGAAGTTTCATCAATTTGTGGCACTACGTATAGGCGAAATTCTTGAGGGCTCAGATGTCAACGAGTGGAGGTGGGTGCCTACGGCAGAAAATGTAGCGGATGAGGGTACTAAACCGACAAAGAGTTCAGGATTTGACGGACAATCACGTTGGTTTACCGGTCCAAAGTTCCTGACTTTATCCGAGTGTGACTGGCCCGAATTACGCTTACACAAACCCACTGATTTTGACAACGAGATCGTCTACCTTATGGCAGTACAAACTAAACTGGTTTCAGCCCTGGCTGTTATATCACCGGATCCAAATCGGTTTAGCAAATGGGAGAAACTGCGAAACGCTCAACGATACGTGTTGGAGTACCTGAGTCGGCTGTTCACACAAAAAACCAAGTCGTAGATAACGAAATTGCTGCTGAACGCAAGAGGGATCGAAGGCGCTGAGGCAGTTATCATTCGTGTGTGTCAGGAGGAAGTATTCTATAAGGAATTGACATGTTTGCGGTCTGGAGGCACGGTGAGTCGTAATAGCTCTATTTTCAGATGCTCCTCAGAACAGTCGCCAAGAATTGTCAGTTATGCCGTAATCGCCGAGCGAACCCATTTCCTCCTACTATGGGTTCTTTACCGCCGGAACGTATAGCACCGTTTACGGCGCCTTTTACGTATACGGGTGTGGACTACTTTGGACCAATTGATATAGTGGTTGGCCGACGGCGAGAAAAGCGATGGGGTGTGCTTTTCACCTGCCTTACGACAAGAGCGGCACACATCGAGGTTGCTCCATCGCTGTCAACGGAATCATTTTTACTTGTCCTGAAGCAGTTTATCAGCCGACGTGGCATTCCAAGGCGTATCTTGTCGGACAATGGCACAAACTTTCGTGGAGCAAGTCGAGTTTTGGCTGAAGAAATTGAAAAGGTGTCGTCTGGGCAGTTGAAGCAAGAGCATCCTGAGATTGAATGGCGATTTATACCTCCGGCATCACCTCATATGGGTGGAGTGTGGAAGAGGATGATACGCTCGGTGAAGTCAATAATGATGGATATTTTACAAGAGACCGCATTACGGGAAGACGTTCTAAGGGAAACATTGGCTGACATTGAAAACATTTTAAACTGTCGACCACTGACTTATGTTCCGCTAGATTCACCGGAGAGTTTTGGGAGTTCAAGTGGAGTAAGGGAACGAGGTAGCGAGGATGGTGGTGGAGTGACTCTGCGCAAGAATTTTAATCTAACAAATCAACTAGCGAATCAATTTTGGAAGCGGTGGGTACGCAAGTATCTACCATCATTGACTCGACGCACAAAATGGTTTCAACCGCCGCTGGATCCAATTGCCTTGAACGACGTGGTAATTATAGTGGATGAGAACAGCAAACGTAATACCTGGAGGAAAGGAATCGTCGTAGATCTACATCGATCAAGAGACATAGAGGCTCGCAGCGCTGTAGTAAAGACAGTCAATGGTTTGGTGACACGACCTATTATTAAGCTGGCAAAACTGGACGTGAAGAGGGTAAATATTACGCAGGTGGAGGATGCGGAATATTAACAAAGGGGGGAATGTTGCGATAAAAACCCTTGGGCTATGTTTGAGAACACACCTTAAAGTAAACTGACAGATGTCAGTGTAGAAAAATAAAATGTTCTTTCTTTTTGTGGTTAAGATACTGGGCGGTAGGAGCACTATTGTAAGCCTTTTTTATATTCTAATACTGAATTAAGAATTCATTTTTGTAATAAAGATTTTAGTAAACATTGGAAAAATCACTTAAGATAAGTGTTTTGATTTGACCGCCCGACTTCTCAACATTAAGTGTAATCCGCCATGACTTTCTCCATTTGTTAACCTCGTTAAGAGCGTTTTGTAATTTCATATTTGCTTCCTCTATTGTTGTGCCAGTATAGCTGTATTGAAGAGGATATCACGTGGAAATAGGACGTACAAGAGTGGTCCAAGGACGCTTTCTTGGGGTACGTCTGCCAATATTTCTTTGAAATCCGAATATTCGTTTCCAAGTTTCACACGCAAGTGTCTATGCTCAAGATACGACACGAGGATTTTATATAATTCAGACAGAATTTGTCTTAGATTGAAGGCCTCTATGCCAAACTTAGTCAAAAGCTTGCGACACGTCAAGAAATACAGCTGAGCAAATTTTGTTTTCTTCGAAAGCTTTCTCAATTACATCAGTAATTAGATGAACTTGGTCCACAGACGAATGCTTACTTCTAAATTAAATGTATGGTCAGGTAAAAGATGTTTCTGAACAATAATGGGGCATAAGCGACCGAGTAATATCCTTTCAAAAACTTTTAAAATTATTGGAAGAAGTGAAATAGGTCTGTAAGATTTTATTTCATTCGGTGATTTTCCTGGTTTGAGAACTGTTACGGCCCTTCGTCACAAAAACTGAAGTTATTTTCACAAAATAAAATAAAACAATCAAACTTTTAAGAACGCGACGGTAGTCGACTTTAATATAAATAAAAGACGTTTATTCACATCACTAGCACTTACTCCCTTATCCACCATTAAATATAACCCCACACATCCTCGCATCTCCTATCCGAATATCCATATCCAGGCATTAAAGTCCCAGTCAAAGTAACTATAAAATAATCAAATATATAAAACATGAATTTAATATGTACCCAAACACAGGCTAATATCAAAAAAACAATTGCTTACCACTTGTTACCTGTTGCCAGACCCACAATATTATGGCATAGACGATCTACAGAATGATCCAGTTCATCACACACCTGTGAAATATAAAAATGTCTTTATCAAAACAGCCAAATTAATGAAACAAGTATGCACTTACCCACAATAAACGAATTTGGTGCGCATTGCACATCAATGCATTTGGTTTGTTTACATTTTTTTGACGTTTTCTGACGGAATAGAGGAGAATCAAGACAGCCAGCTGAGCGATTGAGGGATCTTTTTTTGTTTTAACACAGTAGGACAAAAAGAATTGCCACACTACTTTTGGTGAGTTAGGATTTTTTACACGAAATTTTTTTTTGAATTTCTGACGATAATTTATATTCAGCTTTTCACGTTTGATAAACGGACGGAGCACTTTTCGATAGGAAACTACCTCAAGGCCTTTATAAGGCATACATAATTTTAGTTGTAGCAGAGGTACGGTGTCTTTAAATATAAAGTGTTAATTAACCCCTTCACTTGTGTTGGCTTCATCACCATATGCATATATGACGTGCATACATATATACGTGCATAGTCATACTCTTGACACAAAAGTGAAAAAGAAGTAAAACCAACAATTACTGGATTAATATACCAAATAGAAAAGAATTCAAGTGAATTCCAATTACATTTAGTCTTAGGTAGTTTTTGTTTAATTCTTTTTTGTCCCTTCAGGACGGCTTTTGTCCCTTCAGGACTATATAAATTAATATTAGCGTTAGGTTATTTCTGGTTTTAAAATTATTTGTGCGCGTATTACCACCATTGTGGACTTCCTGATACTCCTTCCTTCACTGCTGCCGGCAGGACTTCGGGGGACAAACTAAGGACAACCGTGAGTAATAGATCCAAGTGTTCTTCTTTATTGAATTTGAAATTGAGTTTTATTAGTTTTAAGAACAGAAATTTCCTTTTTTTATAGTTTCAGTTTTTTTTTAATAAATAATGTTTGATAGCTATTATAGCATTGAATTTCGCAGTGTATTTTATTGATATGATAATGGTTTAATTTCCTTAGTGGGTGGTGTATAGACGGTGGGCGGGCAGTCTTTTGGAGTTTGATTCGACATAGACATGACAGGACGTTAAACTGACGACGACAGGACTTCACATGACCTGAACTTTTTTTATTTCTCAGGACTTAGGTTGCGGCTGAGAAGTGTAAGGGGCTATATCTCGTAGACGTGGACAGGGGGATAGCCAACGGATGTGTCACGTGACGCAAAGGGGTGGGAAGGCCAAACTCTGCCATGAACATCTGGCGTGATTCGGAATCACGACAAACCGGTATCGCTGTAAGATGCTCTGATCGAGTTTATCGTGTGAAGGGTATTTCTAGGTTAGATTTAAGATAGTTAAGGTTTATTTTAGGGATTATTATAAGATTTAGTTTTAGCTTACTTTTATTTTAGGCTAGCATTAGATCCGCGATTTTTCCCAGTCTTTTACAGTGATATTGGCATAGGCATTTGATATCTTCTGTTCCGCTTTATTTATTTTCTGTCCTTTTCCTTTTAGGGTCCTTTAAGTCTGTTGGAGGTCTGCGTAGAGTAGCTTTCATCTTTTTTCTCTTATATTTTCTGGCACGAAAGAAAAATGTTTGTTGAGCTGGGGTGTCTGTTGAGAGGGCAAGAACTACCCCCGTCCGACGAGTTTAGCCGAGCAATCGCGAGTGTGCCGAGCCTTTCTCTCCAGCATCAAGGATGCCTCCGTGGCCTAACCTAGACTCACAACAGAACCATATTCGCTTCCGCAACCTTCCACTGTCATGGTTTGAATTCTTATCTATTTGTTGCATTTACAATGTACAGGAGCTTAGTTTATACTTTTCGAGGCAACATTTTAAGAAGTTCTCCTGTAATAAGGTCATAACCCGGACCTTTCTTAGGCTTTGATTTCCCGTTTAAGCTGCATTACTTGCGTATCTAACTAGATTACCATCGGTTGTAGTCTCGAATAAATTAATGTTTTCTGGACCATCAAATAGTATAAATGTTTCCTCAAGAAGTGCGGTAAAAACGCCTGCTTTTTCTTTATCGCTTTTTGTCCAAACATCTTGAGTTACCCTAATTAGCGGCAAAGCGTTTTTTGGCCGCTTTGGTCTAACCAAATCTCTTATTTCCCATCGGTGCTTGGTATTACTATATCCTTCTATTTTGCGTTGTTAACGAGTGTTATTGGGTGTTGTAGGACGAGGGTAGACTCTGATTGGCCTTAATTTGGTAATTCGCAGTGGTTGTAACTCTGACTACACATCAAGTGCTTATTTGTATACCCCATCCCATAGGGGTATATCAGCTTTGATACATAGTTTATAACATAGAGAAATAATTGAGCTAGATATAGCTCAATGTATGGATGGACTCAGAATCGATAGCTGAGTCGATTTAGCCATGTTTTTGGGCCTTAAATTTTGAGTTAGAATGATGAAGCACTTGTACGCTTATTGTTCCTCGAAGCAGAACAGGTGTAAACATTTTTGAAATCCGCCCACTGCCACGCCCCCTTTTCAGAAGAACATAGTATAAGGCAAACCGTTAGGGAAACTGAAAAAGTCAGAACAACATATCTATATAATCATAACCTCTATATTTTGTTAATAAAAAGTTTTTTGCCACGCCCACATTTTGGGCGGGTTTTTAGTAAAAAAAAAAACATTTTCGGAAAAATTTTAAGCATTTCGAAAAATGGTGATGCAAAATCATTGATTTTTTAATATAAACATTTCTTCCATATATCATTTTAAGCCACACCTATTCCTTGGAGCCCTTTTCATACAAAAACCATTTCTATACACTGAAAAACTGTGACATCTACTACGGACCTTGTTATAGTGAGCAGAAACAGCGGATTTTTTTACTAGTGCCAGACTTAGGCAAGAAGTCTTAGTTTTCCAAGACATTAGCGAACGCATTGTAACAATCCGCATCAAGGCCAAAATCGCCAACATATGCGCTTACGATATAGCTAAGGACTGCTTCTATGAATTATTTGACAAAACCTATGAGCGACTACCGAAGTACGATGTTAAAGTCGTGCTGGGAGATTTTAACGCAAAGGTAGGAAGAGAAGACATCTTTAGCAGTATTGTAGGAAAACATAGCTTACACGACAACTTCGCTACGGAACGAAATGCCACGGCCAAGACCTTCGCGCTACGGGTATCCCTAAACCTCTCGATTAACCAGCATTGAATGTCGAAGAATAATAGCAACGATGCCAACAAGCCAATAGATCAGCCGCAACTGATGTGCTAGGTTTCTCGCGCCAACCATAAAAAAAACCCCTGGTTTGATGAGGAATGCGTACAAGGCTAAGCGCCAGGTGAAGACGAGAGCTGCCGTTGAGCTCTATAGACAGAGAAGAAGGGTAGAACACCGGCTTTTCAAAAAGAAGAAAAAAGAAGAAGAAAAGCGCGCGATCGAATATATACAGAGGTGCCACTCCAGGAACGATGTTCGCAAGTTTTACCAAAGTGTAAAACGTCACAGCCAAGGATTCAGGGCTCGAACAGAATCTTGTCGAGACGGACAAGGAAATATCGTAGTTGAGACACAGTCGATGCTGAGGATGTGGAAAAACAAACGACATTCCGCTGACAGGCAGGACAAACCATTCAATATTGGCAACGACAGCGCAAACTGCAAACCACCGACCTGAGTGAAGTGAGGGTAGCATTATCTAAACTGAAGCTTAATAAGGCTGACGGAATTGACGGCCTTCCCGCCGAGCTTTATAAAGCCGGCGGAGACGACTTGGTAAGTAACATACACCAACTCATAAGCCGAATCTGGTCGGAAAAAAGTATGCCTGAATAATGGAACCTCAGCATCGTTTGCCCGATCCACAAGAAGAAGACCCTCTAAGCTGCTCCAACTACAGAGGCATAAGTCTCCTCAACATCGACTACAAAATCCTATCTGCCGTAATATGTGAACGCCTGAAACCGTTTACCAACAACCTGATCGCCCCTTATCAGTGTGGTTTTAGGACAGGAAAGTCCACAACCGACCACAGACTTCGGCAGATCCTGGAAAAAACCCAAGAAGTCCATGAAATCATTTATAGAGACGAACTATACAGAGTCATGTCTAGTCTTGGTATACCGCCAAAACTCGTCCGTTTGTGTAGGATGACGATGGAGAATTCTCGCTGCTTCATCAGGGTCGAAAACGACTTCACCGACACATTCGATAAAAAAAAAATTTAGGCAAGGACGTCACCATTGACAGATATAATTTTGAGGTAGTACGGGGTAGTACGGGACTTTGTCTATCTCGGCTCCGCTATTAACTCTGACAACAACAACTCGTCGGAAATTAAACGAAGGATTACTCCTGCCAACCGCTGTTTCCTCGGGCTAAGAAAGCAATCCAGTAGTAAAGCCCTCACTCGAACTACTTAGGAGATCTTATATAAGACCCTGATCCTGATGACCCAGTCCTGCTCTACGGCGCTGAAGCATGGACCGTCTAAAAATCGGATGAAGAAGTCCTTAATCGATTTGAGAGGAAAATTCTTCGAAAAATCTTCGGTCCCGTTTGCGTTGACGGGCTATGGAGACGAAGATTCAACCAAGAACTATACTAGCTGTACAGCGACATGCCCTGGTCAAAAAACTCTGCATTAAACGTTTAAGATGGCTAGGACATATAGAACGTATGGACACCAATACTCCGGCTCGCAGAATCTTCGATTCCCAGCCAGACGTCGGACGCTGTAGAGGAAGACCTCGCCTAAGGACCGGGCTAATTGGAGAAGCATATTGGTTGTGGCCCAGGTTCATTCCGGACTGTAGCGCCACTTAAGTAAGATAATACTCCTCTTACTTAAGTGGCGCTACAGTCCAGCTGCTTTTTAAACAGTACCGATAAAGGAGTCAACTGCGACCTCGAGTTCGAATGGGGATCTAAGCGATACACCCAGTCGAATATTTATTTCAATATCGTTTTTGAAGCCAAACAAACCAACTATCCGTTTGTTAGTCTGGATGGGTTTTCATTTCTAATGATAGACTCGCTCGTTGTTAGAATGACCGGAAAATGATCAGAGCAAAGATCAAAGCATTCCTCAACTTTTATTCTATTGGACGGCATACCTTTTACGATGAAAAAATCGATCAAATCCGGTATTATTTTAACATCAGTTGGCCAGTAAGTTGGTTTTCCCGTAGAATAAAATTCGGTATTGTACTTTCTACCAACATTGTAAAGCATCTTACCTTTCTATGATATGCATCTAGATCCCCAGAATTTATATTTTGCATTAAAGTCCCATCCGATGACAAAACGCTGCGCATGGGAATTAAGCAAGTTTTCAATGTCAATTTTCTCAACCTTGCATCGTTGTGGGCAGTAAATGGAAGATATCTTCAGTAAGGATTGCCTGCTTTTGACTTGTAAAGAGCGAACTTGCATTGTTTAGACTTATAATTTAAAAGCAATCGAATGTTCGATACACTCTTTTATACATAGGATGCTCCATCTCTAGCCTTGTTTGATGGATGTAGTGCATGATAATAAAAATAGCCTTTAATCTTTAAGTGGGAATTACTGTTTGCATGAGTTTCGGATATTAAACAGACGTCGATATCTTTTTCCGGCATAAACAATTCAAGTTCTCCAAGTTTCTGCCAAAGGCCATTGGCATGCCACGTTAGAATTTTAAGAAATCTTTTCATGTAGAAAACAGATAACGTCTGTTGCGAATACTTACTTGCGAATACATGTAGAAAACAGATAACGTCTGTTGCGAATACTTTTTTCAAGCTTTACTAGCCTGTCAAAAATAAGTTTATTCGTTTTGCTTTGTTCCTCAAGAAAAAGAAAGAAAACCGAAAAAAACGTTGGAAATGGGACCGTTGAAATATTTTATCGGGTACTGTAGCTTTGGAATAAGTTTGTACATTTGGTGTTGGGTGTACAACATACGATCGTATTTCTGTTGGCCGATGTATTTGCTTAATTTCTTGTTTTTCGATTGTTGCCTGCTTTGGCTTTGAAAAAAATGTAGGCGAACTTTTAGGCTTTTTTTAAGTTATATTTAATTTCTGTGAAATTTTATTAGTAAGTTTAATCCGTCTTTTTGCAACTCTTTGGCTACTTCGCAGCTGCGGTAACTTGTGGGATGAGCGCTTGCACTGAGGAACTAATTTTGAATCCTTACGCATGGGTTTGATTTTTACAACAATATTCAGTATTGTTATTATTTCATAAATTTTTTCCGACTTTCTGTTTATCGAAAGTGAGTATAAATAAAGGCAGAGCGCGTTTTATTAAATTTTCCTGACCCTATTTTGCTGTTTGTTTCGCTTGATAATGTTAACTGCATCTATAACAACGTGTAAAGGCTTTTCACATTTATTCTCAAATGAATACCTTCAATTTTATCGGTATTTATCTTCCGATATAATAGACGGTAACTTTCTGTATCTTTTACGCCGACTTTCCATGTATCTATTTTTTATTGAAGTTACTTGGAAGCCTGATAATGGTAACGATTTCATCAAGGTATGCAACTTGTTACAGTCGTCTATGCCGATCACATCAATTGGCGGTGGGGGCCGTTGTTTCAGCTGTTTCGCTTTATTAGTATTCTCTTTGTAGTGGTTCATTAATTCAGGTTAGGATACAGTTTTCCTTTTTTGCACCGTCTTTTCTTTAGAATCCAGTCGGTTTCGTGACTGAGTTCTTCTTCGTCGGTATGGTATTCTGATATAACAGGGTAGTTTGCACTCGGTTTTGGTACATTACTTAATTTTATAGAAATCTTTAGGGTCATGTTTTCACCCTTAAGATGGAAAATTTCTTTCCGCATAAAAGTTTTAGAGGTCCAGATGTAGGTGCCATCGTTACCCTTGAACTTTTCCCCAAAAAGTTACAAAATTGCAATAATTGGCTCTCCCCAGAATCCGTATGTTCGACCTCCGAAGAGGGTGGATTTTCCAGTGAAACTAGATTGCCACCTTGGGTGTTACTTCTTTTCGTTGTATTCATTGCATTTTTTTTGTTTTTGGTACACGCTTTAAACTCAGTATACGGTAGTGGATTTTAGTCGCCTTTTACGACAGACATACCTTACCTTGGGTTTATTCTAACACCTTACCCGAAGGGGGGTTAGACTCTGACAATTTAAAGCTCGTAGTCGTTATTATCAAACCATTTCGGTCTTCTTCGTGAGCGAATTTATACGGCTTCATATAATATGTTTTCGATGTAGGTGAATTCGGCATTTATTCATTCATTTCTTCTTCTTCATTGTTTTCTCTGGCAACGTCGTCATTTTGATTATCGATTAGGATGTCATCGTAATCGAAGTTTTCCTCTTCTTCATCATTACTGTTTGTGTGGATTTTTATACCCTATCCCAAGGGGTATATTTGTTTTGATACATAGTTGTCACATTGACAAATAATTTAGCTAGATATAGGTCAAAGTATATGGATCTACTCAGAATCAGCTAAGTCTGTCTGTCCGTCCGTCCGTTCTTCCGTACGTCACTTGATTTTGGGCCTTAAATTTTGAGATAGAATGATGAACAAGCTGGGAAAGGGTACAAAACGATACACACAGTGGATTGTAGCCTTCTCATTTTTGTTAAGCCATAAAAGATTTTTAAAAAAAACTTTCTGAATATAAAAATTGACATTTTCTAAATTCCATTGCCATGGAGCCGACATTTTTGGGATGGGATAGGGTATTAAACGATCCGCACAGGACATTGTTTGTAGTTATTTGTATTGCAACTAAGTACGCGACTTATCTAGCAATTTTTTGTCACGAGGAATGAATATTTGGCAGGAAAATTTCTTTTGAGATTTCCTGTTATTTCCGCAATTTTATTGCGCGGTTTGTTACTCTCGGGACAAATTTTCGGGCATTTTCTTAAATTGTTGGAAATATTCATTTGTTACGCCTATTCATAAATCAGGTAGTACGAATGTGGTAACAAACTATCTTCCAATTTCGAAGATATCTACGATTCCAACATTTTTTGAAAGTTTAGTGAAAGATAAGATATACTTTCTTGTAGAGGAATTTTTATCCATCCATCAGCATGGATTTATGAAAGGCCGGTCCGCAACAACTTATTTTACTGTGTTTAATAATTTTTCCTTTACGGCAACAGAAGATTTCGTAATGCTTTTGATCGGCGACCACAAATTGCTGACAAGAAAATAAGAAGCACTTGGTATCCATTCAATACTTAACAAATGAATCGTATCTAAGCTTTTTGATAGGAAGCAGTTAACTAGAATAGGAAATACTTTTTCGAGGCAGTTTGAAGCAAAGTCTGGTGTTTCTCAGGGAAGTCTCTTGGGACCTTTGCTGTTTGCATTGTCTGTGAACGATATTGATTTAAGTGTATCTTTCTGTAAGTGTCTGGGATTTGCATTAGTAGAGTCAATTCGGTAGCCGATTGCCGTAAACTACAGGTTGACATAGACGCAATTACGGATTGGTGTAATTGTAATAACTTGCAACTAAGCTCAGGGAAATTTAAGGTTTTGTCATTTTTTTTTCATATTATGTGGCCTATATTATATGATTACTCCATAGATGGACGTTTAATAACTATATTTGGGAAGTTCCTTTAGAAGATTTGTTTTAGAATACTGTTCTATTATTTGGTCACCAACTTATTAGGTGCACATAAATCGTATCAAACGTATATGTGCAAGCCTTTTTCTAGATATTGACTTCGTCATTTTAATGGGTCAGTAGAAATGCCCAGTTATGAAGAAAGTTGTCGGATAACAAACTTTAAGTCCTTGGAAACGAGAAGACATGTTCTGGACATAACGTTTATAACAGACATCACTCCTGGAAGAATAAACTCAACGTTTCTACTACCCGATCTCTTTTCTTTCGTTCCGGGAATCCGTTACGTGAGCATGGCTTGTTTTATGAACCTAATCATTCAACAAGTTATGGAAGGAATGAGCCTTTAACAAGGTGCATTAGGAGTTTTAATGCAATATGCAATGCCGTTGAATCCAGTATTGATATTTAAATAAACAGAATTGCTTCAAAAAAGAGAGATTAAATGAATTATTATAATTGCTCATGGGTTTTTTTTACTTCTGCATAGAATAATTTATGAATGGAATTATTAAAAGCACACGTCTTTCCATTAAGGTAATTGAATTCAATTTGTTCTTCCACCTTGGGTGGACGTTATTCATTATTCCCTATCCCATCGGCGTGTATTAGTTTTGATACAAACCTTGTACCATAGTGAATCAATTTGGCTAGGTATACCTCAAAGTATATGGATCGACTCAGAATCGCTAGCTGAGTCGATTAAGCCATGCCTGTCTGTCCGTCCGTCCCTCCGTCCGTCCCTCTGTCCTTCTGTGTGTCACCGCTTTTGGGTCTTAAATTTTGAGCTAGAGTTTTGAAATTTTGTATATAGACTCGCTATCCGAATAAGCAGAATAGATTTGAATTTTTTTTAAATCCATCCACTGCCACGGCCCTTTTTTTTTTAGAAAAACGTGGTTGTAGGCCAAACCATTAGAGATTTTGAAAAAGTGTCTGAACAACATATCTAGACAATTATAATATCTATATTTTGTCTATACAAAGTTTTTTCCCACGCCCACTTTTTGGGGTCATTTTCATTAAAAACTTTTTTCAGACTTTTTTCAAACTTTTATTTTAAGGATGGGATGGGCCGTTTTCAGTAAAAACCTTTTTCGTTAAAATTTTAAACATTTCGAAAAAAATTTGATGCATAATCATTGCTTCTGTTAATTTTAACATTGCTTCCATATATTATTTTAACCTACGCCAGCTTTTTATAGGCGTTTTAATACAAAAACCATTTCTATACACTTCTTCATAGCATAACCAGGGGAAAAACGATGTTTTTTGTCGAACCATTAATGATTTTGATAAACTGTCTGAACAATATGTTCTGACAATAACATTTTCTATATATAATCGCCAAAAAGCCGACATTTTGAGTAAATTTGTTTTAAGGATGGTATGAGATAGGGTATAAAACGATAAACACAGTGGATTGTAACCTTCTCATATGTTGTTTTTTAGTTTTTTTGCCTATAGAAAAATGTTATCTTATGTTTTTCTCTACACTAGAAGAGTTTTTTTTATTCTTAATATATAGTAAATTAATATTAACATTTTTCAGGTTCTAATACATTTATCTTTAAAAAATTTTTCAATATATTTTTCTCTTACTTTAAGAGTTTTTTTTGATAGAGTTAGATAGTCTGTAAATTGTTAAAATAACGGTTGACTTAAATAAATAAATAAATAAATACAAATCCATAGGCTTACTTCCTTTAAGACGCCGCAATAAAATTGTTTCGTCACGAATTTTGAGGACCGTTGTATAAACGTGTTCTAATAAACGATTTTTATGTGTTCGTACAAAATTGTTCGTTTCATCCTTAACCGTGGGAGTACCCAGATCTCTGCGTAGATCTCCATTGCTTGTATACCACGGCGCATTGACGAATGATCTTAAAATTGTGTTTTCAAAAGTTCGTAGAATGTTTAGATTCGTTTTATTGGTACAACCTCGTATTTGTATACCATATGTCCAAACCGCATTAAGCACTTGTTATCGAGGATAAACTTCGAATATTTTCCGAGTAACCAGTACATTTCTTTGTATTTATTTTTAAGTTCTTCTCATTTCTTTTTTACTTGCATCGAGGGTCATTCCAAGATATTTTGCTTCATTTGCAAGAGGGACTGGAAACGTATTTAGAAATTGTTTGTCGTGTATGCGAAAAATCTACATAAATCGATTTGCTCTCGTTAAGTGCAATCCAACAGGACATTGTCCAATCATTAACCTCGTTAAGAGCGTTTTGTAATCTCATATTTGTTTCCTTTAGTATAGAGCCAACTGCCAGTATAGCTGTATCATGAGCAAACGTGCCAACTTTCGTATCGTTTGTTTGTAGGATATCACGGCTTTCGGCTTTCTAGTGGTACTCCTGCCAACAGTTCTATGAACTCTTAATATTCGTTTCCAAGCTTCACACAGACGAGTCTATGCTCTTTGCCTTTGGCAAAAACTTGGAGAGCTTGAATTGTAAATGCAAGAAAAAGATATGAACGTATGTTTAATATCTGAAACTCACGCATAAATAAAAAGAGTGTATCGAACATTCAATTGATCTTAAATTAAAAATCGAAAAAATGCAAGTTAGAGGTATACAAGTCAGAAGCGAACAATCCTTTCTGAAGATATCTTCTGTTTGCTGCCCACCATGCAAGATTGAAAACATTCACTGTGCAAACTTGCTTAATTTATTTGGGCAGCGTTTGGCATCGGAAGGGAATTTAATGAAAAACATACATTCTGGGGATCTAGATGCTTATTACAGAAAGGTAGGATGCTTTATGATGTAGGTAGAAAGTATAACAAAGTATTTCAACCAAACCAAACCAAACCAAACCAGTATTAAACCAACTTGCTGGCCAACTGATGTTACAAAATGGTGTGATGTCCAATTACATCAAAGTTTAAGAATGCTTGCCTCGAAAAGATGACTCCAAACTCGTGCCCCGCAAGATAAAACACATCTCAAACGGTCGATTAACTTGCTATCAAATTCGATTTAAAACTTTAAAAACCATGCAGTAGAAAGTGGTCTGCAAAGCCCAACCGCTGGCAAAGTATCGAATTATTCACTTTGGATAGCATAAAACGCCCAAAAAACGCGCTGACATCAATTAGTGGCGCGCTGGTTAGTGCGATGAACTGCAGCGCAAAAGGTCGGGGTTCGATTCCCACCCGTAACAACACCTAAAATGACTTTTTACCGGCCCTCTTTTCGTGATGACCTGAAGAATTAACTGAGTATTATCAATTGTCAAGAATAGCTTATCTCAGTTTCGGCGTTCGGAGTACCGGAGGAGGAGGTGCCGCCTTCGTTCAATAAGTACACACGCACACATGAATGGTTGTGAGAAAGCTAGTCCCTGTGTACTAACGAGCCTGCTGCGCCAAAATTTTGTTTTATTTTTGGACCAAGTTTCACGCAGACGGGTCTATGCTCTTTGTCTTTGGCAAAAACTTTTTTTTTACTGAAAACGCACTCAAAAAGCGGGCGTGGCGAAAAGCATTGTAGATATTCAAGTCGAATACATATGTTGTTCATACATTTTTGCTACAAGGATCACATCTACGAAATTTCATTATCCCAGCTCAAATTTTAATGCCCAATATCCGGTTACGTACAGACGGACGGCCAAAGAGACACGGATTAATCAACTCAGCTAACGATTTGAGTCGATCCATATACTGTGAGGCATATCTAAAGAAATTACTTATCTATGTTACAAATTATATATCAAAACTAATATACCACTATGGGATAGGGTATGAACATATGAGAAGGCTAGAGTCCGCTCTGCGGATCGTTTAATACCCTATCCCATCCCATCCTTATAAATATCTACATAATGTCGGCTTTGTGGCGATGAAATATATAAAATGTCATTGTCGTAACATATTCTTCAGACAGTTTCTCAAAATCATTTATGGTTTGACAAAAAAAAATCGTATTTCGCCTGGTTATGTTATCAGGTAGTGTATAGAAATGGTTTTTGTATGAAAACGCCTACAATAATTGGGCGTTGGTTAAAACAGTATATATAAGAAAGGTTTATATTACCAGAGCCATTGATTTTGAAAAACAACTTTTCAAACTGTTTAACATTTTAACGAAAATCGTTTTTTACTCAAAATGCCCCCAAAAAAGGGGCATGGCAATCAACTTTCTATAGAAAAATTATAGAAATTAGGATTGCCTTTTTTCAGCAGTTGGCGGATTTCAAAATTATTTACACTGGAAGCAGCAACAAATAGGTGTACCAAATTTCATCGTTCTAGATCGAAATGTAGGGCCCAAAAACTGGTGACGTACGGACGGACGGACAGACAGACATGGCTAAATCGACTCAACTATCGATTCTGAGTCAATCCATATACTTTAAGCTAAATTTTGCTAAATTATTTCTCTATGTTACAAAATATGTAACAGAACTAATGTACCCCTATGGGATAGTGTATAAATATGAAATCAGAAACATATGAGAAGGCTTCAATCCACTGTGCGGATCCTTTAATACCCTATCCCATCCCATCCTTACAATTGATATTCCCAAAATGTGGGCTTTGTTACAACTAAATATTGAAACTGACATTGTTGCTAAGACAATTTATCAAAATCTTGTATTGTTAGACAAAAAAACATTTGAGAAGGCTACATTCCGCTATGCGATTCATTTAATACACTATCCCATCCTATTATTAAAATTAATATCCCCAAAATCTGAGATTTTTTTTGATAAAATATAGAAAATATCATTGTCACAACATATTGTTCAGACAGTTTATCAAAATCTCATCTGGTTCGACAAATAACAACGTTTTTCGCTTGGTTATGCTATTGGGTATAGTAAGTAATAAGTAAACCTTGCAATAACGGAAATGCTTCGAGTTATGATTATCTCAAGCCAACAACTCACTATATCCGATAATGCAATTCAACAAAATAAACAGACCAGTTCGTTGTTTATCCAGAAGATAACATCATCTCCCACCGCAGTGTGGATAGTTTTTAAGAAAGATTGTATGTGACATCGCGATGGAGCAGTCGGTAATATTAATAAAATCTGTTTAAAAACGCATTTGAGTTATGAGTTAAATTAATTGGCGACCGTGACAGGACAACCTCATTTCTTGTTAACCAGAAAAATTAAGTATGCGAGATTGTGAGTTGTATTTCTAATGCAGTGTAACAAAAGAAAAAATAAGTTTATCAAAGAAAGAAGAAAGAAAATTAATAAGTATCCTGAAAGTTAAGGAGAAAACAAATCAAAAGTGAAAATTAATAAGTGTCCTGAAAATTAAGTAGATAAAAACAGAAGTGAAAATTACTAAGTATCCTGAAAATGAATGAGAAAAAAACAAAAGTGAAAAGTAATAAGTATCCTGAAAACAAAACAAAGTGAATTAAAAAAAAAAGAAGAAATAAAAGTGACCTTTTTTTAAATAGCAAAAGACTAAAGTGTGAATAAAATTGTTCCAAGTCACAACATATAGAAAAGCAAAGTCAGGAATCAACAGAAGCAGTTTTATGTTTATTAAGTAAGAGTTTATTAATTTTTTTATTGAATAGGTTATGTAAGAATAAAAATAAGTATTTAAAAGCAAACATCTGAGTATAATAATACACTCTGCTTACGTATTATAATTCAGTTATAAAACGACATACTGGACGACGATTAGACAAGTTTAAAAATTTTAATCTAACAATGAAGAAAAGCAACGCTGACATGGAAAATGTAGTCGCAAGACTAATAGCAGCTAACACTGCCTCATTGTAATCCGAAATTGCATACTTAAAAACAACCTTACAAATTGTTACAAATACTAATCTTGTAACAGAATACAAGACACAGTCAATTGATGACAATATACATTGTGACGCAACCTAAGACCTCATAAAATCCTTGCAGGAATTTTCAGACAATAATCCATATTCATATGTAAGCTGGCGAGAAGCAGTACGTGATTCAATTTCCTTATATACTAAAGGCAGCCGTTAATATTTTACTGCCCTTACAATCTTCCGAAATAAGATAATACAAATCGCAAAATTCAATAACAGATTATTATAACTTAGTAAGTAAAAAATTTCCGCTTCTCATTAATAAAACTATCACAACACATAGCACGGAGACAAATTTACCAAGAGAGTTAAACGGCTCTCATCGCAGAAACGCTCTTCGAGTATTTATTACATGGCTAAGCCCTCCATAATCCAACATTATATTTTCACTCTTCACAGAGGATTTACAAAGTGTATTAGGAAAGCCACATGATTTGAATCAAATAACATGAGACGAAACTTTGCATTACAATTTAGTAGGTCACAATCAAACACAGTGACTAATCACAAATTAAACAAAAACCAAAATAATCTTAGGTTTCCAACGGTAAACTCTTTTAATAATAATAATCACCAATACCCAAAACCAGAACTAACGGAATTAGGTAGTGATTCTCACAGACCAGTACAAGAAAGATTCAATAATAACCAATTTCAAAGACCACAACTCCAAAGAACGTAATTTCAAAGACCTCAATATTAACCATATAAAAGACCCTATGACAGTAAACAAAGGTGCACTCGACCTCTAGGGAAAATGGAGAGAATAAATAACCTCAATAAAGAAGCTTTTTTTAAAGAACGCCAGGACGAAAATTACAAATGTTAATTGACACAGGAGCAACAAATTGTTACTGTAGTCCAAATACTTAAAAAAAAATATGAGAAGGCTACAATCCACTGTGTGGATCGTTTTGCACATTATGGCGATGAAATATAGAAAATGTCACTGTCATAACATTTTGTTCAGACTGTTTATCAAAATCATTTATGGTTTGACAAAAACTACCGTTTTTCACCTGGTTATGCTATGAGGTAGTGTAAAGAAATGGTTATTGTATGAAAACGCCTCCAAAAAATGGGAGTGGCTTAAAATTATATATGGAAAATTTTGTATTGACAGAACTCATTATTTCGCATCACCATTTTTTTCGAAATGTTTTAAATTGTTCCGGTAAAAAGTTTTTTTTTACTAAAAACGCCCCAAAAAGTGGGCGTAGCAAAAAACTATGTATGAACAAAATATAGACATTATGATATAGACACTTGTTCGCTTGGAGCAACAACAAGCACGTGTACTTTGAGGCATACCTAGCTCAATTATTTCTATATGTTACAAACTATGTATCGAAACTAATATCCCCTATGGGATAGGGTATAAGAAAATTGTAAGAACTATAAATGGTTCAACAATAATTAATCATTATTATGACGTATACGTACATTTACATAGATGGATGCATACTGATAGAGATGTTAGATTTTACGAGGTAAATAATTTATATTCAGATTTGCTTATTGGATGTAATTTGTTGAGTAGGGCAGGTATAAAGTCAGATTTCGAAAAGGAAACGTTGTTATATAAAAACAAATGTTAAAAAATGTACATTCTAGGGAAGTATGTAATAAAATATGTAATAGGAATTAATTCAAATAAGAATAAATTAGAGGAACTAATTAAGAAAAGAATTGTTCAAAAACACTCAAACAAAGATATGAGATAACCTTTTAGAACATACATCAGAGCAGAAATTCGTACAACGGTTGAAACTCCTATATGGAGAAAACGGTATCCATATCCACTATCTGCTAACGGATTTATAAATAGAGAAATGAATAAAATGTAAAGAGATGGAATAATTCAACCATCTAAAAATCCATACAACGCTCCAGTATGGGTCGTACCTAAAAAAAGGTATAAACGAAGACGGGTCTGCAAAAATGAGACTTGTAATCGATTATATAAAAATAAATGAATTTACAATAGCAGATAAATACCCCATTGCTGACATAAATTAAATCCTGTGCAATTTAGGAAAAGCAATATAAGTTATGGAGAATGAGCTAATGCCAATCTGGTCACACCAAAAAAACAATACCAGCTAAGCCATCCAATTATCAGCTTAGCAACCACAGTCAAGCGCAGCATAAGCCACAGCCCCGCTAAAAGGTAAACAACATTTGTTTATGACTAATGTTAACGGCGCGACGTAGCAACAGCAGAAGCAGAAATTTTATGACCTGAATGGTAAACAACGCCAAGAATGGTACCACAGCTTCCCCCAAGCAATGCAGCAGCGTAGCGAACAAATAGGTTTACTTAGGTAGTTTTCTTAAATTGTTAAGTTAGTCGTAAGATTGATGAGCTAGTGTATTGACTTATTAAAATAAACTTCCTCATAGAGGAAATCAATATCAATAAAATCAATGCAAATATCAAATAAAGTCTTAAATTGATTTTTATACTTACCACATTAGATTTAGAGCCAGGTTTTCATCTAATAAAAATGAAATCGCAGGATATAGAAATAAACAAGTTTTTCAGTTGATAACGGTAAATATGAATTCGTTAAATTACCATTTGAATTGAAAAATGCTCCGAGCATATTCTAAAGAGCAATGGATAATATACTGAGAGATCATATAGGAAAAAATTGTTTGGAAAACACTTCCATGACTTAGAAATCATTACAGAAACTTTCGGTATTGCAAATATTAAAAATTCATCAGAGAAATCAAGATTTTATAAGAATGAAGTAGAATTTTTAGGATATATTTTATGAAAATATTGAAATATTTTATTTATATTTTATGTTTATTAAGTAAGAGTTTATTAATTTTTTTATTGAATAGGTTATGTAAGAATAAAAATAAGTATTTAAAAGCAAACATCTGAGTATAATAATACACTCTGCTTACGTATTATAATTCAGTTATAAAACGACATACTGGACGACGATTAGACAAGTTTAAAAATTTTAATCTAACAATGAAGAAAAGCAACGCTGACATGGAAAATGTAGTCGCAAGACTAATAGCAGCTAACACTGCCTCATTGTAATCCGAAATTGCATACTTAAAAACAACCTTACAAATTGTTACAAATACTAATCTTGTAACAGAATACAAGACACAGTCAATTGATGACAATATACATTGTGACGCAACCTAAGACCTCATAAAATCCTTGCAGGAATTTTCAGACAATAATCCATATTCATATGTAAGCTGGCGAGAAGCAGTACGTGATTCAATTTCCTTATATACTAAAGGCAGCCGTTAATATTTTACTGCCCTTACAATCTTCCGAAATAAGATAATACAAATCGCAAAATTCAATAACAGATTATTATAACTTAGTAAGTAAAAAATTTCCGCTTCTCATTAATAAAACTATCACAACACATAGCACGGAGACAAATTTACCAAGAGAGTTAAACGGCTCTCATCGCAGAAACGCTCTTCGAGTATTTATTACATGGCTAAGCCCTCCATAATCCAACATTATATTTTCACTCTTCACAGAGGATTTACAAAGTGTATTAGGAAAGCCACATGATTTGAATCAAATAACATGAGACGAAACTTTGCATTACAATTTAGTAGGTCACAATCAAACACAGTGACTAATCACAAATTAAACAAAAACCAAAATAATCTTAGGTTTCCAACGGTAAACTCTTTTAATAATAATAATCACCAATACCCAAAACCAGAACTAACGGAATTAGGTAGTGATTCTCACAGACCAGTACAAGAAAGATTCAATAATAACCAATTTCAAAGACCACAACTCCAAAGAACGTAATTTCAAAGACCTCAATATTAACCATATAAAAGACCCTATGACAGTAAACAAAGGTGCACTCGACCTCTAGGGAAAATGGAGAGAATAAATAACCTCAATAAAGAAGCTTTTTTTAAAGAACGCCAGGACGAAAATTACAAATGTTAATTGACACAGGAGCAACAAATTGTTACTGTAGTCCAAATACTTAAAAAAAAATATGAGAAGGCTACAATCCACTGTGTGGATCGTTTTGCACATTATGGCGATGAAATATAGAAAATGTCACTGTCATAACATTTTGTTCAGACTGTTTATCAAAATCATTTATGGTTTGACAAAAACTACCGTTTTTCACCTGGTTATGCTATGAGGTAGTGTAAAGAAATGGTTATTGTATGAAAACGCCTCCAAAAAATGGGAGTGGCTTAAAATTATATATGGAAAATTTTGTATTGACAGAACTCATTATTTCGCATCACCATTTTTTTCGAAATGTTTTAAATTGTTCCGGTAAAAAGTTTTTTTT
Source organism: Rhingia rostrata (assembly GCA_949824845.1). Classification (NCBI taxonomy): domain Eukaryota; kingdom Metazoa; phylum Arthropoda; class Insecta; order Diptera; family Syrphidae; genus Rhingia; species Rhingia rostrata. The sequence continues at coordinate 86,955,191 of OX463755.1, read as the reverse complement.
TACTAAAAACGCCCCAAAAAGTGGGCGTAGCAAAAAACTATGTATGAACAAAATATAGACATTATGATATAGACACTTGTTCGCTTGGAGCAACAACAAGCACGTGTACTTTGAGGCATACCTAGCTCAATTATTTCTATATGTTACAAACTATGTATCGAAACTAATATCCCCTATGGGATAGGGTATAAGAAAATTGTAAGAACTATAAATGGTTCAACAATAATTAATCATTATTATGACGTATACGTACATTTACATAGATGGATGCATACTGATAGAGATGTTAGATTTTACGAGGTAAATAATTTATATTCAGATTTGCTTATTGGATGTAATTTGTTGAGTAGGGCAGGTATAAAGTCAGATTTCGAAAAGGAAACGTTGTTATATAAAAACAAATGTTAAAAAATGTACATTCTAGGGAAGTATGTAATAAAATATGTAATAGGAATTAATTCAAATAAGAATAAATTAGAGGAACTAATTAAGAAAAGAATTGTTCAAAAACACTCAAACAAAGATATGAGATAACCTTTTAGAACATACATCAGAGCAGAAATTCGTACAACGGTTGAAACTCCTATATGGAGAAAACGGTATCCATATCCACTATCTGCTAACGGATTTATAAATAGAGAAATGAATAAAATGTAAAGAGATGGAATAATTCAACCATCTAAAAATCCATACAACGCTCCAGTATGGGTCGTACCTAAAAAAAGGTATAAACGAAGACGGGTCTGCAAAAATGAGACTTGTAATCGATTATATAAAAATAAATGAATTTACAATAGCAGATAAATACCCCATTGCTGACATAAATTAAATCCTGTGCAATTTAGGAAAAGCAATATAAGTTATGGAGAATGAGCTAATGCCAATCTGGTCACACCAAAAAAACAATACCAGCTAAGCCATCCAATTATCAGCTTAGCAACCACAGTCAAGCGCAGCATAAGCCACAGCCCCGCTAAAAGGTAAACAACATTTGTTTATGACTAATGTTAACGGCGCGACGTAGCAACAGCAGAAGCAGAAATTTTATGACCTGAATGGTAAACAACGCCAAGAATGGTACCACAGCTTCCCCCAAGCAATGCAGCAGCGTAGCGAACAAATAGGTTTACTTAGGTAGTTTTCTTAAATTGTTAAGTTAGTCGTAAGATTGATGAGCTAGTGTATTGACTTATTAAAATAAACTTCCTCATAGAGGAAATCAATATCAATAAAATCAATGCAAATATCAAATAAAGTCTTAAATTGATTTTTATACTTACCACATTAGATTTAGAGCCAGGTTTTCATCTAATAAAAATGAAATCGCAGGATATAGAAATAAACAAGTTTTTCAGTTGATAACGGTAAATATGAATTCGTTAAATTACCATTTGAATTGAAAAATGCTCCGAGCATATTCTAAAGAGCAATGGATAATATACTGAGAGATCATATAGGAAAAAATTGTTTGGAAAACACTTCCATGACTTAGAAATCATTACAGAAACTTTCGGTATTGCAAATATTAAAAATTCATCAGAGAAATCAAGATTTTATAAGAATGAAGTAGAATTTTTAGGATATATTTTATGAAAATATTGAAATATTTTATTTCACATTTATATCTAAAACACTTAATAAGACAGTAAGGAACTATGCCAACAATGAAAAAGAATTATATGCCATTGTATGGGCACTAAAAAATCTTAGAACTTATCTTTACGGAGTTTTTAATTTAGAAATTCATTAAAATGCGAAAATGAAATGATTGCATTCAATAATAAAATGATGACATTCAATAATAAAGGCACAACAAATGTTGTTGCAGATGCACTTTCAAGACAAAATCTAAATAACATGTCAGACAATTCGTCAACCAATTCATCAACCGATGCAACTATGCATTCCGCTGAAAGTAGTGACAACACTACAATGAAAAAGCCCAATAATCAATTAAATGATTTCAGGCAACATATACTCTTAACAAAAGGAATTTTTAAAATACATGAGAAAATACAGAATTTTTAATTGGAATCGTCCTATTATTGAATACGAATCACCAGATAATTTAATAATCATTTTAAAAGAATTTTTAAAACCAGGAGTTGATGCTATAGATTGTACGCCTGAAGATTTAGCTCACATTAAGTCAAAATTATTGTAAGTATTTAATAAGGAATTCCTATATACTAACATTTTCCCAAATAAAAACAACAGAGAAAATATAAAACAAATTCATAAAGAATAATATCGGCCCAATGTGCGTTAACAATTTAAAGAATATACTAGACATTGCGACATATGCAATAAACTTAAATACGATAAACATCCGTAGGTGGTTCCAATTGTTGAGGCACCAATTCCAAATATGGAAGGAATTCACCTTAACATAGATATATTCTCCGCGCTACAAGTAAAATACCTTACATGCATTGATGCATATTCAACATTTTTGATTGTAAAAACCATTGATAACAAGTTTAATTTAGAAACTAATGTTTTAGTTTCAGTTTTCCCTAACTGCAGAAAGATTATATTAGATAACGAAAGAGGTTTACGATGGATATGTACAATGGAGATGTTCGATAGAACAAAAGAAATTGTGTATAAATACCAAACAAATTTATTAATAAAATCAGTCTTGAAACTTACTCTCGACTCTCAATTTATTTTCACTGCGGCCGTAACTGGCCATACTCTTTCGGCGAGCTGCGCCTTAAAAAGAGTAGCGTGCTCCGCTTTAAACAGCTTAGGGCTGAATAGGTATTAATCTGGTAGACATTTACAACTTTACATGGCGATTCTGCCAGGATACATATAAATATAAAATGGTTTTAATCTATTTTTGTGTACCTTCATTGTTTTGTTTTCGTATTTAATCTCACAATTTACTCCATTCTGAGTTAATACTTCGTATGGTCCTATATATATTGGGTCTAATTTCTTCCTACATTCGTTTATAAGCAAAACTAAACTTCATTAAAATCCGAAATCTTTGCCTTAACATCACCATCGTACCTATTTTTTCTTATTATTTTCTTTGCTATTAAGGTATCTCGGACATCTTTATGAGGAATCTGCAATTTTTGTTTTAGGTCTATCACATAGTCTTCGTAGTTATAAACTGGATCAACAGTTTTGGTTAGGTTGGAAGGTAGTTCGCATTATCTTCCGAACACTAGTTCAAAAGGTGTAAACCCTGTTTCCGAATGTACTGAAGTATTGTAGCAGAAAACATAATATGGTAGCCATGTGCTCCAATCTGTATGTTTACTCCATATTTAAGAACGAAACGTTCAACGAGTCCCTTAGCAACAGTGTTAGCTTCTTTATTTGGCAATGGTATTGCTTCCGTGAATTTTGTTAGTTCGTCTTGCAAAGTTAAAATGTATTGAGATCCATTTTCGGATTCATCGCGGGGTCCTACTAAGTCTAGAAAGATTTTTTCGAACCCCGATTCAGCTGTCGTTGTAATTGTTAATGGCTGTTTTTTTTTTACTTTTTTTTACTTTTAAATTCATTTTTTTATTTCCTTAAAATATTAAATTAATACTAGACAAAAATGCTTAAATCTAACTTATCAATAACATATTTACTTAAACTAAATTATGGCCCTTAGCGGGCGCTGTAAGCTTACATCTAACAGTTTTTATTTTGCCTTTCGGCTTCAAGTTTCTTTTTTTTTTTATTTTAAAATAAATTTATATTTCAAAGAAAATTTTAAAAAACTTTGATTACCGACAATTTTATATAAAAAAAACTTAATCTACTTAAGACTACTTAATACTACTTAAATACTTAATACTACTTAACTACTTAAGACTACTTAACTACTTAAGATTACTTAAGTACTTAAACTTAATTATAATCTGGTGGCGAGCCCTCGCTGCATATGCCCCGAGGGGTCGCCATCCTGATCGAGTCTTTTGGTCCACAGGCAGCATGCAACCACCCATATTGTACGCCAATATGGAGCACAATCCCCGCCACAGACCTAGTACTAGAATAATTTTTTGAACTATTTATTGGACTAAAAGTCCGCAAAGTCTAGAGGAAGTGCTGAATCACTTCCCTCGTGTAGCCACCAGAATTCGGTGCGCTGCCTTTCGGCCTCGGTCCTATCGCGATCCGATACCGCCGTGCTAAAGCGGAGGAGCTCCGGAGCATTGTCAACGTACCCGTCGCGGATTAGCCGTTTGTCACGCGCGTCACGGTAGCGGTGGTATAAAACCGGGATACCGTTCCTGTCTTGTACCAACCCTAACGAATCGATATAAACAAATGCCTCTGGTGGAATAAAGCCACACATGAGCGCACTCTCTATATATGTTTCATTGGGGTAATAAGCCCCGAAGATCAGGCTGTTGTCGCTAGCCATCGCCCTTGCAGCGTGCCTTCGATTCACCTTAATTATGAAATTGTCAATTCTGTTCAACTGGGCCCCATTGTATAGAACCTCGTTCCGATAGTATTTTATGTACTCGGAGTCTGGTGTTCGGTACAACCCTAAGCAGGATCGGAGACAACGCCTCTCGAATAGCCGTATCCTTTCCATGTAGGATGGTGATACATTGAACCACACGGGATAACCGTAAGCGATGATCGGCCTTATGAGGGCCATGTAGCAAATGACTTTCACCCTTGAATTAAGTTGACTGCTATGAAACAATCTTCTTGTCAGAGCATAAGCCCCCCTAGCCCTGGCCAGACAAGCATCCACATTTTTATTAAAATATAGAAACTTGTCAAGCCAGATGCCAAGGTATTTGACTTCACTTCTCACCGCCAACGGCCGTCCATGCTGTCCCATGATACAAAATTTTTTCCAGTTTTTTCTGGTATCGTAAGAAGCCCTCTGCACTGGGGTCCTGAACAGAATTGTTTCGGTTTTTTGGAAATTGATCCTCAATTTCCAATCATCGCAATATCCCTTAATGTGATCGAAGTCACGTTGCAAAAGTGTGTTGATGACCTCGATTTTCGGACCTGATCTGTACGCCACTAGATCATCTGCGTACGCTATAGCGTGTCTGAGAGAACCTACAAGATCACTTGTATAAATGTTAAACAATATCGGGGAGTTCACCGCCCCCTGTTGTAAACCGTTTTTAATTTCAAAGACTTTACTCGAAGTTACGTTGCCACATTTGACAACGAACTTCTTTCCCATAAGCATTTCATAAATCATATATAGCATGGGTTTACGCATGCCCAGTCTGGTCAGCTTGTAGAAAAGCCCCTCTAACCATACGGTGTCGAAGGCCTTCTCAAAGTCAACCAGACAGGCCCCTGTGCATTGTTTTGTTGACTTATTCCATTGGATGTCGGACACTAGTTTCGACGCGGCATGAATGGTATCATGCCTCGCTCGAAAACCAAACTGATTATCCGGAATAATTTTGTTTTCCTCAACCCACTTAAGCAGAGCTCTATTGACTATCTTCTCGAATACCTTGCTTACATTCGGCAGAAGGCTTATTGACCGAAGATTTGCAGGGTTTGTTTTGTCCTTGTCCTTTTTGGGGATAGGATGTACCACCGCCGTTTTCCAGTGCACCGGATAATGCGCATTATTCAGTGCATTGTTAAACAGGGTGGTGAAGATATCGACTGCTTCTATTGGCAGGTGTCTCAATACGACGTTTGGGACACCGTCCTCTCCTGCCGACTTTTTATTTTTCAATGATACCAAGATGTCCAGGAGTTCATCTTTTTGCACGAACAGCATCAGGCTATTGGCGACTATGCCATTGGAAGGGTTTTCGTCATTGAATACGGAAAAACCGTGATTCTCAGATCGCCAAGCTTGAAATTCAGTGCGCAGATGAAAGTGATTCAGAAAGGCTCTTTCCTCAATATCGCGATTTGGGCGAACAGGATTGTTCACCGTATACACGGTCTCGAAAATAGCGCCTATCGAATTCGCCTTCTCTTGAGGATCTTCGATCGTGAAAAAACCGTCGTTCGAGTCAACGTTTTCCGGACTTATACCAACAGCCGTGAGTGTCTGTCTGTTTTCTGTCGTTTTGGAAATTCGGACACATGGAATGTCGTTATGATCTTTTCGCTTGAATATTTTATTTATTTGGGGGAACATATTCGGGCTACTGGTTTTTATAGCCTTAATTTTGTTGCCCCAGTAAAAATTTACAGATTTTCTGTAATTTTCCGATATTAATTTTTTAAGATTTTTGATTTTGATTTTGATCTGTCAGTGAATTGTCTTCTCAGCCGTTTAAGCCTCGAGACCAGTCTGCTTTTGTGTCGATGGAGTGCATCGATTGTTGGCGTTCGATATTTCTCCGTCTGGTCGTCAGAACTAGTTATCTTAGGGATAGCTAGATCCATTGACCTTGTGAGGACCTCATTCATTTTTAGTAAATTTTGGTCAATTTCGTCGTTTGTAAGGTTTCTGTTTGTCGGTGGATCAATTTCGCTCAAACGTAATTCTCGCTTTACGACTCTGGTGAAGCGCGGCCAGTTCGTCTTTCGATAGTCGAAAGAACGCACTTGGTCGAACTCCTCCAGTTGAGTTTGCTCGTTTGGGATCCTGAATACGGCATCAAGTCCGAGGTGGTCACTGTCATCGTAATCGAATGCTCGTACACAGTTCCGCGCGTGTTCGTTATTTGTCAGTTCTAGTCTATTGTCCATAAGGGCTAAGTCCAGAAAAGAATTTCCTCTCGGGAAAGACGGGATATCCGTTGCGTACAAACTAAGTTTGTACTCAATCATATTTTGCTCCCTCCAATTTTGAAGCAATCGACCTCTAGTGTTCGAGATTGCATTTCCCCAAGCCGCGTGCTTAGCGTTAAGATCACCGGCCAAAAAGTAATAATTATCAGCCGATTGAAGCTGTAGGCAACGAAAAAGTGTTTCGAGCTCTGCTATAAATTGAGTTTGTTGAGTTGCTTCAGGTGCATAAAGCGACACCACATACATTCTCCTCCGACTATGGAGAGGAATGCATACGATGCATGCTTCCAACACCTGGAACCTACGTACATCCCCGCTGTATATAATGTTATGGCGTAAGCCTTTGCGTAATAAGACAGCGACCCCACCCCCTTGGGAGGAGTGGGGTCGGTCTCTTCTCACTACATGGTAGTTGCTGTATCCCAATTTGTGTTTCTGGTTTAGCTTAGTTTCGCTGACCAAAACTACATCCGGGAGTTGGTTTTTCAACAGGTTTGTAAGGACGGTTCTTCTCTCGACCCTGACTAATGAATTAACATTCACAGCTAGGATCCTAAAGTTTACCTCATCCAGCGTACTCATCATATTCATGGCGCGCTAGACACGGCAAACATCGAATAGATATGATCTATTCTAGCTGCTTGCTCGTTTAGTTGTTTTTGGAACTAATCGATCTTGCTATCTAATGACAGCAAGAACTTTTTCATATCCAAATCGGCTTCAGGTGCTTTTTCAGCGACCTTAGGCCTGTTTAATGTCTGGGAGCTACCCGTTCCAGCTGCCATTTGGGCATAGGACATGTTGGGCTCAACCCTATTTGTGAAAGAGCGACTTTTAAGCCGCCTTTCTTCTTCTACAGCCTGTTTCCGAGCTAGCATACTCTTCTTTTTCTGTTGGAATACAGGACATCCCTTATAGTTAGCAGGGTGCCCCGCATTCCCGCAAAGAACACATATGAGCTTGCTCATATCTTCTACTCTATCGCTACCTAGGGGACATTCGTTTAAAATGTGGTCCTCGTCGCACTTAACACATCTAATCTGCATGTTGCAGTTAGAAGCGGCATGCCCGAACCTCTGACAGCGCATACATTGCAATATGCGATCTGTCCTTTTTAATTTATCCCATTTTACAGCATGATAGTATACGCGATTGATTCTGCGTAGACTATCGATTTTGCTATTGGGGGTTAGTTGTACAAGGAAAAATGGTAACCTTCGGTTACCACCCCTACCCTTAACCGCGGAAAACGGCTTTACACCGACGAACTTAAGGTCGTCGCTATCAAAACACTTGAGCTCGTTTAAGAGCTCCTCCGCATCAACAGCGGCGGGATCGATTCCCTTAAGAATCATCGTTTTTAATTTTTCGGTTTTGGGCGTGTACGTGAAGTACTCTGCCTTAACCCCCTCCAGTGCTTTGCGGGCTTTTTTGTAGTCCTCAATACTGTAACATATAATCTTATGATTTTGGGCCGAGATATGCTTGACCGCGAAATCCTTTATGTATCTCTTACACAATTTAATACTATCACTAGTACTAAGGTAACTTACGTTGATGGGGGGTACTTCTTCCCTCTTTTCCTTTGGGGGTTGCATCTGCTGCTTCTGTTGTCTTTGCTGCTGGTGTTGTTGCGGCTGTTGTTGTTTTTGCTGCATTCGTTGGTGCTGCTGTTGTTGCTGCTGCTGTTGCGGCTGTTGTCGTTGCTTTTTCTGATGTTGTTGATGCATAGCAAACCGCTGCTGCTTTGGTTGCAGTTTATTCTGCTGAAGCATTGGCTTCGCTTTCAACTCGATTTGTTGTCTCAGCTTCTGCCTCCTTTCTTTTTCCACGAGGGCATCTTTTTGTCTGGCCTCTCGCATTTTTTCGAGTTTAGCCGTTAACTCTGCGATGAGGATGCTCAACTTGGCCTCCTCATCATTCACAGCAGGCTGCGCTTCGTCAACCTCTGCGAGCTCTTTGTACGGGTTTCCCTCGCCAACGTAGCGGGGTTCCCCTTCATCAAACGCGGATTCATCGAGGTCAGAGTTGCACTCCTCCTCTTCTTCCATTGTTGTTGGCAGCGGTGTATTTTCCGCTACCTGCATACATCTCCGCCCGTTGAGATTAGGCACGGGATTTAGCTTCCTCCGCCTACCCATTTGGGTTGTTGCCGTTGCACTTTCTGCTGCTGCTGTTGTCGCTGGTACCTGCTTTGTTGGCATACCTGCCGTAGCAGATGCCGATGATGTTGTTGCTGTTGATGTTGTTGCTGTTGATGATGCAGGCATCGCCAGCTTCTGCCGTTTGTTTGTCGGCGACCTACTTCCACCCTCTTGCGGGACTTCTTTCACCGCACCGGTTTCCATAGCCGGTAATTCGGCCGAGACACTCTTCGTTATGTGTTTTCTTCCCGTGTGAGTTGAAAAAAAACTTAAAAGTACTGGGGTCTGGTTGGGCTCGAACCCACGACTCCCACTCCTGAGTTAGGTGATAGCACCACTACTCCACGTGGACAATAAAATTCACTTGGCTTACTAGCCACTTATTCACTTTTTCACTTGGAAATATACTTCCGCACAGACTAGTCAACTAACCACTACGAGAGTTGGAGAGCGACTGTGTTAATGGCTGTTTTTTGGGTTGAATATGTTTTCAGGGCATTTTTAGATCTTGGAGCGGATTGTTCAACGTTAAGACTTGACGAAGGAAATTTAAATGAATTTAAACAAGAACGCTGCAACGTAACGCTAAATGGCTTCGGAGGCGGATTCGCACATTCAATGGCGAAAACCAACCAAACGGTGACTGCTGGGGATGTTACCATGCCAATTGACATATGTATTGTCGACAATGACACCCAACACGTTCCAATGATATTAGGAAGAAACTTTCTCGATTCCCCGCGGGTTCGGGTTATAAAAGAGTTCGGTTCGCTCGAAATAAAATATATAGAATCACGAAAGTGACTAGACTCGTGTTCATTTGCCCCAATAAAAAAATCACCCCTTAAGATAACAGACTTGAAAGTAAGTGAACACGTAAATAGTACTGTGTCAACAAGACTTTTAAGCCTCTTCAATAAATTTAGAGACTGTTTCGCTAAAAGTACTGGGGAAAACCGATTTAGTTCGTATGAAAATTATTTTTAAAGAACAAAAAATTATTAGGTACAAACCGTATCGTGTTGCTTCCCATGAATCCGCGGAAATCAAAAAAATAATTAGCGAACTTCTTGAAAACAATATTATAGAAGACTCTATGTCCGAATATGCTAGTCCGACCCTACTTGTCAAAAAGAAAAACGGTACCTATAGTACGTGCGTTGATTATAGGCGTCTAAACGAAATAACAGTTCGTGAAAATTTTCCCACCCCTCATATTAAGGAACAGATAAATCAAATGTCCGATGGTAAAATTTTTGTTACCCTTGACATGATGAGTGGATATTATCAAGTACAGGTCAGTGAAGAGTCTAGACGTCTAACAGCTTTCGTCACTCCGCACGGTCATTATCAATTCAAGCGAGTTCCCTTCGGGTTGACCAATGCACCCGCGACTTTTATGAGACTTTTGGATTTAGTGATGCGCCGCGTAACATCTAAGCAAATTTTAGTCTATATGGACGATATTGTTTTATTTGGCGAAGATGTTGAAACAATTTTCGTCACCCTTGAAAAGCTTTTAATTGTGTTAAGAGAATTTAATCTTACTTTAAATCTTTCAAAATGCAAATTCTTTTTAAAATAAATGTCCTATCTGAGTCATGAAATAAGTGGTGAAGGCATCAGGCCTAAAAGCTATAAAGTGGATGCTGTAAAATTATTCCCAATCCCTACGGAAACTAAATATGTTCGCCAATTTTTAGGCCTTTCTGGGTATTTCAGATGCTTTGTAGAGAATTATGCCAAGATAGCAGCCCCACTGTATAAGCTACTGAAAAAGGATATGGATTTTACTTGGTCATACGCTGAGCAAAATGCATTTGATACTTTAAAATCAAAATTGTTCGAATCGCCCATTCTCGTGATATATAATCCTAATCTCAACCATGAACTTCATACCGATGCTTCTTCCTTAGGCCTTGCTGGAGTTTTAATGCAAATAAGTGCGTCAGGCGAAAAACAAGCAGTTTCTTATTATAGCCGGGCGACTACTCACTTAGAGAAAAATTTTCATAGTTATGAATTGGAGGCATTAGCTGTGGTTGAAAGTCTCGAACGTTTTCGGTACTATTTACTTGGCAAACGGTTCACTATCTTTACCGATTGCAATTCTTTAAAGATGACACAGAGTAAAAAAGACCATTTTCCCAGGATTGCTCGCTGGTGGTTCAAAATTCAAGAGTTTGATTTTGAACTCCAGTACAGAACAGCAAATCAAATGCAACATGCAGATGCTGTCAGCCGTAACCCGAGCGAAAATGCTGTTGAAATGGACGAAGTCGGATTAAACATAAATACTGTCGGGATGGATGACATTGATTGGGTGACCACATTGCAGTTCAAGGATAAACAGCTTAATGAAATCAAGCAAATATTAACAACTTGCGATAAAAAGCATGCGAAATATAAGTCACTTCAGAAAGAGTATTGTTTGAAATCCGGACGTCTTTTTAAAATAACATCTCATGGACAACGTTTTGTTGTACCACATGGTATTCGCTGGAGAATCATTAAAACATCACATGATGACATAGGACATTGTGATATAGATCGCACAATAGAACATATTATGAAAAATTATTGGTTTCCCAAAATGCGAAACATTGTTAGCAAATATTTTTCAAGTTGTGTTCCTTGTCTATATAACCAACTTTCGAAAGATGAATCAAGATACCATATTCATCCGATTGAGAAACATCCAGTTCCATTCTTCACTGTACACATCGATCATCTTGGACCATATGTAAAAAGTTCAAGAGGCAACCAGTACGTACGTTGGGTATCATCGATTCGTTTAGTAAATTCGTTATTCTGAGAGGTGTTAAAGATACTACGTCAAAAGCAGTAGTCAAAGTTTTAGAAGATCTAACACAATTTTTCGGAACACCATTAAGAATCGTTTCGGATAAAGGAACAGCATATACATCAAAATTATTTAATAGTTACTGCAATGAGAACGGAATTCAACACATCACGACTGCTGTCTGCACCCCTCTTGCTAATGGACAAATTGAAAGATATTTCCGTACTGTAGGAACAGCTATATCAACAATGACTACGAGACCTTATGGCAGAGATTGGGATGCCCACCTCAGTGCAATTAAATGGGGATTAAATTGTTTGAAGCATCGGATAACTAATCAAACGCCTAAGGAAATTTTATTCGCTTTTAAACCAAAAAAACTCGCTGAATAATGAACTAAACATAATGCTGCAAGAAGATTCTGACGATGAAAACGAAAATATTCCATTAGCCACTTTGAGAGATATGTTACCGAATTGATATGTTACAAGCCAGGCAAGCCGACAAATTTAATTCTACGTATCGGGAACCTCAAAAATATATAGTTGGGGACATGGTGTTAGTTCGCGCAGTACATACAGCAACGGGACAGTCGAGAAAACTTTTGCCAAGGTATAAGGGGCCATACGAAGTCAAGTGTGTTCGAGATCAATGAATAAAAAAAATAGGCTATTAATTTTGATCTTTTATCAATAACATAATTTTGTTCGTTCATTCAATGAAGAGTATTTGTTTTTATGGATACCAATTGGAATATATTAAATTGCCCAAGTTAAAGCCATATGTTTTAAAAAAATAAATGTTTGTCTTGTGTAAGTTATAATTATAATAAAAGAATGAATTATCACAACTATGGAATAAATATTGTTTTTTATATGATTTAATTTACAAGGTTCACAACCGCATTTTAAGGAACGAACTAGTAAGAGTGTTACAAGATGTTAAGGTTAATGTAAGTTTCCCTGAAAAAATTGATGACAGAAGATGATAGACAGTGACCATGTCGGGGTAAATGCTCAGGCCCGATTAATGACTGAGATCATGTCGGAAAGGAACTGTGATCATGTTCGGTGTCAAAGACTGTGATCATGTCGGGAGGGGACTGTGATCATGTCCTTAAAATAAAATTGACTTAGGATATTAGAAAAGTTTTAGCCATTTCACTGGGGACAGTGATGCGTCGAATGGCCGAATTGTTGACCAAGTGTAGGATTACTTGTTTTGACCAAGTGTAGTCTTATTTGATACATCGACTGTAGGGAGTGGTAAAATCCCAGCCACTCAGACAGGTAAAATAGGGGTAGGTCTGCACATGCAGCTCAATCGAGTGAAGTTGGTGGATGAGTGAGACATTATTCATTCCACATCAGCGGTTACGGGCGCTCGGTCGAGTTCGCAAATGTGTAAACATAGTTCATTTTTAATAGGAGGAGATCTTAATTGCAGACATAAAGATTGGGGTTGCATACGAGCAAATTCCTATGGAAATGTACTTTCTAGTCTAACTGTCACGTTGCCTATTTCTGTTTTGTTTCCACCTAGTCCTACATTCGTCCTAACTAGTTCTCGTGGAAGTCCGTCTGTTATCGATTTGTTTATAACAAATGTATCTAGTCTTGTGTCGCAGCCAATTTCCTTAATGGAACTCAGCTCAGACCATAATCCAGTTGTTTGTCAACTTCTTTTGTCAGGCGAGGAAAAAGTGCAATATTTCCAAAATATCAAAAATGCGAATTGGAAAAAATTTCGTACTGAAGTCAAAAGAAAACTTTGAAAATATTCCTACCGATATCGAATCTTTAACAAATAAGCTAGATGTCGATAATATTATTCAACAATTTTTGGATTTTGTACTCACTTCAGCAAATGTAAGTATTCCAAAAGTTGTGAAAAAAGATTATACTTTTAAATTACCAGCTCATGTCTTGGAGCTTATTAGGGTAAGGAAAATACATAGGAAAAATTGGCAGAGATATCAGCAACCTATTTTCCAATCTCAAGTTAAACATCTTAACAAATTAATTAGTCCATTTTTATAAGAACAACGAAACAAAGTATGGAATAATAAACTAAGTAGTCTAGATAAAGCTTCAAAACCATTCTGGAATAAAGTTAAGATTATAAAAAATAAAAACAAGCAATTGCCTTGTCCGAAAAGTGGTTTAAATACCTATTTTACAGACAATGATAAAGCAATTGTACTTGCTTTAAATTTTGCCTAAAAACCATAATATATCTCAGAATTTAGGAGAAGCGAATAGAAACGCATTAGTTGAAAATGCTTTACGGAATTTTAATGCAGTAGTCCTTGAAACTCCGATAAATGAATTTGCTTCAGAAATAGATACTCATTTTTTCTTAAACAATTTGCAGATTAAAAAAGCAGGGGGATTAGACCAAATAAAAAATATTTATTTAAACAAATTGCCCCAAGTTGGAGTCAAATTTCTAACATTTATTATAAATGCGTGTTTAAAAATGCAATAATTTCCTAATGCGTGGAAAGAAGCAAGGGTAGTACCAATACCGAAAGCTGGTAAGTCTCTTGATAGACCTGACAGTTTTCGGCCAATAAGTTTATCAAGTGGTCTTAGTAAGATTTATGAAAAAGTACGAAAAGAAAAAAATATTGAAAATTATCGATGAACTCAAAATTTACCCAGACGAACAATTTGGTTTTAGGCGGAATCATAGTACTTCTCATCAGGTACTTAGAATATCGAATAGTATCAAAAGATATCGAGAAATAGGAAATTCAACAGGTATGATATTGCTTGATATCGAAAAAGCATTTGACTCCGTTTGGCACACTGGTCTTACATATAAAATGTTAAATTTTAATTTCCCACCATTTCATTGTAAAATTGTTCAAAGTTTTTGTCAAATCGTTGTTTTAAAGTGTATGTCAATAGTAGCGCGTCCGAAGTAAATTTAATTAGTGCTGGTGTACCTCAAGGCTCTGTTCCTGGACCAGTTTTGTACAATCTGTATACGTCTGATTTTCCAAATTTACCTGAATGCGAAGCAACAATTTATGCTGATGACACAGCAATATTTTCATCGCATCAATTTGGTCTTAACATTGAGACCAATTTAAAAAATGCAGCTGAAATATTGAACGAATATTACACAAAATGGAAAATAAAATTAAATGTCGGAAAAATGCAAGCTATCTTTTTAACCTGAAAAAGAAAGCCTTGCTTTCTTCCGGCTAATCAGCTAGCAATTAACGGACACCAAATAACATGGGCATCGTCTGTTAAGTATTTGGCATACACCTTGACTCAAGATTAACATTTAAAGAGCACAATGCCCAAACACTTAATAAAATCAATACTGCTATAAAAATGCTTTATCCCTTTATAAATCGAAAATCAAAACTGTCAAATGATAATAAAATAATTTTACACAAAGTTATTTTCCAAGCTATTTTTCTGTACGGGTGTCAATTTTGGGGTAGTTGTGCTGAATGTCACATCAAAAAATTACAAATATCCCAAAATAAAATTTTAAAAATGATGTTGAATCTCCCCTGGCATCACTCAACTTCGGACCTACATATAAGGGCAAATGTTGAATTGATCTCTAATAGAATCCGAAAACTTAATAACACATTTATGATCAGATATGACTTCCCTGAAAACCCTCTCATAAATCAATTAAATGTTGTGTAACATGCTGTTAATCTATGTTTGTTTTCTTTTGCAATAAAAAAACAAAATTAATTGTTAATTTATTTTTTGTATCTAGATGTTAATTTATATTTAATTTATTTTTGTATCTCTATATTTATTTATATTTAATTTATTTTTGTACATCTATGTTAATTTATTTATAATTTATATTTTGTTAATTATGTTCTTAAAATTATTTATTTTTTGTTTCATTTAAATTTGATTTTTATTAATTTATTACTAACTGTTCTAATTTATTTACTTTTATTTGCATATACTTTTGTTAATCGATTTGTTAGTTTTTCCGTTAATTTATAACTTATTTGTTTTATTGTTAATTTATTTATTTAATTCAAAAATAATTTATATTATTGTATTTATATTGTATATGCATATTTTTCATCTAGTTTTAAGTAATTATATTATTAGTTAAAATTCTATTGTTTATTATTTATTACAAATTTTTTTTATATTTTTTTTATTATTATTATTTTATTTAATTTTTGTAATTTGAGGTTTTTTCTTTCGTTGTTTTCCTCACAAAAATGTTTATATAATTATTAATAAATAAAATTCATAAATATATATTAATTTTTCAGTAGAAAGATATTTATTCATATCATATCTCTGTAATTGTAAATTGAGCGATAGCACATTGTATATCATGAACGAAATAAAATATTCTATTCTCCTTCTTCTTCTTCATCAGCCACTTGAAGCTAGCTAGTCAATTTGACACAGAACGCATCATTCATCTGTTCCAGAAGCGCCACAAAAATGACAAACTCCTCGCTGTAGCCTGGATTGATCAGTTTTGGAGCTGAAGTTAGCAAAAATTTGAGTTGGTTGTACCATTCTTAGATGTAAACTAAAGTTTTTCTCCTTTTTTTAGAGTATCCGTAAGCGGAGCGATACCAACCTGTCATACCTAGAAAATGCCTAACTTGTGGTGCAGTTTAAGGTATCGGGAATTCTGTTTTCACAAGTATCTTTCCTGGATCGGTCTTTACGCAACCATCTCCAACTATATATCCTTACTTACTTACTTACTTAAGTGGCGCTACAGTCCGGAACGAACCTGGGCCTCAACCAACATGCCTCTCCAATTGGCCCGGTCCTTAGCTAACTGCCTCCAGTTGCGCACTCCAATTTGGTTGAGGTCGGTTTCTACTTGTGCGCGCCACTTAAGGCGAGGTCTTCCTGTACTGTCAAGAGTTTGATTTTGAACTCCAGTACAGAACAGCAAATCAAATGCAACATGCAGATGCTGTCAGCCGTAACCCGAGCGAAAATGCTGTTGAAATGGACGAAGTCGGATTAAACATAAATACTGTCGGGATGGATGACATTGATTGGGTGACCACATTGCAGTTCAAGGATAAACAGCTTAATGAAATCAAGCAAATATTAACAACTTGCGATAAAAAGCATGCGAAATATAAGTCACTTCAGAAAGAGTATTGTTTGAAATCCGGACGTCTTTTTAAAATAACATCTCATGGACAACGTTTTGTTGTACCACATGGTATTCGCTGGAGAATCATTAAAACATCACATGATGACATAGGACATTGTGATATAGATCGCACAATAGAACATATTATGAAAAATTATTGGTTTCCCAAAATGCGAAACATTGTTAGCAAATATTTTTCAAGTTGTGTTCCTTGTCTATATAACCAACGTTCGAAAGATGAATCAAGATACCATATTCATCCGATTGAGAAACATCCAGTTCCATTCTTCACTGTACACATCGATCATCTTGGACCATATGTAAAAAGTTCAAGAGGCAACCAGTACGTACGTTGGGTATCATCGATTCGTTTAGTAAATTCGTTATTCTGAGAGGTGTTAAAGATACTACGTCAAAAGCAGTAGTCAAAGTTTTAGAAGATCTAACACAATTTTTCGGAACACCATCAAGAATCGTTTCGGATAAAGGAACAGCATATACATCAAAATTATTTAATAGTTACTGCAATGAGAACGGAATTCAACACATCACGACTGCTGTCTGCACCCCTCTTGCTAATGGACAAATTGAAAGATATTTCCGTACTGTAGGAACAGCTATATCAACAATGACTACGAGACCTTATGGCAGAGATTGGGATGCCCACCTCAGTGCAATTAAATGGGGATTAAATTGTTTGAAGCATCGGATAACTAATCAAACGCCTAAGGAAATTTTATTCGCTTTTAAACCAAAAAAACTCGCTGAATAATGAACTAAACATAATGCTGCAAGAAGATTCTGACGATGAAAACGAAAATATTCCATTAGCCACTTTGAGAGAAAACGTTAAACACCGAATTGATATGTTACAAGCCAGGCAAGCCGACAAATTTAATTCTACGTATCGGGAACCTCAAAAATATATAGTTGGGGACATGGTGTTAGTTCGCGCAGTACATACAGCAACGGGACAGTCGAGAAAACTTTTGCCAAGGTATAAGGGGCCATACGAAGTCAAGTGTGTTCGAGATCAATGAATAAAAAAAATAGGCTATTAATTTTGATCTTTTATCAATAACATATGTAATTTTGTTCGTTCATTCAATGAAGAGTATTTGTTTTTATGGATACCAATTGGAATATATTAAATTGCCCAAGTTAAAGCCATATGTTTTAAAAAAATAAATGTTTGTCTTGTGTAAGTTATAATTAATAATAAAAGAATGAATTATCACAACTATGGAACAAATATTGTTTTTTATATGATTTAATTTACAAGGTTCACAACCGCATTTTAAGGAACGAACTGGTAAGAGTGTTACAAGATGTTAAGGTTAATGTAAGTTTCCCTGAAAAAATTGATGACAGAAGATGATAGACAGTGACCATGTCGGGGTAAATGCTCAGGCCCGATTAATGACTGAGATCATGTCGGAAAGGAACTGTGATCATGTTCGGTGTCAAAGACTGTGATCATGTCGGGAGGGGACTGTGATCATGTCCTTAAAATAAAATTGACTTAGGATATTAGAAAAGTTTTAGCCATTTCACTGGGGACAGTGATGCGTCGAATGGCCGAATTGTTGACCAAGTGTAGGATTACTTGTTTTGACCAAGTGTAGTCTTACTTGATACATCGACTGTAGGGAGTGGTAAAATCCCAGCCACTCAGACAGGTAAAATAGCACATGCAGCTCAATCGAGTGAAGTTGGTGGATGAGTGAGACATTATTCATTCCACATCAGCGGTTACGGGCGCTCGGTCGAGTTCGCAAATGTGTAAACATAGTTCATTTTTAATAGGAGGAGATCTTAATTGCAGACATAAAGATTGGGGTTGCATACGAGCAAATTCCTATGGAAATGTACTTTCTAGTCTATCTGTCACGTTGCCTATTTCTGTTTTGTTTCCACCTAGTCCTACATTCGTCCTAACTAGTTCTCGTGGAAGTCCGTCTGTTATCGATTTGTTTATAACAAATGTATCTAGTCTTGTGTCGCAGCCAATTTCCTTAATGGAACTCAGCTCAGACCATAATCCAGTTGTTTGTCAACTTCTTTTGTCAGGCGAGGAAAAAGTGCAATATTTCCAAAATATCAAAAATGCGAATTGGAAAAAATTTCGTACTGAAGTCAAAAGAAAACTTTGAAAATATTCCTACCGATATCGAATCTTTAACAAATAAGCTAGATGTCGATAATATTATTCAACAATTTTTGGATTTTGTACTCACTTCAGAAAATGTAAGTATTCCAAAAGTTGTGAAAAAAGATTATACTTTTAAATTACCAGTTCATGTCTTGGAGCTTATTAGGGTAAGGAAAATACATAGGAAAAATTGGCAGAGATATCAGCAACCTATTTTCCAATCTCAAGTTAAACATCTTAACAAATTAATTAGTCCATTTTTATAAGAACAACGAAACAAAGTATGGAATAATAAACTAAGTAGTCTAGATAAAGCTTCAAAACCATTCTGGAATAAAGTTAAGATTATAAAAAATAAAAACAAGCAATTGCCTTGTCCGAAAAGTGGTTTAAATACCTATTTTACAGACAATGATAAAGCAATTGTACTTGCTTTAAATTTTGCTAAAAACCATAATATATCTCAGAATTTAGGAGAAGCGAATAGAAACGCATTAGTTGAAAATGCTTTACGGAATTTTAATGCAGTAGTCCTTGAAACTCCGATAAATGAATTTGCTTCAGAAATAGATACTCATTTTTTCTTAAACAATTTGCAGATTAAAAAAGCAGGGGGACTAGACCAAATAAAAAATATTTATTTAAACAAATTGCCCCAAGTTGGAGTCAAATTTCTAACATTTATTATAAATGCGTGTTTAAAAATGCAATAATTTCCTAATGCGTGGAAAGAAGCAAGGGTAGTACCAATACCGAAAGCTGGTAAGTCTCTTGATAGACCTGACAGTTTTCGGCCAATAAGTTTATTAAGTGGTCTTAGTAAGATTTATGAAAAAGTACTAAAAGAAAAAAATATTGAAAATTATCGATGAACTCAAAATTTACCCAGACGAACAATTTGGTTTTAGGCGGAATCATAGTACTTCTCATCAGGTACTTAGAATATCGAATAGTATCAAAAGATATCGAGAAATAGGAAATTCAACAGGTATGATATTGCTTGATATCGAAAAAGCATTTGACTCCGTTTGGCACACTGGTCTTACATATAAAATGTTAAATTTTAATTTTCCACCATTTCATTGTAAAATTGTTCAAAGTTTTTTGTCAAATCGTTGTTTTAAAGTGTATGTCAATAGTAGCGCGTCCGAAGTAAATTTAATTAGTGCTGGTGTACCTCAAGGCTCTGTTCCTGGACCAGTTTTGTACAATCTGTATACGTCTGATTTTCCAAATTTACCTGAATGCGAAGCAACAATTTATGCTGATGACACAGCAATATTTTCATCGCATCAATTTGGTCTTAACATTGAGACCAATTTAAAAAATGCAGCTGAAATATTGAACGAATATTACACAAAATGGAAAATAAAATTAAATGTCGGAAAAATGCAAGCTATCTTTTTAACCTGAAAAAGAAAGCCTTGCTTTCTTCCGGCTAATCAGCTAGCAATTAACGGACACCAAATAACATGGGCATCGTCTGTTAAGTATTTGGCATACACCTTGACTCAAGATTAACATTTAAAGAGCACAATGCCCAAACACTTAATAAAATCAATACTGCTATAAAAATGCTTTATCCCTTTATAAATCGAAAATCAAAACTGTCAAATGATAATAAAATAATTTTACACAAAGTTATTTTCCAAGCTATTTTTCTGTACGGGTGTCAATTTTGGGGTAGTTGTGCTGAATGTCACATCAAAAAATTACAAATATCCCAAAATAAAATTTTAAAAATGATGTTGAATCTCCCCTGGCATCACTCAACTTCGGACCTACATATAAGGGCAAATGTTGAATTGATCTCTAATAGAATCCGAAAACTTAATAACACATTTATGATCAGATATGACTTCCCTGAAAACCCTCTAATAAATCAATTAAATGTTGTGTAACATGCTGTTAATCTATGTTTGTTTTCTTTTGCAATAAAAAAACAAAATTAATTGTTAATTTATTTTTTGTATCTAGATGTTAATTTATATTTAATTTATTTTTGTATCTCTATATTTATTTATATTTAATTTATTTTTGTACATCTATGTTAATTTATTTATAATTTATATTTTGTTAATTATGTTCTTAAAATTATTTATTTTTTGTTTCATTTAAATTTGATTTTTATTAATTTATTACTAACTGTTCTAATTTATTTACTTTTATTTGCATATACTTTTGTTAATCTATTTGTTAGTTTTTCCGTTAATTTATAACTTATTTGTTTTATTGTTAATTTATTTATTTAATTCAAAAATAATTTATATTATTGTATTTATATTGTATATGCATATTTTTCATCTAGTTTTAAGTAATTATATTCATTTTATTAGTTAAAATTCTATTGTTTACTATATATTACAAATTTTTGTTTATATTTTTTTTATTATTATTATTTTATTTAATTTTTGTAATTTGAGTTTTTTTCTTTCGTTGTTTTCCTCACAAAAATGTTTATATAATTATTAATAAATAAAATTCATAAATATATATTAATTTTTCAGTAGAAAGATATTTATTCATATCATATCTCTGTAATTGTAAATTGTGCGATAGCACATTGTATATCATGAACGAAATAAAATATTCTATTCTCCTTCTTCTTCTTCATCAGCCACTTGAAGCTAGCTAGTCAATTTGACACAGAACGCATCATTCATCTGTTCCAGAAGCGCCACAAAAATGACAAACTCCTCGCTGTAGCCTGGATTGATCAGTTTTGGAGCTGAAGTTAGCAAAAATTTGAGTTGGTTGTACCATTCTTAGATGTAAACTAAAGTTTTTCTCCTTTTTTTAGAGTATCCGTAAGCGGAGCGATACCAACCTGTCATACCAAGAAAATGCCTAACTTGTGGTGCAGTTTAAGGTATCGGGAATTCTGTTTTCACAAGTATCTTTCCTGGATCGGTCTTTACGCAACCATCTCCAACTATATATCCTTACTTACTTACTTACTTAAGTGGCGCTACAGTCCGGAATGAACCTGGGCCTCAACCAACATGCCTCTCCAATTGGCCCGGTCCTTAGCTAACTGCCTCCAGTTGCGCACTCCAATTTGGTTGAGGTCGGTTTCTACTTGTGCGCGCCACTTAAGGCGAGGTCTTCCTGTACTGCGTCCGACGTCTGGCTGGGAATCGAAGACTCTGCGAGCCGGAGTATTGGTGTCCATTCGCTAGCCATCTTAAACGTCCAATGCGTAGTTTTTTGACCAGGGGCATGTCGCTGTATAGCTCGTATAGTTCTTGGTTGAATCTTCGTCTCCATAGCCCGTCAACGCAAACGGGACCGAAGATTTTTCGAAGAATTTTCCTCTCAATCCACCAAGGATTTCTTCATCCGCTTTTGAGACGGTCCATGCTTCAGCGCCGTAGAGCAGGACTGGGATGATAAGGATCTTATATAAGATCAGCTTAGTAGTTCGAGTCAGGGCTTTACTACTGGATTGCCTTCTTAGCCCGAAGAAACAAAGGTTGGCAAAGGTAATTCTTCGTTTAGTTTCTGACGAGATATTGTTATCAGAGTAAATAGCGGAGCCGACATAGATAAAGACCCGTACAGCATAATACTTCGCCTTGCCCTCATTTACTGCTAAACCAGATTTTTGGAAAGTTGTGCCTCTCAATAATCAGATTGAAGAAGTCACATGACAGCGCCTAAATCCTTTTTTGGTATCGAATGTGGCGGTGAGGTCGTTACCGACCCTGATTTATGAAATCCATACTTCAATGAATAGGTGGTGGGTATCGATTTGGAATTCTTGGGTTTTTTCCAGGATCTTCCGAATTGTCAAGATTTGATCGGTTGTGGAGTTTCCTGGCCTAAAACCACACTGATAAGGGCCGATCAGGTTGTTGGTAAACGGCTTCAGGCAATCACATATTACGGCAGATATAATTTTGTAGGCGACGTTGAGGAGATTTATGCCTCTGTAGTTGGCGCAGTTTAGAGGCTCTCCTTTTTTCTGGATCGGGCAAACGAAGCTGATGTTCCATTCTTCAGACATACTTTCTTTTTACCAGATTCGAGTTATGGGTTGGTGGATGTTACTAACCAGGTCATCTCCGCCGGCTTTATAAACCTCGGCGGGAAGGCCGTCATTTCCGGCAGCCTTATTAAGCTTCAGCTTAGATATTGCTATCCTCACTTCACTCAGGTCGGGTGGTTGGCAGTTTTCGCTGTCGTTGCCAATAATGATGGTTCGTTCTGCCTGACAGCAGAATGTTGTTCGTCATCGCCGTTTAACAGTCTGCAGAAGTGGTTCTTCCATATCCTCAGCATCGACTGTGTCTCAACTACGATATTTCCTAGTTCATCTCGATAGGATTCTGTTCGATCCTTGTATTCTTGGCTTTGACGTTTTAAACTTTGGTAAAACTTGCGAACAACTTTCCTGGAGTGGCACCTCTCTATATCCTCGATCGCGCGCTTTTCTTGCTCTATTTTCGTGTTGCGCGAAGGTCTTGGCGGTCTCTTGCGATTGCAGTCTTTCGACATTAATTTTTTTTTAAGTTTTTCTGGATTGTTGTGGCGTGGTGGATATCCGCATTATAACGTTGGCTGCAACAAGGTAGTGGTCCGAGTCGATGTTAGCTCCTCGGAATGTTCGGACATCCAAAATACTGGATGCGTGCCTCTTTTCACGCATCCAGTATATCCTAGATACTTTAATTGTTTGTAACAAAATGTTGACTTATCTAGATTGATAGTAAATCATTCATCCTTCAAATGTTTTACTACTACTGACAACATATAAAGATATTCCGGAAATGTGCGCGACGTGACGGGCAAGTCATCTAAATAGACGAAGTTGTTTTCGTGGAGTTCATGAGGAACCACTTTGTCCATTAACCTGCATAAACACTGAGGCGAGTTCTAGAGGCATCACTCTGAACTGATAGATAGGTCGTCCTGGAACGTTGAATGTGTTTTTTCCCTTGATTAATTGGTTCACCTTCCGTATGTCCAAGCACATTCTGTCCTTCCCTGGTTTTTGTATTATTAGAACAACCGGAGAACTCCATGCGCTTAAACTTAATTCTATGACTTCGAATTGAAGCATATGATCCAATTCCACATACCTATATAAACGTTTCTGTACCGCCGGTGAAATGGGATAGTGTCGCTGTTTGACGGGCTTAGCAGTCCCAGTATCAATAAAATCCTCTTCCAGACTTGTTTGTTACCTTAGCCTGAACGGCAAAGGATGGAAATAAGTCAATAACATCTTGAAGTCTTTTTGATTCGTCGCTAGATAATTTGCGCTCATCTGAATCATTATTAGAAATCTTTGAAATCAATTGGGGAGCTATGTCAATTTGTTTTCCAGAAATTTACTCCTAAAAAGGGATTGTTTTAGAGAACGGACTATATACAGCTCTATGTCCTCTTTTTTAGTAAGGTTCTCCTATAAAGAGAAACATATTGTGTTCGTGAATTTTCGACCTCGAGATTTTGATTTCAGTTCAGTTCAAAATATTCACCACATTTATTTAGTTAAGCTTAGTACAAGCTGAACTTAAGACTAAATTAACCTAATTAAATTAAATTATTGAAAAAAGTGTTAAGGATTAGTGGTAGATGAGGAGGACATAACGGAGTTTAGTAGAGCAAGTTTGCTACATTGAAAATCAAAGGAGCTATGCCCATTAGCCAGACGTAGTATTGGCTCGTTGTTACCGTAGTTGGTTCGGTGGAATTTGAGTCGGAAGAGGGGAACAGATCTAAATTTTTGGAGTTGGCAACATAACGTGCTAGAAGCTGACGTGCAAAAAGAATGTCGGCTATTTCACGACGCTTTTGTAGTGATTGAAGGTTTATTAATTTCAAACGATCCTCGTAGGGGGGTAGATTAAAACTTTCTACCCAGGGGAGACTGCGTAGAGCAGAACGGATAAATCTGCGTTGGACACTCTCAATACGGAGGGAATGGGTATTGTGATAATATTCAAGGATAGGTCTAACAAATTTGAAAAAGAGAGATTTTGTGATATATGGGTTCGCGAATTCCTTAGACCAGCGTTTTACAAACCCAACTGTGAAGTTGGCTCTGCTGATGATATTATCAATATGAGAACGAAACTTAAGTTCTCTGTCACAGATAACACCCAGATCACGCATGAAAAGCACATAAGGTACAGGCTCACCAAATATTAAATATGATCTCGCGTCTGATGAAAGCCACTTAAGGGAGTATGTCATGGTCTGGCATTTGATGACATTGAGCTCTAGAAATTTTTTTTGGCATCAGGTTGAGAAGTTGTTTAAAGTTGGGGGAGGAAAAGTGCCTAAAGATTTTCATGTAATCGTCATAAACAGATAAATATGAGTTTTCAATGATACTGTCAACATCGTCGATAGACAAAATAAATATCAAGGGACCAATATGACTACCTTGAGGCACTCCGGGTGTGGCTTAAAAGGGGTCCCATACGGAGCATCTACACAGAACTTTGTATTGGCGTTCAAAGAGATAGGATTTAATCCAAAGAAAAGGAGAAAAGATGGATTTGGAATTCAAAACGATGCTTTCAAAAAGCTTCGGTATGCAAGAGAGTTTAGCGATAGGTCGGTAGTTAGAAATTTCGTTCTTAGACCTTTTTTATGTAAGGGGATTATGAAAGAGCTCTTCCAAAGTGACGGAAAGACTCCCTGTGATATTGAGAGTTGGAAAAGAGCAGTAAGGGGTTGAGCTAAATAGTTGATACAATTTTTCAGAACTATAGAAGGTATTCCGTCGGATCGCGGAGAATATTCACTGTTTCTTTACCTTTGCTTCTACGAGAGAAACGCATACTTCAAATGAGTTTAATGAAGTTTGTGGACAATTTATCAAGTAGGAAAAATAAGCAACATCAACTCCAAGCCTTGCAAATAAATTTGCAATGATTTTGGGATCGGTTGGGGATGTATTAGCAGATTTTAAAGTAGATGGATAATTATCTGATTTCCTTTTTGAGTTAATGAAATGGAAAAATCGTTTGGGTTTGGAAATTATGCTTTATTGCATGTGGTCTATATATTGGTGATAAAGAGATTCGCAGAGGCCGCTGAAATGGGAAGACGCACATGAGTAATTTAAAAACCATAGTCTGAACGAGATTTGAAATTAACTCGCCAGGGTTTGTTTCTTGTGTCACGAAGTGATCGTAACTCTTTGGTGAACCAAGGTAGTGAATTGGAAGAATTCTTCTCTACCATAAAAGGGACTGATTGATTAAAACAGTGAAACATTTTGGAGTAGAACATCGTTACAGCAGTATCAATAGTAAGACTCGGGTTTTCAAAAACATCGTTGGAGTTGACGTTGTTTAATTTAACGATGTCGGTTTTATGGAAGTTAAAGCTTTAAGATTTATAAGCGCGTGGAGTATTATAAATATTGCCATAAAAAAGGAGAGGGAAAGAGGTGAGCTGTCAGAGACAACATAATTGTCAGGGTCAGATGAGAAGATTAAGTCAAGCTGTCTACCTAAACTGTTGGTAATACCACTCAATTGATAAAGGCCAGAATTGGAAAGACAATCAGTGAAAAGTGTCTCCTTGTCCGAGGAGGGATTTGAAGCGGTAAAGTGGGACTCATCATCTGATAGAATCCATCGAAGATTAGAAAAGTTAAAGTCTCATCACATTAAGACAACATCAGTAGTTTTTACAACATTGAGCAGATGATCAATCGCGTCTAAGGCAAGCTGATACGAGTGGGTGGGCTGGGAAGGTTGAATGTAGCAGCAGAAGATGTAGATGTTGCACCCAGATGTACTTATTTTTACACAAATAAACTCAAAATTAGCGGTGTGCGAGGTTGAGAAGAGTGTTGAGTCCAGACGGTGGTGTATTGCTAAAAAAAACACCGCGCCCAAAGGAATCTTCTTTCTCATTACCATCGTTCCGAAAAATAACAAAGTCCGGGGCGAATAGTTCGCTGCTATGGAACTCGCAAGACAAATTGGTTTAGTTAAGTGCAAATATGTCATAGGGGAGCTTTTGAAAATTAAGAAATATGGCCGATATTTTAGTTCAGAGGCCTCTCACATTCTGGTAATATACAGACAATTATTCGGGAGAGGTAAGAGTGACTTTGTTTTGATTTTGAACTTTATCAGAAGGAGGAGCGTGTGTTGATAGTTGGTTAGGAGCGAAAGAAATTATTAAAGTCGGTACGTGACCTTTGGAGGTGAGACCTCCGTTTAGAGCACATGTAAGAAGCGAACGAAGAGAGATCGTTTGCTACTTGGTGTGATGGTATGTTAAGACTCTCGTGGTATTGAACAAATAAATGCATCAAAGTATTCACATCAGTGGGGAGACCCTCTTCGAAGATGGAAACCTTTACATTGGTATTCGTTTTTCCATCAATGCATATGGAATCAGCCTTATCGTGTAGATATGCAACATAAATACGGACATTACCGTAGATTTTTCGATCTCTAAGTCGTGAAATTACATAGCGATTATCGTCACCGGAATCTGTAAATTGTTTCGTAAGTTTAACAATGTCAGGAAGCAAAGGGTCTAAAAAGGAAGGTGATGTAGTGGCTGTATTGTTTGGAGTTTTAAGGTCACTTGTGACAGGTGAAAGGTTGGAAGCAGGGTTGAGAGTGTGAGAATGAATAAAATTAGGGTAGCTGGGTGGGTTGACTGGGGGAGTTTTACTTGTAATTGAAAGAGCAGGCGATAGGTTGGAAGACACACGTATGGACTTAGGTTTCTGAGATCGTGTAAAATTGGGTGCTGTGAAGAAATTAGGAAGTTGTCCCATTTTAAATTGCCAATTCGAGTTAGAGACGGGAGTATTTTTACCATTGGGATTTGGCTGGGTGGTGGGAGGCTTAGGCTTAGTCTTATGATTAGGTTTCTTAGAGCTATGGTTATTTTTCTTTACTTGATTTTTATTTTTATCCGGCTTGTTGTTTTTTCTGTCCGTCCATTTGCAGATTCGCATCTTTCCAATGTTGAAATTATTGCTGGACGGATTGCTGAACAGTCATTTATATTTGGACGGGAGGTCAAATTTAAAGGTGTGGTTGGTTACCTTTGAAATGAATTGCCGGGAACATTGAGCACTGACTGATGGAGATACCGTATTTCTTTTCGAAGAATTTCTTAATCCAAGAAGCATTAGCGTTTCAAGGGGCACCTTTGATGAGCAGGGTAGTAACCTGATCATTTCCTGATCTTAGTTTGTCCAGCCTTTGCTGCCACTCGGAAGGTATCCATGTACTTCCAAAATGTATGACGGGCTGGTGTACAGCTTTTGACTTTTGAATTGGAGAGACATGGTGAACAGTCTGATTGTGACTGGGAAATGTGGACGAGTCAACTTCAGATTTAAGTATTTCGTCGAATATTGATGTATTATAGTTGGCATTATGATTTCGATGCTTTATTATAGGTGCTTTATTATCAATTTTGTTGCTGAGATGATGAGTGAGTGAGATTTCAATATCAACTAAAATCGAGCGTGTCGATATCAATTCATATCAATTCAACCCCATTGATTCTATCGAAAATTATTTCTAGCATAGGATCGGGCTGCTTGGGGGAAGGCTGTTTTTTGAGTTGGACTGGAGAAGGACGTCAAAGTCTTCACGTAAGGAGTTGATTGAGTCCAGAATCTGTTTGTTAGATATTGTTTGGGCGGCATAGCTTGGTTTTAGATATTTTATTGAATTATTAATTGATTCAAGGTCGTTTCGAGTTTGGTTGACCTAGTTATAGTTATCTCGGCCAAGCTGGATATTTGCTTGTCGATACTTTTAAATTTGGATTTTATGAAGTCTGTTGTGGAAAGAACGGAGTTACTAAAGTCGTCAACACTTATTACACTATTTTCAAATTCAGAAAATCTGTCCGTAATATTTTTTAGTAAGACTTTGTTGGAAGGAATCGTTCAAATCACTATAGCACTTGATTACAAGGAGCACATGGGAAAGTGAAATGTTCTTGCATTCATCACAAAAATACAGTAGGTTGTCCGGAAATTCCTTGATAAAAACACTGTTTCTTGTATTGAGCCCAACACAGATGGCATGAAAAGATTTGCAAGATTTGCCCTTACAAATAATCCAGTCGGCATTGCTTTGAATGGTTTGGTAACTGGTTGTTGCGCAAGGCATGGTGAGATAGTTGGTTTGCTTACAGTTATGTAAACAAACCGGCCGAGGCAAAAAATGTAGGTCGAAAAATTTGAGGGCGCGTCAGCGAAAAGTGGGTAATATGTGCGAATTAACTAGGTGGGTCTAAAAGCAAAACATTAAATTGATTATTAAGCAAATAATAAATTTAAAAGTACTTGGGGAGCGAAAAGAAAAAGCGACTGAACACGGCTACGTACAAGAGACGTAATTGAATTATTTCTGTGCAAAATAAATTAAATAAAATTGGAAACAAGCAACCTAAAATACATTTTGAGTCGAAATGCGGCATCTCACTGAAATTCATGATTTCAGCCGAAACGGGATGCATTCCGTCTTGCGACCTCGTTGAAACGAGATCCAACAGAGTGATCAAACTAAAAATTACTTTTTTTCCCATAAAATCCTTTTTTTCTCCTATAAACGTTAAATTGCTCTGTAAATGTTTATTTAAAAAATAATTTTTCAGAAAACAAATTTTAGTTAAAGAAAACATTTCAAAATACTTTTAATTCATGAACATTCTGCAAATGTCATTGGAAGCAGCACGGCGCAATCTGCGTATTTACCTGGTATTTACTTTCTTTTAACTCCTATTTTATCCAAATACGAACGGTTGTGGTAACATAAGCTTTTTCATGCAGTTAAAAGTACTAGGATGATTTGTCAGACTATCACAAGAGAAGGTGCAGTAAAAAAATGTTTGACAGTTGGAATGCGTTTTGTTTTTTGTCCCGGGGCTTAGATTTGCAAGTATTAAATTTATGTGTAAGTGTATCTGTACATGAGAGCAGAGCAGAGCTCACGTGTTACAGATACACTAACACATAAAAATCTAAACCGAGGACACTATTTCCAAATGCTGAATTTCGTTAATGAAATGACGAGATTCGGTTCGGTGGAAACGTACTATAAGACTGTACCACTAAATATCTCATTAGGAATTTATTATTGATAGCTTTTTTTTCTTTTGATCCGGGTTCTGAACTGAACCCTGGTGCAATCTCTGAACGTGTGTCCAGATACTTTACAATTTCAGCATATGAATGGAAGTCTTGGTCGATTCAAAGCTACTGTGTCGATGTGTTGGGAATAAGTTGGATTTACAAAGTCATCAACTTGGTCCAAGTTACTAACCATTCTTGTATATTGTGGTTGACTGATTGCTTTCTGATTCGGTAGATCGTGATCTTCAAAATATTTTTCCATCTTCCATATTAACCATCTCTTGCAGATCGGTCATGAAGGTAATGATGTGCTGACCAATTTTTCTGCCTACATTTTGCTTAAATACTTCTATTAACTCCTATGCCCGGATAACAAAAACGCGAGTTCGTCTGCAAAATACCGGTATAAAAGTCATCAAATAATTCGGATAAACCCTGATGACGATCAAACATTTGCGAGACAACTCAGCATCTGACTCAAGTCCGCGAAATTGAACTATAAGAGCGATCCGAAGTGCTGGCCAGGTGACATTTGGATTCGACTTTAGGAATACCCAATACCATGTCTAAGCTTGACCAGATACAAACTGATAATAGTTTAAAACTACTCGTCCCAACAGACACCATAATCTTTTCGCACTCTGTCCTTAAGAAATAAAAAGTTATCTATCGTCATATATCGGCTATCGAATTTTATGCCCCATATGAAAATGATGAGCTCTAAGATTTGACGACGACGGACCGTTCGAATTAGAATTCGGGAATGATTGTGGCCTGCAACTCTGATTATACATTAAGTGCTTATATTTGCCCTCCAAGTGGTAACCATCGTGTACTGTGGTCTCATCCAACCGGATTTGACTTGCTAAAAGATAAGCGCGAGTGTTGATAACACGACTAAAAATAGCAACACTATAAACAGCCAGGTCAGAATGGCACGGAATAAATACCCGGCCTGCTGTCCCAGGCGAACCTCGACAAGCTACTTCGACATATTCGGACAACAGGTTGTCAATGAATTTCAAGGGTTAGTCAGGCCCCTTGAACAGAGCTGGTGGCGGATGAACCGAAAGGCCAACGGCAGCGCTCAATCCCGTAGTGGATACTGATGGCCCCGTGTCCTAGGGGTATCTAATAAACTGGAACTGGCCCTCCAGGTTAAGGGTTGTGCTTTGGGTTAACTACCCAATCATGGAAAAATGTAACGGTTACGAAGCAACCAAAAGCCTCGGAAAGGACTGATTTTATGTTAAAATCATGATGGACGATTTTAACGCAAAGGTAGGAAGAGAAGACATCTTAAGCAGTATTTTCGGAAAACATAGCCTACACGACAGCACGTCTGGTAACGGACTAAGGCTAATTGACTTCGCTACGGAACGAAATGCCACTATACCCAGCCTCACCTCGATATCCATAAGGGGACATGGCGGTCTCCAGATCAACGAAAGGTCAACCAAATTGATCACATAGCGATAGACAAGAGGTACGCATCCAGTATTTTCGATGTCCGAACATTCCGACTCGAACAACTACCTTGTTGCAGCCACGGTTAGAATGCGGATATCCACCACGCCACAACAATCCAGAAATACTGTAAAAAAATTTAATGTCGAAAGACTGTAATCGCAAGAGACCACCAAGACCTTCGCGAAACGCGTATGGCAACGATGCGATGCCAACACGCCATTAGATCACCTGATGTGCTAGGTATCTCGCGACCACCAGCAAGAAACCCCTGGTTTGATGAGGAATGCTGACAGATGCTCGCAACCAAGAACGAAGCCTACAAGGCTAAGCTGCAGATGAAGACGAAAGCTGCCATTGAGCTCTATAGGCAGAGAAGAAGGGAAGAACACCGGCTTTTCAGAAAGAAGAAACTAGAGAAAGAAAAGCGCAAGTTACGTTTCACACGCAGCATGTTCTTCAAGCAGTACTTCTGCATACGCTGGAAGGGGATCATGGAAACTCTCCATCTGCATGGCAACAGAAAATCATACGCTTTGCTAAACTAAGTTGATAATTCTCCTTTCTCTAAAATTGTAATACCTAACATTGCATTATATATTTTGCTGTTTCTCCTCTCTCACTAAAATAATACCGGTTTATTATCAATATACTTATTATTCATATTTCGATTATGTAAGCTATTTGTTGACGGCTCATCGGCAGTCGGAACGTGGATGCCAACCAATAAAGAACACAAGGAAGATTTGAGTACGAATTTTCATTTTTTTGAGTTTCCCTCCAGAATTTAATAAAATATTCTGGTATATGAATAAGAGGATTGTAACTGGCGCAGCCGGTAGGATGCTTTTTCGACAATTTCTAGTGAAAATTCAGTAGCTATAATAAAGGGTGATCCATTTCGAGGTTCCCTACTTTTTTAAAGAAAAAAACACAGAAAATTCAAATTTAATGGAGTATGTTTATTATCATTTGAAAGAACATTCTTTGGCATTTATTTTTTGAAGATTATGTGTATCAAATGTTGGCCGTTGCTACGTCGCAGTTCGAGCATTTCGTTCGAGCATTTCGACTGGTAACTGGCGAATGACACGCGTGATGTTTTCCTCCAAGGCCTGAATCGAAGCGGGTTTGTCGGCATAAGCTTTTGACTTTACATATCCCCACAGGAAAAAGTCTAACGGTGTGATATCACACGATCTTGGTGGCCAATCGACCGGCCCAAAACGTGAAATTATGTGCTCACCGAAATGTTCTCTCAATCCATTGATTGATGCAATGTGTGGGAAGTAGCGCCGTCTTGCTGAAACCAAATGTCGCCGAGATCACGAGCTTCAATTTCAGGCATCAAATAGTCGGTTATCATGACACGATAACGGTCGCCATTGACGGTTACTTTCGCACCGGCATAATTTTTAAAGAAATATGGACCGATGATTCCACCGGCCCACAAACCACACCAAACCATTGTTTTTTCTGGATGAAGTGGCAGTTCTTTAATCTCTTCAGGTTGCTCTTCGTCCCAAATGCGGCAATTTTGTTTGTTTACATACCCATTGAGCCAGAAATGGGCCTCATCGCTAAAAAAAATTTGCCTCGAAAACGTTGTTGCACAAGTTGTATTTTGTACGCTTTCAATTTAAGATCTTGACGTAAAATGCGCCAAGTCGTTCCATACGTCAGTCCGAGTTGCTGCGAACGGCGCCGAATCTCTACGGTCTTCGTGTACACTCTCAGCTCCGGCCGCTATATTTTCTTCACAGCGTGCTGGACGTGGTCTATTCGGTCGAATATTATCCAATAATGAATGCTGGGTCTCAAAATGAGTGATGGTGTTGCGAATAGTACGCTCAGTAGGCCGATTATGTTGACCATAAGTTGAGCGAAGTGCACGAAACACATTCCTCACAGAACGTGAATTTTCATAATAAAGTTGAACAATTTGTAAACGTTGTCCACGCGTAAGTTGAAAAGCACATATCGAATGATCATCGATGTGGAGGATATTAATCCATTAGCTTAAAAGAACCGCACAATTGGAATATAAAAAAAATCACATGTCTAGCGAATATAGGCGTGAGAGTATCCTGACGAGATCCTATATCCAACACCAACATCCCTAGGAGAATCCCAAAACAGCACGTGGATTTTTTTTCTGTAAGGTGAGTCCATTTAGGTGGATCTACTCATTGGTTTTTCCTTTTTTTCTATGTCTCCCATATCCAAAAAACAAAATACCCAAGTGAAAATTGGTTGTTTAGCTAGTTTTAGTTAAAAAAAAATTAAAATAAATTTAGATAATTTCATTAAAATATATAATAGTGATACAGATTTAAGTATAGAACAAAATTTAGCTAGGTCTAAGAAAATTGAAGGTTCAAACGCGTGTTTTCTATTTTCTGGTCAAAGTACATCCACGAGTGTCGGTATTGATAATATGAATAACGGTCCGGGTACACCAAACCAAGCTTTGATTGCAGCGGATATTTTTAATTCATTAAGAATTCCCGATGCCGTTAAAGATTTGCCCACATTTGATGGGAACCCTAGATTGCTTTTGATTTTTTGACAAATGTGGAAGAAATCCTTCATATCATACCGCAGATAGAGGGTGCGATATATCACAAAATAATTTTACGTGCTATAAGAAACAAAGTTATAGGCCAGGCTAATGAAGTTCTAAATCTATATGGAACGGCGATAAATTGGAGTGAAATTAAAAATAACTTGATTGTTCATTACTCTGACAAGAGAAATGAAACAAACCTGATTCGTGATTTTCATCAATTACGTCAGAATCAAAATAATCTCGAACAATTTTATTCGAAAGTAATTGATATTTCGTCAGCAATGACAAACCATGTCAAGGTTCACGAAACCGACGAAAACTTTATATTAGCAAAATTGAATTTGTACGAGGAAATGTGCTTAAACCACGCCTTTTTGTCAGGTATTAGAGAACCGTTGGGTTCTACCGTAAGATCTATGCGACCCAAAAAACTTTCTGAAGCCTATCATTTTTGCTTGCAGGAACAAAATTGTCACTACTTCCAAGACCAGCAACGTATACCACATGCATCTGCTTATAAAAGAAATACAAACAATCAATTTTTAAATAATAATCAAAATTCGTTCACACATCAATTTCCCAATTTAGGGACATACACTCCAGTTCCAACATATACTGCAATAAATAATAGCATTCAACCTCCTTTTTTCAACCATCCAAACAGATTTCAGCGAATAGTTACAAATAACAACAATAGTAACAGCAATAACAATCAAAATCTTCAAAACTTCACAAAAAGACAAATTGCGGTTCCTAACAATTAAGGCAACCTGTAAATAGACCATTTCCGCCACCAGAGCCAATGGATACATATAGCGGCAACACAAACCGAAATTCTAATCGTTTACCTAATAATAACAATAATTTGCAAAACAATAGATTTAATAATTTTCATAATTTTGAAGGTTATTTTAATTATGACAAAAACACAAATAATCCCTTATTAACAAACTCATACCAGCAACCAAATTTAGAACCCTGTCATAATGAAAATCCTGAAAACTACTACCAACATTTTAATATACCAAATACCCCACCATAATCACAGCCAAAACAACAGCCACATGAATATAGCAACGAAATAGACGATTCAAATTTTCGGTTACAAGCCTTGGAGAATCAGTCGGGTATATAAAAATGAATAATTATAATTCGAACGTGTTACCATATATAACAGTGCACAGTCTATGCAAAAGTCCTCTAAAATTTCTAATTGACACAAGAAGTAACAAGTCCTTTATCAGTCCAGACATAGTATCTAACGAAAAAACTAAATTTATAAATCCAATTGAAATTAAAACAATTTTCGAGTCAAAATTATCAAACAAAGAAATAAAATTGAATGGACTACTAGAACTTAACACCACACACGAACTTTCGTTTTTGATTTTCAAATTCCACAGCTATTTCGATGGACTTATAGGAACAGATATTTTAAAGAAATTAGATATGAGTATTGATCTGAAAAACTCTGTTCTTAAAAATTACAATACACAAATTTCTTTGAACTATAAGCCTAACTATATGTCGAAACCATTTACTATTCCTGAACTTTCTAAAGCAATTTATGTGGAACCAATGCAGATAAAAGAAAATCTATCGATATCTGAGGGTATTTATAAAGCGTCCGCATGGTATTCTTTGCTAGAAGTAGTAAATAGTTCTAATTCGCCACAAAAATTTACTTTTGAACAACCAATAAAATCCCAAAGAATTGATCAAAATCAATTTTTGGAAATACATAATGTTTTCATTAACAACACCCATAATTTGCAAAACTCTAATTTGTTAGAATTGATTCGCACTAACCACCTAAACGAAGAAGAGAAAACAAATTTTAAATCTCTTTGTCTAGAATTCAAAGATATCTTTTTAAAAATGACCAAAATCTTAGTTTTTCAAATAAAATAAAACATGAAATTAAGACTCAAGATAATATTCCCATCTATGCAAAATCGTATCGGTATCCTTACATTCACAAAAAAGAAATTCAGGAGCAAATTACAAAAATGCTTAAGGGCGGAATTATACGCCCAAGCTACTCCCCCTGGTCTTCTCCAATTTGGATAGTACCAAAAAAGAAAGACGCCAGTGGCAAAGAAAAATGGCGGCTAGTTATTGACTATCGCAAATTGAATGAGAAGACTATAGAGGACCGATACCCCATTCCAAATATAACTGATATCCTGGATAAACTAGGCAAATCAATATATTTCAGCACATTAGACCTTGCATCCGGCTTCCATCAAATCCAGGTAAAGGATGAAGATATCCCCAAAACTGCTTTTACAATTGAACACGGCCATTACGAGTTTTTAAGAATGCCTTTCGGCTTAAAAAATGCTCCATCAACGTTTCAACGTGTGATGGATAATGTTCTTCGTGACATATATATATACAATATGTCTCGTTTACATGGATGACATTATTGTGTTTTCGACATCTTTGCAGGAGCTTATTGAACACCTTAAACGCGTCTTTCAAAAACTGCAAGCGGCAAATCTAAAAATTCAATTGGATAAGTCAGAGTTCCTACGTAAGGAAGTTTCGTTTCTTGGGCACTTGGTAACAGCTGATGGTGTCAAGCCTGACCCAGATAAAATATCAGCAATTAAAAGATTTCCCATACCAAAAACACCAAGGCACATGAAATCATTTTTAGGGCAAGTCGGTTATTACCGAAAATTTATAAAAGATTTTGCTCACTTAACCAAACCATTAACGGAATGTCTTCGGAAAAATAAAAGTATTGTTTTGGATCCCCAGTATGTTGCATGTTTCGAAAATTGTAAGAATCTTCTTTGCAACGATCCCATTTTGAAATACCCGGATTTTTCTCTCCCTTTCAACC
The DNA here is from genome assembly GCA_949824845.1 of Rhingia rostrata. NCBI lineage: Eukaryota > Metazoa > Arthropoda > Insecta > Diptera > Syrphidae > Rhingia > Rhingia rostrata. The sequence continues at coordinate 86,918,296 of OX463755.1, read as the reverse complement.
TTACTACAGACGCGAGTAACGTTGCTCTAGGGGCTGTGCTGTCTCAAGGACAAATAGTGTTGATAAGCCGGTTTGTTATGCAACTCGCACTTTATGAGTATCTGAGCAGAATTACAGCACAATAGAGAAGGAGCTTTTAGCTATAACTTGGGCTACTAAGTACTTCGCCCATATTTGTTTGGGAGGAGATTCACAATTGTGACCGACCATAAACCACTCACTTGGCTTTTTTCCCTTAAGGACCCAAACAGTAAATTAATGCGTTATCGCCTTAAGCTCGAGGAGTTTAATTATGATGTAGTGCACAAAAAGGGCAATTAAAACACCAATGCTGATGCCTTGTCGCGGATAGAGAACTAAACGCGAACGAGCAACTTAAGGTTCAATCTGAGAATAACATTATCAACTCATCCATTCAAAATAATGTAGATGACTCAGAACATTTATCGACTATTCACTCAGCTCAAGAAAACTGTGATGATGGAATTCCTATCTCCGAACGTCCTCTTAATGCATTTTCTAACCAGCTTATACTAAAATCTAACGCGAGTAGACCAAATCTCCATGTTACTTTAAAAATTTTATTTCGAAAGAATAGAAAGCAAAGATATTAGTAACGAAGCTCTTGTGGTTGAAATTCTTAAAGACTATGCAAATACTAAAATTAAAATTAATTAGCTATATTAACCGACGACGATACTTTTAGATCAGTTCAGGCTGCATATTCAAAGTTCTTTAACCATAGCCGTCTTAAATTGGTTAGGTGTACTGTGCTTTTAGATGACATTACTGAATATGACGAACAAGAAGCTTTAGTCAGAAATTACCATCAAAAATCTAACCACAGAGGAATAACAGAAACTTATGAACACCTGACGAGGAAGTACTACTTCCCAAACATTAAAAACGTTATCACTAGAATCATAAATAATTGTGAAATTTGTCACAAGTACAAATATGATCGGTTAAGGGAACCTCTAAAGTATGAGCTTACTGAGACACCAACCAAGCCCCTTGAGATACTTCATCTAGATATTTATTCCATAAGCAGGGAAAACTGCTTAACAATACTGGATAAGTTTACTAGATTTGCTTGTGTTTATATATTACCAAGTAGAAATAGCATTAGCCTCATAGAAAAGCTAAAGCATTATTTTTCTCACCACGGTATTCCAAAAAAAGTCATTACAGACAACGGCAGTGAGTTTATCTCGACCTTGTTAAGAGAATTTTTGGCGTTGTACAATATAGAACTACATTTTACTTGTGCAAAAACATCAACGGGAAATTCGCCAGTAGAAAGATTGCATTCTACGTTAACTGAGCTGATTAGAATCATCAAATCGCAATATCCCACAAAAACAATATCTGAAACGATTGCTGAGGCTGCCCTTACGTACAATAATTCAATTCACTCGGTAACAAAGTTGACCCCTTTTGAAGCAATAACTAAACATATAATAAAAAACAACAAATTCCCATCTATCGAACCTATTAGACATCGAACTGAACAACACTATTTGAATGAACATATACAGAATTATAATCTTCTAAGTAATTTAATTTATGAACGAAATTTGGCATATAAAAAAAGCATAATTGATAAACGAAATAAAAAACGAAATGATCAACCAAACTTTAGCAAAAATGAAAAGATATATGAACTCGACGATAGGCGAAATAAATTAGCTCCGCGATTTAACGAACACATAGTCATAAATAATAATAAAGTAACTATTGATTCCAATAAACGAAAGGTCCATAAGCAAAAGGTAAAGAAGAGAAAAAAATTCGCTAATTGAGAACTAATAACGAACCCGTTGATGCGGTTGTCAGAAAATTGAACACACTGGAATAAAGCAAGTTGTAGCGTGGATGTCTCGTTTTAATTAAAAAAAGACGGCGTGAAAGTTCTTTGTTATTTTTTTATTCGTTTTGCTTTTAATTTTTAACAAAGGAAAAAAACCTTATACGTTTTGAGAAAGAAAAATCAAACTGATAAGATTTAGATAATTAATATGATAAGTTGAATTCACCATGTACCCTTCGAGGAATCGCCTTAAAGTAGTACATGTATGTAATTCGCTTATCAATTATTCAAAAACAAACTTTTCTCTGAAATCGAATTTATACAATTTTCTTCTTGACTTCATGATAATTCCTACTTAAGTGAGTGTGAATTATACTGTTTAACCTAAAAGTTTACTTTAATGTGTTTAAACATATAATTTAGTGTTGCATATTTTTATGGTTTATACATAACTTAAGATAAGCAATGTTACAACATATAATTTAGTGTTGCATATTTTATGGTATATATATAACTTAAGATAAGCACTGCTACAAAGTGCATTATCAATTAACAAATTTATACTTACTTAGGTTGCAAATTGGGTCGAATTGACAATTATTTTTTTCATATTTTGTTCTAAACGAATCTGAATCATTTAATTATATAATTATTCATTACCAATAATTAACATAAGCATAGAAAGAAAGAAAAACAATCAATTTTCACACACCATCTTCCCTTGTCCTTTCCTAAAACCAATGAGTTAGAAACATTTAAATATGGACAAATTAAGAAGCAATCCAAGGAATATGAAACCAAAATAATAAGGAATGATGGACGATTCAGCTATCACATCTTCACGTCCAACATTATGACGCTCGATGCTCTCGGTCCATTCTTACACGGGAGGAGTTACGTTTCACACGCAACATGTTCTTCAACCAGCACTACTGCATACGCTGGAAGGGGATCATGGAAACTCTCCATCTGCATGGCAACAGAAAATCAAACGCTTTGCTAAACTTAGTTGATAGTTCTCCTCTAAAATTGTAATACCTTACATTGCATTATATATTTTGTTGTTTCTCCTCTCTCACTAAAATAATACCGGTTTATTATCAATATACTTATTATTCATATTTCGATAATGCAAGCTATTTGTTGACGGCGACGACGGAACGTGGATGTCAACCAATAAAGAACACACGGAAGATTTGAGTACAACTTTTCATTTTTTTGAGTTTCCCTCCAGAATTTAATAAAATATTGTGGTATATGAATAAAAGGATTGTAACTCGCGCGATAGATGATATAGGGAGGTGCCACTCCAGGAACGATGTTCGCTCGAACAGAATTCTGTCGAGATGAACAAGGAAATATCGTAGCTGGGACACAGTCGATGCTGAGGATATGGAAGAACCACTTCTGCAGACTGTTAAACGGCGATGACGAACAACATTCCGCCGTCAGGCAGAACAAACCTTTCAATATTGGCAACGACAGCGAAAACTAGCAATATCAAATTTTACTTACTTAAGTGGCGCTACAGTCCGGAATTTACTTGGGCCTCAACCAACATGCCTATCCAATTAGCCCGGTCCTTAGCTAACTGCCTCCAGTTGCGCGCTACAAGTTGGTTGAGGTCGGTTTCCACTTGTGCGCGCTACTTAAGCCGAGGTCTTCCTCTACTGCATCCGACGTCTGGCTGGAAATCGAAGACTCTGCGAGCTGGAGTATTGGTGTCCATTCGTTATACATTTCCTAGCCATCTTAAACGTCCAATGCGGAGTTTTTTGACCAGGGGCATGTCGCTGTACAGCTCGTATAGATCTTTGTTGAATCTTCGTCTCCATAGGCCGTCAACGCAAACGGGACCGAAGATTTTTCCAAGAATTTTCCCCTCAAATTGACCAAGGATTTCTTCATCCGCTTTTGAGACGGTCCATGCTTCAGCGCCGTAGAGCAGGACTGGGATGATCAGTGTCTTATATAAGATCTCCTTAGTAGTTCGAGTGAGGGATTTACTACTAATTTGCCTTCTTAGCCGGAAGAAATAGCGGTTGGCAAGAGTAATTCTTCGTTTAATTTCTGACGAGATGTTGTTGTCAGAGTTAATAGCGGAGCCGAGATAGATAAAGTCCCGTACTACCTCAAAGTTATATCTTTCAATGGTGACGTTCTGTCCAATTCGTCGATGTTGTGTGTCCTTTCGTGTTGACAGCATATACTTCGTCTTGCCCTCATTTACTGCTAAACCCATTTTTGCCGCTTCCTTCTCTATACTAGCAAACGTGGCTATGACATCACGTTGGGTCCTACCAATGATGTCAATATCGTCGGCGTATGCTAGTAGTTGTACAGATTTTTGGAAAACACAAACGGACGAGTTTGGGCGGTATACCAAAACTAGACATGGCTCTCAATAGTTCGTCTCTATAAATGCTGTCGTATGCGGCTTTGAAATCGATGAATAGGTGGTGGGTATCGATTTGGACTTCTTGGGTTTTTTCCAGGATCTGCCGAAGTCTGAAGATTTGATCGGTGGACTTTCCTGGCCTAAAACTACACTGATAAGGGCCGATCAGGTTGTTGGTAAACGGTTTCAGGCGTTCGTATATTACGGCAGATAGAATTTTGTAGGCGATGTTGAGAAGACATATGCCTCTGTAGTTGGCGCAGATAAGAGGGTCGAAGGTCTCCTTTTTTTATATATCTAATATCTAAGCTGAAGCTTAATAAGGCTGCCGGAAATGACGGCCTTCCCGCCGAGGTTTATAAAGCCGGCGGAGGTGACTTGGTAAGTAACATCCACCAACTCATAAGCCGAATCTGGTCTGAAGAGTGTATGCCTGAAGAATGAAATATCAGCATCGTTTGCCCGATCCAGAAAAAAGGAGATCATCTAAACTGCGCCAACCACAGAGGGATAAGTCTCCTCAACATCGCCTACAAGATCCTATCTGCCGTAATATGTGAACGCCTGAAACCGTTTGCCAACAACCTGATAGGCAATTATCAGTGTGTTTTTAGGCCACGAAAGTCCACAACCGATCAAATCTTCACACTTCGGAAGATCCTAGAAAAAATCCAAGAAGTAAAAATCGATACCCACCACCTATTCATCGATTTCAAAGCCGCATACAAAAGCATTTATATAGACGAACTATACAGAACTATGTCTAGTTTTGGTATACCGCCCGAACTCGTCCGTTTGTGTATGATGACGATGGAGAATTCTCGCTGCTCCATCAGGGTCGGAATCGACCTCACCGACACATTCGATACCAAAAAAGGATTTAGGCAAGGCGATGCGCTGTCATGTGACTTCTTCAATCAACACTAGAGGCACAACTTTCCAAAAATCTGTACAACTACTAGCATACGCCGACGATATTGACATCATTGGTAGAAACATTTAAATATGGACAAATTAAGAAGCAATCCAAGGAATATGAAACCAAAATAATAAGGAATGATGGACGATTCAGCTATCACATCTTCACGTCCAACATTATGACGCTCGATGCTCTCGGTCCATTCTTACACGGGAGGAGTTACGTTTCACACGCAACATGTTCTTCAACCAGCACTACTGCATACGCTGGAAGGGGATCATGGAAACTCTCCATCTGCATGGCAACAGAAAATCAAACGCTTTGCTAAACTTAGTTGATAGTTGATATATGCTGTCAACACGAAAGGACACACAAACTCGACGAATTGGACAGAACGTCACCATTGACAGATATAACTTTGAGTTAGTGCAATTACTCTTGGCAACCGCTGTTTCTTCGGGCTAAAAAGGCAATTCAGAAGTTAAGCCCTCACTTGAACTACTAAGGAGGATCTTAAATAAGACAGTGATCATTCCAGTCCTGCTATACGGCGCTGAAGCAAGGACCGTCTCAAAAGCGGATGAAGAAATCCTTGGTCGATTTGAGAGGAAAATTCTTCGAAAAATCTTCGGTCCCGTTTGCGTTGACGGGCTATGGAGACGAAGATTCAACCAAGAACTGTACTAGCCGTACAGCGGCATGCCCCTGGTCAAAAAACTCTTTATTGGACGTTTAAGATGGCTACCACATGTATAACGAATGGAAGTGGAGGAAGACCTCGCCTTAAGTGGCGCGCACAAGTAGAAGCCGACCTCAACCAACTTGGAGTGCGCGACTGGAGGCAGTTAGCTAAGGACCACCGGGTTAATTGGAGAGGCATGTTGGTTCACTCGGGACTGTAGCGCCACTTTAGTAAGTAAGTATTGCATCGTTGAGCGTTAGGAGTTCACCTTGGTTCATTACCTTGGAAACATCGTAAACTGTCGGCTTGATTAAGACCAACAGTTGGTGTGACCAATTCTCGGTCATATTGTGAAAGCCGCTCACCGTTGCTCTGTTTCAGAAATACCATCGTTAGAACTATGTTGAGTTTCTGGTAAGGTTTCAGCTTGTGCAGCATGCAAAAAATATTTGGGTATTTTGAAGGCGAACCCACAGTAGATTGCGGAGGAGAGGAAGCTGCTCCTACTTGCTCACGCGATACTGGAAGTTGTGACCCAACTGAGATTCGAGAAAGGTTGATTCGATTTTAAGCGTTCCGTAAGGATTAGCTTGATTTTACCACCGATCGTTTATTACGTTTCGGCATGAGAAAATCAATTGATGAGTGCGAAAAAATGTTCGAAAATCACTTATTTAACACAAGGTATTACTTATCGCAAATAAAGTAATTTCAATTAAATTAAAAAAATGCAACTCAATTCATGAAGTTTGAAATGGTGTAGTATGTAACTACCATAAAACTGTCAAAACATAAGTATGTATTTATATCTCATCAGTAAAATCAAATATATCAAACAAATTGATACGTGTAATAAAAATTTCTGAAAAAAAATCTAATAATATATAATTCATGAACCTAGGTGGATATGACAATCAAAATTATGCTATTAGATGATTACATGGATAGTATATCTCCACTTGAAATGTTGATGACTTAATAAAAAGTTGAATCTTTTCACTGCAATGATTGTTAAAAAGTCTTCAAAAATACAATGGTAGCTCTTAAGCCAAAACACGTTCCTGTTAAAAAGAGCAGCAATAGGCCCAGTGAAGGTTATACGTTCTTCACTACCGGACAGCTATCTTATACGCTTACGCAAACGTGTAGTTGTATGGGAAACTTATCATTCGCTACTGGCATGGAACTGTAAAGTTGTAAATGTCTACCAGATTAATACCTATTCAGCCCTAAGCTGTTTAAAGCGCAGCACGCTACTGTTTTTAAGGCGCAGCTCGCCGAAAGAGTATGGCCAGTTACGGCCGCAGTGAAAATAAGTTTCAAGACTGATTTTATTAATAAATTTGTTTGGTATTTATACACAATTTCTTTTGTTCTGTCGAACATATCCATTGTACATATCCATCGTACATCGATCGCTGACCTCTCGGTGTTCGATTGCCTCATATGCATATTTGGGGTTTAACGCCCGGACATTCAGAGAATTGTCCATCTTGCACAATCCAATATCCAAACACACTCACTGCAGCGGACTTTTAATGCTGAGCTCGCAATAACATATGATACACTTTCTGGCGTGTGCTTATTGTGTGCTCATATGTTTATTACCGGTCGGCTATAAAATACTTTATGCCCATGCATACGTGAGTGTCAAATATCGAGCACGAATGGATGCATTGCTTTGTGGATATTAAACGGTCGCTGGTGCGATCCATTTCACACCACCCTTCTTGGGGAAAAAAAGGGAGAAATCATACATGTTTTGATTTCTTCTTTTTCTGCGCCGTTTGTACAAAAGGACTTATAATTAGCAATGTCTGTTTACATTATTATGCTATTGATTTTATCTTTATACAATTTTGATTTTATCTTTTTATAAATATATATGCATGTTTCTTTTTAATTATAATGCTTATTCTATGTTGTACAACGCAAAAACAGATGAGAGAGAGTTTTTTTTAATATAATTATATAATATGAACTTAATGTATTTATTAGTGTTAATGTTTGGTTTGTTTATTTAAATATATGAGTAATAGTTATATGGGTATATAATGTTTATTAATTCTAAGAAATTTTAATTATTTAAAACTTGTGTTTTCCTAAGACTTAAACTAATAGGTTTATTTAAATATTCATCTACAAAATAATAATTTTATTTATTACATTTTAGGTATTAATAAATAAAGATATTTAATTTCATTAAAAGTACAATATATTTAATAAACAGAAATGAATGATTAATTCATCATAATTAATGAAAATATTAAAAATAGAATTATTAATAATTAAATATATATATCAAATTACGCAAGTTTAACAAAATGTATTAGATATGAGACATTCTTATTGTTTTTTTTATCTATTTAGATTTACAACGATCATTTTTGAATGTATAATATCTCATTTCAAATTACTGTTCAGAGGAATCACAGCAGCAACATATAAATATAAAATGGTTTAAATCTATTTTTGTGTACCTTCATTGTTTTGTTTTCGTATTTAATCTCACAATTTACTCCATTCTGAGGTAATACTTCGTATGGTCCTTTATATATTGGGTCTAATTTCTTCCTACATTCGTTTCTAAGCTTTCGTATGGTCCTTTATATATTGGGTCTAATTTCTTCCTATATTCGTTTCTAAGCAAAACTAAACTTCCTACAATAAAATCCAAAATCTTTGCCTTAACATCACTATCGTACCTATTTTTTCTTATTATTTTCTTTGCTATTAAGGTATCTCGGACATCTTTATGAGCAATCTGCAATTTCTGTTTTAGGTCTATCACATAGTCTTGGAAGTTATAAACTGGATCTACAGTTTTGGTTAGGTTGGAAGGTAGTTCGCATTGTCTTCCGAACACTAGGTCAAAAGGTGTAAACCCTGTTTCCGAATGTATTGAAGTATTGTAGCAGAAAACATAATATGGTAGCCATGTGCTCCAATCTGTATGTTTCTCAGATACATAACTGCTAAGATACGCTCCTAAAACATTATGCGAATTCTCTAATGCTCCTATGCTTTCGTGATGGTAAGCTGTTGATTGCAACTGTTCTATCTTTAGCAATTTACACATATCTTTGAATACCTTATTCAGAAAATTCGGTACCTTGATCTGATGCTACTCTACTAGGTACTCCCTACTTAAGAACGAAATGTTCAACGAGTCCCTTGGCAACAGTGTTAGCTTCTTTATTTGACAATGGTATTGCTTCCGTGAATTTTGTTAGTTCGTCTTGCAAAGTTAAAATGTATTTAGATCCATTTTCTGATTCATCGAGGGGTCCTACTAAGTCTAGAAAGATTTTTTTCGAAACTCGATTCAGCTGTCGTTGTAATTGTTAATGGCTGTTTTTTTGGTTGAATATGTTTATTTCTTTGACACATTGGGCAGTACTTTACGTATGTCGTCACATCGTTTTGCATCCCTGTCCATATATATTTCTTTCTTATATTTCTTATCATGCGATTTATTCCAGCATGTCCACTTGTTGGTAACATATGATAATCATTCAATAATAGTTTTATTTTGCAAGGGTCTGTAATCTTTGTTACGTTGTTCAAAAGGTGTACAATAATTTTATTTTCTTTAAATATTTCTTTTATTTTCTTCTTTAATATATTAATTTTTTCCTTATGACGGCCGTCTGAGAGCTTTAACAATTCCTCTTTTGTAATATAAACTTTCCTCGACAACATTTTGTCAAATGATGCCGATCGGGCGGTAGTGCTGTTCTTGGATTTATCTTCATCATTTAATAATGGTACGCAAGTTTTCTGCACGTCCCTCGACAACATTTTGTCAAATGATGTCGATCGGGCATTAGTGCTTATCTTGGACCGATTTAAAATTAGACAACTGCTGTCTGGTACGTAAGCCAATATTTGATTTGGACTAACTGTTCTAGTACCCTTTAATTTTGCAAATTCTTCATCATCTTTCATGAAGCTAATTATTATTTTTAGTTCAACTATCTTTAATCCTTTTTCTGGTGGTTTTAAAAGTTCCCTTATTATCTCTTCGTGGTTTTTACTTTCCTTAGTAGTGTTTTCCTCCTGTTGGTTTGAATCAGACTGTTTGGCTTGTGCTCTTGTTGTAACACAAACGTATAACCTTTATAAATCTTCTGAACTATATTGTATTCTGCACAGAGCGTCTGCAGCGCAGTTATCTTTTCCTGGTGAATACTCGACGTAAAAATTATATTCTTCCAACAATAACCTGAATTTAGTTAATCGACTTTAAGGTTCTTTTAGTGAGAACAAGTACACTAGAGGCCTGTGGTCAGTTAAAATTTTGAATCGTCTTCCGAACAGATATGGTTGGTAGTGCTTTATTGCCCACACTATCGCGAGTAATTCCTTTTCGATAGTGCTGTAATTTTTCTCGGCTTTGTTAAGAGCTTTACTTGCGTAGGCAACTGGTTTATCATCGAAATTTGATAAAACGGCACCTAACGCGTCTGTTCGTAATATGAATTCCTTTTCAAAATTTGGGAATTGTAGAATTGTTGGGCTTATTAAAAATTCTTTTAGCAATTCGAAGGCTGTTTCACAGTCTTTATTAAAATTGAATTCTACATTCTTCCTTAATAACCGATTACGAGGAGTTGCTAGTGTAGCGAAATTTGGTATGAATTTCCTATAATAGTTGGCAAATGCCACGAATCTTCGTACTTCGTCTGCGTTTTGAGGATTAGGGTAATTTTTCATAACGCTTGATTTTGAGGGATCCGGTACGATTCCCTTGTCAGATATTATATGTCCTAAATTTAGTACTTCTTTTCTGAGGAAAGTACATTTCTTAGGGTGTATTTTAAGGTTTAACTTAGTCTTTCAAAAACTTCAATCAAATTCTTATTGTGGTGTTTCAAATTTCTACCGAAAACTATCAAATCATCAAGGTATACGAAACAACGTGAGTAAGTTAAACCAAACATAGGTACTGACATCATCCTAGAAAAAGTACTAAATGATATTTTTAGACCCATTGGAAGGCGTTTGAGTTGGTAATGACCGTTTTCTGTCGAAAATGCAGTGCAAGGTCTACTATTCTTTTCTAATTCCATTTGGTAATAACCTTGACTTAAATCTATACATGAAAAATATGTTGCTCCGCCTACCATGTCAAATATATCAGTTGTATTCGGTAGAGGGAACTTATCATCTTCAATAACATCGTTCACTTTTCTGTAGTCGATTACCAGTCTAAATTTTTGTACTCCTGTTACTGGATCTTTTTTCTTAGGTACAATAAGGATGGGTGAATTCCATGCGGAAATTGATGGTTCAATAATATCGTCCGTAGCATCTTTTTTACTTCGGCTTGGACGTCTGTTTTCTGAGAATGGGGTAATCTGTGTGGCTTAGTATATTTAGGGGTGGCTCCTTCTTTTAGTGTTATTTGGGCCTGACCTATATGTGTGTGTGTTAATTTGTCTTGGTCTAGATGGAAAATATCTTGAAATTTAGAGTTCGTGTATGTGAGAACTGTGGTGTTTGTTCGTGTTTTAATACATCATAGTCTGATAACGGTGTTGACTTTGGCTCTATCCATTTTATTCTTACTTCGGATTCCCTAGTGTTTAAAATTTTTATTGGTATTTTTCCTTGCTTACTTTGAGATATAGAGCTTGCCATTAATACTCCATCACACAATTCTTGTGAATGAAATACTCGGACATCTGTATGTTTGCTTTCTAACCAGTAAGTTGCTTCAGATCTAGGTGAAATATGAAGTGTACATAACTGATCTGAGTTAAATATGATTAAAGAAATTTGATTAATATCTGTAGCTAATTTTAGTGTGAAATGTTCTAAGTCAATTATTGCACCAAAGTCTTTTAGAAAATTTGCACCGATAATACCGTCTAATGGTACCGGGAAAGAGTCTGGTACAACGTGAAAAGTGTAGGCTGTTTCATGTTGTCCTAACAGAAGTGTGTTGGTACATGTACCTATAGTTGTTAGTTCGCCAGAAATACCCATTATGGTTGTTCTATTGCCTGTATTTACTGAAATATGTTGATTTATAATTTGTTGTTTTATTGTAAAAATTGATGCACCAGTGTCTAATAAGAATTTGATATTTGTTCTGTTATTAACATTGAATTGGACATATAGGCCGTTTGCTATGCCCCCTGCACATATTGCAATATGTGGCAGTAAGCTTAGTGATTGCCCCCCGATTGGCCGGCTTCCCCATCGGTGGGTAGATCGTTTCCCTCATTCATCATATACATAGTTTCTCCCTGTCGGTATTCATCCTGAGTAATACTGTTCCGATGTTGGTTTGATACCCCATTGTTTCGCAAATAATTTCTGTTATTCCCTTGTGGTCTTTGATTTCTAACATGGTTTGCTTGTCGTGGACCGTTATTATAGTTATTACTCCCCCGTCTTTGCGGGTTATTGTTATTATTCCTTGGGTGATAATTATTCGTGTTACCTCGGTAATTATTGAAACGAGGTGGTTGCTGGGTCGAATTCGGTTGATAGATATTGTTGGGTTGTCTTTGGAAATTACGATTGTTTTGATAGTTCTGTGTATTTTTAGGGTTATAATTAGCTTGGTACGAATTGCTGGGATAATCATTCGAAGAACTTTGGGGAAATCGAGGATTGTTGGCATATTGGATGGTTTCCGTGTCGGGTGCCGCACTTGGAGCTAATTCCAACAAATGTTCGATAGCATCTTGTATTTTTGTATGCCGCGCACTATCGAGAATTATTTTGAACCGGTCACTAACTCCCTCTTTTAGGAACGCTAGCCCTCTATGTTCATTGGCTACCTTTAACGTTTCCCTGGCACCTTCGCCTTGGATACCTATCTCCAATTCGGTCATTTTTGCAATTAAGTGCTCTACTTCTGACACGAATTCCCTCACCCTGGATACTCTCTATAGTATCTTTATCCCCGCATTTAGCTAATAAGTTTGTTTTTAGTTCTGCAAAAGTTTCCGTTTTGACGGTCCCTAATTCCGTTAAGGATTTTTCCTTTATTTTGCATTTTAGCAAAAATGTTATGAGTGAAGTTTTTGAAGAGCCATTTCAAGTGTCGTAGTAGAATTCTACGCTATTAAAGAAATCTCTTATACTCTCAGTTCGGTTGCTACCTGTGTCGCAAGTTAGCACGGGCAACTTTTGCGCCGTGTTAAAATCGAACTCACTCATTTCGAATTTGGGTTTAGAGTATATTTTTATTGTTTTTAACTTTTCTTCGAGGTCGGCCTCGGTGGTATCTCCTAAATCGATATTGTTGTTTACTATTTCTTCTGATTCTTTTCTATATGATTTTGCCTCGGTTGTTAACCGTGCTAAAAATTCTAGTTCTATAGGGGACAAACTCTTTTGGTCGATAGCTAAGTAGTGGATAATAAAATCGTCCCAAATTGCTAATATTTCTTTTAATTTCTCGCTTGCCCCTTTGGGTTTTCGAGTACGGTTCGGAAGTTTTTTTTAGCTTCGGTAACAATTTTTTTAATTTCCCTACAGCTTCTTCCAAGAGTTTAAAGTCCATTAATTCAGATAACTACGAAAATAAAAAAAATGTTTGGTCAAAAAAATGGTAATGGAAACTTTGATTAAACGAAAACAAGAAAATGAAGAAAAAAATGTTTGTCCAATAATTCTTTCAAACAGACATTTTTCTGGAAGCAACGTTGTGCTGAATGATCTGCTTACGTACAGTCTTTTGAATTTTTTTTTGTAATTTGTCTTTTATAAATTTAAGACAAATTATAATGGCTATTATAATAATAATCATTGTTACGTCAATGCAAAAATGGGTGGATAACGACCTCTTCAGCTTTGGATTGGGTCTTTATAAAATTTTTATAAAATTTTTTTTTTTTTAATTCTATAAAATTTGTTACATATATTTTGTTTTTTTAAAAGTTTTTAATTTAAAATAGATTTTTTTTTTGTTATAGATAAATAGTTTTTATTATTCTTTTTTTTTATGGTCTGTGGTGTTGTACAGCTGGTGGTGTGTACGCCTGGTCCTCGGCTCGCCGTTGTCTGGTCTTCTGGTTGTAATTGGGTAATTTTTAAAAGGAGAATTTTAAATCGGATATCATTAATTCTTCCATCTTAAATTTTTGTTCTCTTAATTTCTGCAACTGGTCGATTAGTTTCTTTTTCAGCTGGGCGTCAGCAGTTATAGGGATAATTTTATGCAGCTCCGCTCGTTGCTGCCGTTGTCTAACTTTCCTTCCCCCTCTGCTTCTTCTCTTCTTTGTGTCTTTATGTTCCTTTTCAGCTCGCTGTTGCTTCGGGACTTCTTGTCTCTTTCTATATTGCTCGATAGTTAGAGCCTTTGGTCCGGCTGATTTTGCGGTTGGTATATATATTGGTGGTATTTCTTCCGTCCTTGCTGGTCCTTGGGGAGTGTACTGATTGTCCAGGTCTTCAACAAGACGGTCCAGCCCTTCTTTGTCGTACTACATTTGTAATATCTCATTTGACAGTTCGATTTTGTGGTTGTGGTCGCTCACTCTTCGCCTATTTTAATCTAAACGAAGGTGGCAGGATCGCCATGTAAAGTTGTAAATGTCTACCAGATTAATACCTATTCAGTCCTAAGCTGTTTAAAGCGCAGTACGCTACTGTTTTTAAGGCGCAGCTCGCCGAAAGAGTATGGCCAGTTACGGCCGCAGTGAAAATAAGTTGAGAGTCGAGAGTAAGTTTTAAGACTGATTTTATTAATAAATTTGTTTGGTATCTATACACCATTTCTTTTGTTTTATCGAACATATCCATTGTACATATCCATCGTACATCGATCGCTGACCTCTCGGTGTTCGATTGCCTCATATGCATATTTGGGGTTTAACGCCCGGACATTCAGAGAATTGTCCATCTTGCACAATCCAATATCCAAACACACTCACTGCAGCGGACTTCTAATGCTGAGCTCGCAACAAACATAATGATACACTTTCTGGCGTGTGCTTATTGTGTACTCATATGTTTATTACCGGTCGGCTATAAAATACTTTATGCCCATGCATACGTGAGTGTCAAATATCGAGCACGAATGGATGCATTGCTTTGTGGATATTAAACGGTCGCTGGTGCGATCCCCTTCATAGAACAATCTTTACATGATCAGTTCAATCGGACAAACATAGGTAATATCATCATACCTATAAAGAGTTAAAGATACACTTTCCATTAGACAAATAAGGGTGCTTCACCAAAATCAAATATTTTTATCAACTCGTTACTATTTCAATAATTTAATATATATTAAAACCTGTGTAACAATTCAGAAATTGAAACAACTTAGAGCCACAAGTTGTGCGCCATCTGTAACGGTTCTTCGTAGTCGCCGAACATTCAACCGATGCTTAGCAAATGGAGTTAGAAAAAAACTTAATCAACTCAATAGGAAAGTGTTACTTTCTGGTCGTTTAACTTCTCTAGTCGTCATATACGCTCCCAAAATGAGCGTGGTGTAAACTCGACCCATGTCTCCTAAATATCTTCCGTATGCTTTGCTACCCATGCGACCTCCGGCTACAGGACTAAAAGAGGCCAGTCCGGGCAGCTGATACGATAGGCTGTTCAGGAATTAGTAGAGAGAGGCATGCTAGCACATGCGCGTCCTAGCTCGTCGGAATGGGGGTGGGGGGTTCTTACTACTTGAGCACTGAATTTGTGTTAGAATATTTTCATTCCTCAGAATAGGTTAGCTTGTAAATACAACGGCCCTCCAAACTCTTGATGAAACAAATTTATTTCGGCGACTTCAAAGAACTAAGCCCTTGGATTTGGTCCGATAATAACAAACCGCGCTATAAAGCGGAAGAAGCAGAGTAACCCGCCAAACATTCATTACTCATGATAACAAAATTGCTAGCTAAATCGCATACTCAGTTGCAATACAAATACAAACATTGTGGTAGTTTTAGTGAGTAAACTAAACTAAACTAAACCACCAGCCCACGAAAAAAAAAACAATTTTTTCAAGGCTCGTATCTAAGTTTATTTTGTACATACATCTAGCCATCTACCTGGCATATGCATAACTCACGGCAGTCCAGAAAACGTTGACTCGCACGACGGTTTTTTCACAATCGAAGATCCTCAGGAGAAGGCGAATTCGATAGGCGCTATTTTCGAGACCGTGTATACGGTGATCAATCCTGTTCGTCCAAGTCGTGATATTGAGGAAAGAGCCTTTCTGAATCACTTTTATCTGCGCACTGAACTTCAAGCTTGGCGATCTGAGAATCACGGTTTTTCCGTATTCAATGACGAAAACCCTTCCAATGGCATAGTCGCCAATTGCATGATGCTGTTCGTGGAAAAAGATGAACTCCTGGACATCTGGGTATCACTGAAAAATAAAAAGTCGGCAGGAGAGGACGGTGTCCCAAACGTCGTACTGAGACACCTTCCAATAGAAACACGGTGCACTGGAAAACGGCGGTGGTACATCCTATCCCCAAATCAAGGACAAAACAAACCCTGCAAATCTTCGGTCAATAAGCCTTCTGTCGAATGTAAGCAAGGTATTCGAGAAGATAGTCAATAGAGCTCTGCTTAAGTGGGTTGAGGAAAACAAAATTATTCCGGATAATCAGTTTGGCATGACACCATTCATGCCGCGTCGAAACTAGTGTGCGAGATCCAATGGAATAAATCCAAAGGACAATGCATAATGGCCTGTCTGGTTGACTTTGAAAAGGCCTTCGACACCGTATGGTTAGAGGGGCTTTTCTACAAGCTGACTAGAATGGGCATGCGGAAACCCATGGTATTTATGATATATGAAATGCTCATGGGAAAGAAGTTCGTTGTCAAATGTGGCAATGCAACTTCGAGTAAAGTCTTTGAAATTAAAAACGGTTTACAACAGGGGGCGGTGAGCTCCCCGATATTGTTTAACATTTATACAAGTGATCTTGTAGGTTCTCTCAGACACGCTATAGCGTACCCAGATGAACTAGTGGCGTACAGATCAGATCCGAAAATCGGAGTCATCAACATACTTTTGCAACGTGACTTTGATCACATTAAGGGATATTGCGATGATTGGAAATTGAAGATCAATTACCAAAAAACCGAAACGATTCTGTTCAGGACCCCATTGCATAGGGCTTCTAGGGATACCAGAAAAAAATGGAAAAAATTGTGTATCACTGGACAGCATGGACAGCCGTTGGCGTTGAGAAGTGAAGTCAAATACCTTGGCATCTGGCTTCACAAGTTTCTGTATTTTAACAAAAATGTAGATGCTTGTCTGGCTAGGGCAGGGGGGCTTATGATCTGACAAGGAGATTCTTTCAAAGCAGTCAACTTGACTCAAGGGTGGTTGCTACATGGCCCTCATAAGGCCGATCATCGCTTACGGTTGTCCCATGTGGTTCAATGTGGCACCAGCCTACATGGAAAAGATACGATCCTTCTTAGGATTATACCGAACCCCGGACTCCGAGTACATAAAATATTATCGCAACGAGGTTCTATACAATGGGGCTCAGTTGAATAGAATTGACAATTTCCTGATTAAGGTGACGCGAAGGCATGCTGCAAGTGCGATGGCTAGCGACAACAGCCTGATCTTTGGGGCTTATTACCCCAATGCTTTATACATGGAGAGCACGCTCATATCGCGCTTTGTTCCACCAGAGGCATTCATTAACATCGATTCGTTAGGGTTAGTACAACACAGGAATGGTATCCCGGTTTTATACCACCGCTATCGTGACGCGCGGGACAAACGGCTAATCCGCGACGGTTACGTCGACAATGCTCCGGAGCTCCTCCGCTTTAGCATGGCGGTATCGGATCGCGATAGGATCGATGCTACAAAACAGCGCACTGAATTCTGGTGGCAATATGAGGAACTTGATTCTGCACTTCCTCAGGACTTTGCGGACTTTTAGTCCAACTCCATATTTAAGATTTTAAAATTAGGAACAAGGTCTGGGGCGGGGCTTGCGCACAATATGGTTGAACGCATGCTGCCGTGGGACCGAAAGACGCAATCAGGATGGCGACCCCTCGGGGCATATGCAACGAGAGCCGTCACCCCGAATATAATTAAGTTAGGTTTAAGTAGTTAAGTAGTCATAAGTTAGGCTTAAGTAGTTTAAGTAGTCTTAAGTTAGTTATAATCTAGAATAAGCTTATTTATTTAAAAAAAAGTCACTATACAATGTTTTTATTTTTGTTATTTTTGTTAATTAAAATTAAATATAAAAAAACCGACAAATTCAAGCCCAAAGGCAAAATAAAACAGCTAAATATAAGCTTACAGCGCCCACTAAGGGCCGATAAGTTAGATTAAGTAAACCAGGTATTGATAAGTTAGATTTAAGCATTTTTGTCTAGTAGTAAGTTAATATTTTAAGTAAATAAAAAATCAATTTAAAAGTAAAAGTAAAAAGTACTTGGCATATGTAATTTACACATAACGGCACTTGGGATTTTATTTGAACTTAAAATATAAGCTACAATCATATTAGTTGCAACAAAACTGCATACCGAGTTTTTTTCGAGAAAATCCACCCAACGGATTTTTGATTTCAGGCCATATAATTTGTTAATGTATCGCACTATTATACTATATATATAATTCATATATATTCAATAATATAACTATTACTGTTTGCAACTATTTCACATGATGTGTTTTGGGCCAATTATTCCTTAACGGAATTTTCAGTATTGGTTAAAAAACAGAAAATCATTATCAAATTACGACCTCGACCACATTATCAAATTTTCGACCTCGAGATTTTGATTACGATGATAGCGGAATTCAAAAATGTGGTTTTTAAAATTCCGTCCGTCTGTCCGTACACGTCTTTCAAAGCCTAAAAGTCTTGACCGACTTTTTTCAAACTTCGTATCCAGCGTTTTTTTCGGTCATAATTCAAGGCCATTTTTGTTTGCTTTTAGACATGTTTTTTATGGTACCTGCCATATAAAAATCATACATAACCTCAATTTTGTCAAAAGCGGCTCTAACGATTTTGATTAAACTTCTTATATTTTAATGTAGACAGCGTTTTTTCCTCATGTTTTAAACTTGTATTGCACACATTTTTATTCCAATTAGGCTGTAACGGATTCGCATAAATGGCGAACATACAAACAAAAAAATACCTGCAATAACCACATCATCATTTATGTATCTCCATACCTTGTGTAAAAAACCACCTTTTATTATTTATTCATTTTTATTCTTATGTAGCTATGTTTACAAAATGTTCACTTTTTTAATACAGTTTTTTTGTGAAAAGTTCACTAACGTGCTGTAAAGCATCAAATATTGCAATAACATGGCCCAAGTAGTATTAATATGTATACAATATACATATATACCAATGGATTTGTTAATCATAATATTTTCAATTCTACATACATATATAAATTAATTTTAGTAAAGAAAAATTTATATAAACCACCGAAAACGGCCGAAAAATGTGAAAAATCCAATATAGTGTGTGTTTTGGTTATTTAAACGGTTTTTGTTAAAAGAAACTTAACACGTGATTAAGAAAAAGCTCCGCAGAAGAATTCTGAATCTAAATGAGAAAACTGCATCCAAATCTGTTGGGTGGATTCGCAAATTTCGCGGAAGATATATATATATATATATATATATATACACACATCAAATCTGATTTGCCTTTTATATCAGTGAGTGAAGTGATAAGTGAAATAAGTAAATAAGTTATAAAAGAAGTGATTACAAGTGAAGGTCACTCAAAATTTAAACTTACCAGTACTTTTTGATGATCGTTCTTCTAAAGATGTTATATTATTTTTTGAAATGACATCCATTGCCCGGACTTTAATATAATGAGTTCAGCTTTGAATATCTACAAAAAAAAATAAAATAAATAAATAAAAAAAATGTGATGTAGATTTCAAAATAAAATAAAAATAAGAGTCTATATACAAACTTCAAGCTCAAAATTTAAGGCCAAAAAAAATCGGTGACACACAGACGGACAGACAGACAGACATGGCTCAATGGAATCAGCTAGCGTGTGTTTTTCTCCCGTTCACAGATTTGTAAATAGTGAATATAATTTGGATATGAATAGATGGGAATCAGAACAATAAATAGGTACGTTGTTTAAATTTTCAACAAAATGGAATAGAACAATGACATTTATTCATCGAAGAGCAAAATTAGTTTGCCACTACTTGCTGATTTTACTTCTAACTGCTATGGCTGGAGCAACACAGTATTCACAATAATTTTTAGAAGGTACTCTAAAATGCTACTGAACACTATCAAATCAATGTTATGTATGTGGAGAACAGCGGGATATTTAATATAGCTGCATATATATTTAACTTCGTGGACGTGGAAACAAGAAAAATCCGTGTAAGTGGATTATTTCGAGCTACATTATATAATTTCGAACAAAACAAATTTTGTTACAACAGAGTGTGTCACATCGTTCAGAACATACGGTTCGGTAGCACTAATCAAAAAATTGCTGCAATGAGTTCAAGTGATAGACGCAGAAGAAATTTGCAGCGAAGTGAAAATTCGGTCGACGTGAACGATGCTGGACAACCTGAAAGGGTTGAGACCGAAATAAACAGTACAAAGTTTAACATATCAGATGTAGAGAATGTAGTCCGCACATTTTCCGGCAATGATGCATTAAACATAAGAATGTGGAAAAAAGAATTTGAGTAGGAAAACGAGAGAATTCGGTACAACGGTTTAGTTTCTTTAAAAAATCCTTTACTGGTGCCGATAAACTATTCGTGGATTGTGAGGCTAAACCGGTATATTTTCACCAGTGCTAACGGAAGAATTTGAACGAAAAATTTGTAGTGCTGATGTTTACAAGAAACTTCGAGAAACGAAAAAGGGAAATGGAGAGTCGTGTCGCGAGTTTTTGTACCGCATGCGCATGCTAGATATTGGCAGTCAGGCAAGCGTTGATGGATTTTCTGTTTTTCGGTACGCTATCGATGGAATTGCAGACTCGGTGGCAAATAAGACTACTTTTTATGGTGTGCCAACGAACAAATGAAATCCGAACGGGATTTCCGATATTTCCATTATGAATTCAACAAAAAACTCAAATAAAAATAGCGTAAATAGGGCGCGATGTTGTTTTAATTGTGGCTCCACCAATTCCATGCAGAAAAATCAAGAGGTCCAAAATGTTTCGTATGTGGGAGCTTTGTACATAACCACCCATATTGTCCATCAAGATCCAGACAGGCGGTGAACATAGTTTAAAAAACTTAAATGATGCGGCAAATTACTGTTAACGATGTGACAGTTAATGTACTAATTGATACAGGGAGCGATGTCTGTATTACAAAAACGAATCAAAACGAAAAACCATTACTGGCAGTAATGTGTTTGGGGGAGGACAACGGATTATTAAAAAAAAAACTAGCTGATGCTCAGCAAAACATGTGGTCCATCATGCTTTGATATGTAAATATGTCAATAACGCTATTGTCTATGTCGTTCCAGAATCCATGAGATGTTCCATCGTTCGAGATGCTCATGAACGAGGTCATTTCCGAGCTCAGAAAATAATGGAGATTTTAGAGAAAGAGTTCTTCATCCCCAAACTTGACCGACATGTTTAACGATGTGTATCCAGCTCTGTAAAGTGCATCTTGGCGGTCAGGAAGCGTGGAAAGGCTGAGGGTCTTTTGCATCCAATACCAAAGGGGGACACACCGCTTGTGTCTTTTCATGTCGATCATTTTGGACCGATGCAAGATACAAAAAGGGCTATCGCTACAAAAAGTCTTAGTTCCGAAGAGGTCATACAAAAGATGAAAATCATTGCTGAGACTTTCGGTTATCCACACAATCTTATAACCAATAAAGGTGGTGCTTTTATTTCTAACAACTTCCAAGGATATTGTAAAGGTCATTGTGTGGCGTCCCTTGGGACAATGGACAAGTGGGGCGATTGCATTCTGCAGTCATTGCAGCATTGACCAAAATGTCCTTAGAGTGTCCGGAGAAGTGGTATCGAAACGTTAAACCACTTCAAAAAGTTCTAAACTCGAAGTTTCACCGCGCTATCAAAACAACACCATTTCAATTAATGACAGGAGTATATCTGTCCGTCCGTCCGTCCGTCCGCCGCACAGTGAGGCAAGCGTGGAAAAAAATCCTTTTGCGAGGTTGTGAATTTTAATGATAAATTATTCGTTTCTAACAGTAAAATAGTTGTAAAATTAAAAAATGACAAGCATTTGCCAAATAAAATATTTTGAAACCTGAGGTTTAGCGCTCAAAGTTGAAAATTAGAAAAAATAGATGAAAATATGGTTAATGTTTACACGATCCGTTCACACGCAAATCTGAACTTTTTCAAATTCATTCTTCTATTTATAAGATTTAAATATACCCATTAATAATATGTGCATTTATTGAGCAAAAAAATAAGATTATAAATATTTTGGGTATATAGGTAGAGAACTTAATATTAGCAACCATTTCCAGACTCATAAAGGTTTAAGTACTTGCGCAAATCTTCTCCAACGATTCATTCTTTTCGGCAGATGGTATAGTCTAGAGTATAATCAATAATTTCCAGCGAAGAACTCATCCGGATATGTCCGGATTCGACTACCAATGCAATTTGATTGTCATACACTTAAAAAAATAATTTAAAGTAAAAATTATGATATGGACTTAAAATAAAATATTTTATTTCATATTTTATTGTTTATATTTATTTTTACAGTTATACATCAATCATTCCGAAAAATCTACGTCTTCAACCCGTTATTGTCGAGCTCTTAGCTTCCTTTTTTGAAAGAAACGTTTGGCGTAATAAAGGGGGAACGGGAACGCGTAGAAAGTGAAATACGGGATCTTCAAGACACTAAAATCGAATACAACGGATCACTCATCAAAAGCAACCATATTTTGTATTTCACCATGATTGATGGAAAAACCGCGCAAATTGTTACAAATACCACTTCCTGTAGTAATTGTATCATTTGCGGAGATGAATGACATCTTAAAACTTCAACTGAAACCACCACATGTTGATTCGTTCAAGTTGGGAATGTCAACCTTGTACGACAGAATCCGCCTTATGAAGATGTTTTTCCTATAATCTTAATTTCATCTGACCCTTACATTTACGCATTTACGGCCCGAGCCGAATTGGAAATATCTTTTAATCAGCGAAGAAGCAAAACTTTTGTTAAAATCAACTAAATAATTTTATTTTAAACCATTTATTAATAAATTCTTTTTTTTAATTTATTGCTCAAGTGGATTGAATTAGTTTAAATTAAATCAATTTTTAATAAATGTTTTTTGAAAACTGTGGGCATGGCAGTGGGTTGTTATTTAGTTTGTTCTTTTCGCATCCTGCTTATTACAATGTTTGCAAATTTCATCAACATCGGCTTAGTGGTTCAGTTTTTAGGGACTTTTTTTCAGCCTACCATACAAAGTGCCCCACTGTGCGCCGTCCGTCTATGTGTCACCGGTTTTTTGGCTTTAAATGTTGAGCTAGAGTTTTGAAACTTGGTACACGGACTCTCTATCCGACGAGGCAGAAAAACTGTAAAAAAATTGAAATTCGCCTACTGCGACGCCCCCATTTAAGAAAAACTTAGTCTTAGGCCAAACCATTAAAGATTTTGAAAAAGTGTCTTAGAAAGATATCTAAAGAATCCTAATGTCTATATACGCCCACTTTTTAAGGGCGTTTCCAGTAAAATATTTTTCGGTAAAAAAAACCTTTTGTATACACTACTTCATAGCATAACCATTCGAAAATCATTGTTTTTTGTCGAACCATGAAAGATTTTGATAAACTATCTGAACAAT
This sequence comes from Rhingia rostrata, assembly GCA_949824845.1. Lineage (NCBI taxonomy): Eukaryota > Metazoa > Arthropoda > Insecta > Diptera > Syrphidae > Rhingia > Rhingia rostrata. The sequence continues at coordinate 86,894,675 of OX463755.1, read as the reverse complement.
ATGTTATATATATATTTTACCGACAATGATCCGACATTTAGGGTATATTTGTTTAAAGGATGCGATGGGATAGGGTATAAACGATCCACACAGTGGACTGTAGCCTTCTCAGAATATGTATTATATTCTTTTCTAATTACCTAATGTAATAAAATATTTGCTTAACTAACTTAAATATATTGAATTCATTAATAATAAAATTACTTCGCTGGTTTCATTTTGGAAAAAGATCCCACATGTATGCAGACATTAAATATCGTTTGACAACAGATACATTTTTTCACGCAAATAATTAAACTGTAAAAAACATATACCTATATGTTTAAGTATAGTGTTACCTGTTACTGGGACGACATTTCGGAATGAATACGAGTCCCAACCAACATGCCTTTCTAATTAGCCTGATCCTTAGCTAACTGACTCCAGCTGCGCACTCCAAAATGGTTTAGGTCGATTTCAACTTGTGGGCCCCATTTAATTCGAGGTCTACAATCAAATCCTCTCAAGAATCAGATTAAAAAAGTCACATGACAGTGCATCGCCTTGCTTAAATCCTAGTTTGGTATCGTGTGTTGTGGTAACCATCGTTATCCGAAGACTTGGTTTTGGGCGGTATCTCCGTATAGTAGGTCTCTATAAATGCTGTAGTATGCGGCTTTGAAATCGAGGAATAAGTGGTTTGAATCGATCGATCTCCTTATTTGTGCTTATCTCCATTCTTTATGCATACATTCATTGGACCAATCTTGGCTTATGAGTTGGTAAATATTACTTACCAAGTCATCTCCACCGGCTTTATAATCCTAGGCGGGAAGGCCGTAGTTTTCGGCTGCCTTTTTAAGATTGCGTTTAGATAGTACTATGCTTACTTCTTGACGAGCTCAGTGGCGCGATTGTTAGTGCCATGAACTGCCGCGCCGAAGGTCTGAGTTAGATTCCCAGCCGTAGCAACGCCAAAATGCTTTTTCACTGGCCTTCCTCTCGTGATCTGACAACTCAACCGAGTAAAATCAATTGTCAAGAAAAGCTTATCTCAAATTCGCCGTTCGGAATCGGCACAAAACAGGAGGTCCCATCTTGCGCCATCGCGCAAGAAGCTAACACGCACACTTTTTTTTTCCTTTCTTTATTCTTCTTTCTTTAAAACGTTATAATAATTCATTTACCCGCGAAGCTTATTGCTTATCTGCAGGTGGTTACATCTTCTATATTGATAATATTTCACAGTTTATCGGTTGTGGAAATTTGAAAGAGTAGGTATTTATAATTAATTTACAATTTTCAATAAATTTAGTCATTCACAAATGTTTATATGGAGTTAACATACATGATGTATGTTTAAAAGATACTTTTTTACATCTTTTTTGCGTTTTTTAAAGTTTAAAATGTTTTTTAAGTTTGCTGGTAGTACATTCATTATTGCTGGTAGGGCGTAACTTGGATGTCTTCTCCCATAGATGTTATAGGTTTCAGGTGTTTCCAGCAATCCCTGAGCTCTTCTTCTTGTATTGAGATTATGGCGTATATTTTGTTGGTATCGTTGATCGTCATAGTATTTTAATAAAGCTGTCATCCTATATACGCCGTTAACATCTAATACCTTTAAATTAAAATGGTTAGTACTGACTATTTTAAATAATCGATGCTGAATATTTAGTATCTTATCTAGGTGGGTTTTCGATGCATTTCCCCAAGCTAATATTTCGTATCTTAAGCGAGATTCAGCGAGAGAAAGGTATACTTGTTTTTGGACATCAATGCTAGTATATCTTTTAAGATACACCATCGCAAAAACAGCACTTCTTAATTGCATCCGTATTTTATTTAAATGTTCATGCCACATGTAGTGATCATCAATTATGATACCTAGATATTTTATTGATTTCACTACTTCAATAGCATCACTTTTGCTTGTGGTTGGACAGTCTTCGTTTTGGTGATATATACGTATAGACGCTTCAGGTTGACGTGGCATGCGTATATGCATCATCTTTGTTTTAACAGCATTGATAACCAACCCTTGATCATGGCACCATCTTGAGACATTATTAAATTCGTCTTGCATTATTCCTATAGCAGTATCCAGGCACTTGTGCTTGACAACAATTGCAATGTCATCTGCATATGCAAAAGCTGTACTTCGTTTAAATACACGAAGTAGCTCATTTGTGAACAAGATGAAAAGTATCGGTCCAAGTTTTGAACCTTGTGGTACACCATACAAGCATTGTTTTTCTTGGCTAACTGCGTTTTCAACTTTTACGCGTATGGTTCTTCCTGATAGGTAGCTTTCTATCCACTTCGCTAAGGTCCCTCTTATACTAATTTTATTAAGACTTTCTATTATCTTCTCATGGCTCAATGTGTCGAAGGCCTTGCTAAAGTCTAGAAACATTACTAGTACATGGTGTTTTTTGTTAAGACTTCCGTTCACCACACTCGAAAGTTCTCCCAATAGTAATCCAGTGCTTTTATTTTTTTGGAAACCATATTGATTTGGTTGTAGGACTCTATGCTTTACTATGAATTTCGTTATTCTTCCTACTATTATTTCTTCTAAACATTTGTCTATAACAGAAAGAATTGCGATCGGCCTATAATTTTCCATTTGGCTTTTCACTCCTCCTTTGTATACTGGTCGGATTATTGACGTCTTAAGTAACCTAGGAACACAGCATTGGCTTATGCTTCGGTTTATAATTGTTTAAATTATAGGAGTTAGTTATAAAGCGTTAAGTTTCAAATCAATCGGTCTAATGCAATCTGCTCCTGCTCACTTATCGGATTTTAAACTGCACAACATGTTGTACACTTCTGCTTCGCTAGCTTCCTCTAAATAGATTGATGGTGTGATATGTATATTTCGATGGTTAGATGATTTCTGACTACACTTGTGTACTATTTTAGACACTTGGTTTGAAAATTGTTCCACAAATTTGTTTACGGTGTTCGTTATATTGTCGGAAAAATTGTCAATAATGACTTTATCAATCGATCTTTTATTTCGTCCCAGAAGTTCATTTAAAACATTCCATGTTTTTCTTGGGTCGTTTTTGGCATTTAAAAAACTTTGTTTGTAGAAGTTTGCCTTCATAGTTAAAATGAGTTTACTTACTTCGTTTCGAAAGTGTTTGTTAATATATTCGTAGCTTTGGTTAAGTGGATTATTTTTCCATTTCCTGTATAATTCGTCTCTTCTTTTGCACATTCTTACTACTTCAGCAGTTATCCATGCTTTGTGTTTTCGTTTTTTCGAGTTTTGCGTTACCTTTGTCGATCGTGTATATATATCCATCATTTTGTTTACAAAATTATTATATAGACCTTCAACGTCATGCTCTTCACATAGGCTTTCCCAGTTAGTTTGCTCAATTAACTGATTAACTTTCTGCTGGCTAAATTTCGCAGGCATTTCTTCTATTATTTGACGTTCAGGGTAGTTTCTTGTAGCATACATTGCGGCGTAATGATCAGATATGTCGGTTTCAATAACAGCCGACACTATATCTTGTTGTGTAATGCTAACAAAAATATGGTCAATTATTGTAGAAGTATTTGCAGCTATATTTACACGTGTGGGTTGGTTGATTGTCCAAGTCTTCTATAAACTCCGCGACATTTAACTTTGGGGATCTATATATCGCGTGAATAAATATTTTTCTATGATTGTCATCTATTTCTATTTGGACATTTTCATAGAATACAGTATTATGATAAATTCGTTTGTATCGTATATGATTTCTTGTGAACACTGCGATTCCTCCGCCTTTACCCTCTTTTCTAATAAAGAATTCAGTATCGAATCCATTTAGGCTGTAGAGCTCATTTTCTTCTTCTCTCACATTAATTTCATTTAAAGCAATAACATCAACGTAATCTAAGAAATTCTCAATTTCTGTAACAAAAACATTCCAATTTTTCCTTATCGATCTTATATTAAAACGCACACAACAAAAATTCATTTTTTTAATAAAATCTGCATCGATGCCAGTAAATCCATTTATTACCTTAAAATCGATGTCAGCGTCATTATATTGGAATTCCATTATATTTTTTATTTTGTTTTGATTTTCCAGTTCGTTCATCTTGTGAATATCAGTTAGATGCAGATTCTACTCACATCGTTAAGCGAGCCTATGTGTATAGATTCGCCGTTTTCAGATTTTCTTGCAAGTATTATGCCTGATGCCTCCCACACAAATCTCCAGTTGCATTCTCTGGCTTTGTTTTTGGCCAGCCAGAGCAAATGCCTATTTTTTGGAGTCAGTTGATTGTTGACAAATACAATCGCATCACTCTCTCGCTTTCTGTTTTGGTTATTGTATGTATTTTCTCTGATTGTTTTGAGTTCAATTTTGCGAATTATTTTTGCATTTCGTATCATCTTTGTTTTGCACACTTAGTTTGTAAATGATACTATTATAGATGATTTGTTCGGATTTCGCTTATGTGTTCGATAAAAGTCGGCTATATCAGAAGTGTTTATTTCACAGTTTAGTGTTTTGCCTACTGCTTTGATAACTTCTGTCAAATTTTCGTCGGCCGTGGGTGGGACATTTTTGATTTCTATGTTGTTTTTTAGTAATTGTTGCTCTAGTGTGTTCACTTTTGTTTCTAATAAAAGAATTTGTTGGTCTTTTACCTGGATATTTTCTTTTAGTTGTTTTATTTCATTAGAAAGTTTTTGTAGAATGTCGTTGTTCATTTCCATCTGTTCGTATTTGAAAGCTGCACACTGCCATGGGTGGATTTCAAAATGTTTTACACTTGTTCTGCTGGTAGCAACAACAAACACGTGTACCAAATATTCTAGCTCAAAATTAAGGGCTTTGGCCTGGTGACGTACGGACGGGCGTACGGAAGGATCGATTCTGAGTTGATCTTTATACTTTGAGGTAGACCCAGCTCAATTATTTCACTATGTTACAAACTTTGTATCAAAACTAATATACCCCTATGGAAGAAGTTATAAACACATTTGAGAAGAATACAATCCACTGTGTGGATCGTTTTTTACCCTATCCCATCCCATCCTTTCAATTAATATCCCTTAACCCTTTTCAGGACAATAGTTGCTTATAAGCAACATCCGATTTTGTTTCCTTCGTAGTCTCGTTTGGCAGGCCCCGATATAAAAGAGATACATGCAGACTATTGACTAGTATTTTGTTAGTGTGAGAAGAGGAAAAAAATGGTTAAAATGGTTAAAATGTGCTTGTGTTTTGTGTTTCGGAAATTTATTCAGAGTACGTTCACATGCGCGAAAGGTGCACTAAGAAATTACTAAGCAAAAAAACAATATTTTAAAATATTTCCGAGTAGCTGAAAACAGTAAAGTTTATGAAATGTTGAAGTAAGAAGGTAAGTTGTATTATTTATGTTTTCAGTTGGATAGAAATGAAAATGTTAAGAGAGCTAGAATTTTTGTAAAACCAAAGTTGCTTATAAGCAACTTTTGTCCATAGAGGATGTAAATATTAATAATAAATTCGGTTTTTTAGGAAAACGTTTGCACAGGAAAGGGCTGACTTTAGCTGAAAAAGAATCTATAGCCAACTTTGATTGGGACCAGTCATCCAATGAAGATGAAGTTGATGAAGATAGATCCAGATTTTTTGGAAGAAGCAATTGAAGCAATTTTAGCTAGAGGCGAGGAGATAGAATCAGAAATGATTGAAAATTTGCTGAAGGATGACTAATGTAGAAACTGCGATTCTGATGAAGAGGTAAGTGCTGGGGTCAGTTTTGAGAAAATTGATGCGTCCGTATTGAAATGGAGAAGACAGGGAATGTTGGCCGTCGATGCAACCTGGAGGGGAAGAGCTGAAGTTTTTGACGTTTGTGAGGAAAAGGCACCAATAGAGTGTTTTGCGCAGTTTTTTGATGAAGAAGTATTTGATCTCATGACATCCCAAAGCAATCTATATGCAATGGAAACATTTGGAATAGAGCTAAAATGCTCACCATTTGAAATGCGGCGTTATATCGTTGTACTTTTATTTATGGGGATCATCAAAATTCCGCAGATAAGAATGATTTGGTCAAAGCAGTTAAAGTTCAATTTTATAACTGATGCTATGTCACGATCAAGGTTTAAAAAATTAAAAAGTTGTTTCTACGTCAACGAAAACTCAAAACAGCCAAAAAAAGGCGAACCAAATTTTGACAAACTTTATAAAATACGCTTTTTTTTACTTTTTAATTAATTTCTTATTTACTTAAAATATTAACTTAATATTAGACAAAAATGCTTAAATCTAACTTATCAATAACATATCTACTCAATCTAACTTATCGGCCCATAGCGGGCGCAGTAAGCTTATAACTAACATTTTTCTTTTGCTTTTCAGCTCAAATTTGTCATTTGTTTTTTATTATTAATATTAAGACATTTAATTGATTTTTCAAAGAAAAAATTAAAACTTTAAACAGTAACATTTTTTTTTGTTTTATACAAAAACTTAATCTAGACTAAAACTAACTTAAACTACTTAAGACTAGTTAAACCTAACTAACTCTACTTAAGACTACTTAACTACTTAAACCTAACTTAATTATAATCGGGGTGGCAAGCACTCGTTGCATATTCCCCGAGGTTTTGCCATCCCGATTGCGTAATTGGGTCCAGCAAGCATTTATGCAACCATATTAAATAAAATATGGTGCATAAGCCCAGCCCCAGACCTTGTACCTAAATTTAATTTACTTAAGTACTAAGGAGTGGACTAAAAGTCCGCAAAGACCTGAGGAACTGCAGAAATACTTTCCTCGTTTAGCCACCAAAATTCGGTGCGCTGCTTTTCAGCGTCGGTCCTATCGCGATCCGATACCGCCGTGCTAAAGCGGAGGAGCTTCGGAGCATTGTCGACGTACCCATCGCGGACTAGCCGCTTGTCCCGCGCGTCACGGTAGCGATGGTATAAAACCGGGATACCGTTCCTGTCTTGTATTAACCCTAACGAATCGATATAAATGAATGCCTCTGGTGGAATAAAGCCGGACATGAGCGCACTCTCCATGTACATTTCATTGGGGTAATAAACCCCAAAGATCAGGCTGTTGTCGCTAGCCATCGCCTTTGAAGCGTGCCTTCGAGTCACCTTAATTAGGAAATTGTCAATTCTATTCAACTGAGCCCCATTGTATAGAACCTCGTTGCGATAATATTTTATGTACTCGGAGTCCGGCGTTCGGTACAATCCTAAGCAGGATCGGAGACAACGCCTCTCAAACAGCCGTATCCTTTCCATGTAGGATGGTGATACATTGAACCACACGGGACAACCGTAAGCGATGATCGGCCTTATGAGGGCCATGTAGCAAATGACTTTCACCCTTAAATCAAGTTGACTGCTATGAAACAATCTTCTTGTCAGAGCATAAGCCCCCCTAGCCCTGGCCAGACAGGCATCCACATTTTTATTAAAATACAGAAACTTGTCAAGCCAGATGCCAAGGTATTTGACTTCACTTCTCACCGCCAACGGCCGTCCATGCTGTCCCAGGATACACAATTTTTTCCAGTTTTTACTGGTATCGTAAGAAGCCCTCTGCACTGGGGTCCTGAATAGAATTGTTTCGGTTTTTTTGGAAATTGATCTTCAATTTCCAATCATCGCAATATCCCTTAATGTGATCGAAGTCACGTTGCAAAAGTGTGTTGATGACCTCGATTTTCGGACCTGATCTGTACGCCACTAGATCATCTGCGTACGCTATAGCATGACTGAGGGAACCTACAAGATCACTTGTATAAATGTTAAACAATATCGGGGAGTTAACCGCCCCCTGTTGTAAACCGTTTTTAATTTCAAAGACTTTACTCGAAGTTGCGTAGCCACATTTGACAACGAACTTCTTTCCCATAAGCATTTCATAAATCATATATAGCATGGGTTTATGCATGCCCAGTCTGGTCAGCTTGTAGAAAAGCCCCTCTAACCATACGGTGTCGAAGGCCTTCTCAAAGTCAACCAGACAGGCCCCTGTGCACTGTTTTTTGGACTTATTCCATTGAATGTCGGACTCTAGTTTCGATGCGGCATGAATGTTGTCATGCCTTGCTCGAAAACCAAACTGATTTTCCGGAATAATTTTGTTATCCTCAACACAACTAAGCAGACCTATTGACTATTTTCTCAAATACCTTGCTTACATTCGGCAGAAGGCTTATTGACCGAAGATTAGCTGGGTTTGTTTTGTCCTTGCCCTTTTTTGGGATAGGATGTACCACCGGCGTTTTCCAGTGCACCGGATAATGTGCATTATTCAGTACATTGTTAAACAGTCTGGTGAAAATATCGACTGCTTCCACTGGCAGGTGTATCAATACGACGTTTGGGACGGGATATCCGTCGCGTACAAACTAAGTTTGTACTCAATCATATTTTGCTCCCGCCAATTTTGAAGTAGTCGACCTCTAGTGTTCGCGATTGTATTTCCCCAAGACGCGCGCTTAGCGTTAAGATCACCGGCCAAAAAGTAATAATTTTCAGCCGATTGAAGCTGTAGGCAACGAAAAAGTGCCTCGAGCTCTGCTATAAATTGAGTTTGTTGAGTTGCTTCAGGTGCATAATGCGACACCACATACATTCTCCTCCGACTATGGAGAGGAATGCATACGATGGAACCTACGTACTTCCCCGCTATATATGATGTTATGGCGTAAGCCTTTGCGTAATAAGATAGGGACCCCACCCCCTTGGGAGGAATGGGGTCGGTCTCTTCTTACTACATGGTAGTTGCTGTATCCCAATTTGTTACTCTGGTTTAACTTAGTTTCGCTGACCAAAAGTACATCCGGGAGTTGGTTTTTCAACAGATTGGAAAGGACGGTTCTTCTCTCGACCCTGACTAGCGAATTAACATTCAAAGCTAGGATCTTAAAGTTTACCTCATCGAACGTACCCATCATATTCATGGCGCGCTAGACTCGGCAAACATCGAATAGATATAATCTATTCGTGCTGCTTGCTCGTTCGTGCTGCTTCCAGCAAAGCCACATAAATGGGGAATGAAAATGTTCACTAGGGCAGGGACATCAGCAATGATTTACGATTTTGCTTTGTATGTTGGTGATGGAACATGTCCAAAATACGGGCTCGGCATTTCATCCGATATAGTTCTGTTTTTGGCTTCAACTATGCCCAAAAATCAAAACTATAAACTATATTTTGATAGTTGATTTACTTCAATAAGCCTTATGATAGCTTTGAAGCAAATGGGCATATTGTCAACTGGAACCGTGCGCCAAAATAGAATGGGTAAAAGCGATATCCTTTCAGAAGCCGAACTAAAAAAACGTGGCAGAGGTTCGTATGATAAAAAATGCGAACTAACTTATAACATATCTGCACTCCGCTGGTTTGATAATAAAGGTGTTCAGCTGTTGTATACCCATATGTCTGTCGAACCATTAGGATCCTGTAGGCGCTGGTGCAGCAAGGAAAACAAAATGATACATATCCCTCGAACAGCTATAGTTAACGACTATAATCAACTTATGGGAGGAGTTGACCTATGCGATATGTTAATGGAAATATATAGAATTAACCACAGGTCAAAAAAGTGGTATATGCGTATAGTTTACTGGTGCATCGGAGCAGCTGTTGTAAATGCCTGGCTACTATATCGCAATGAATTAAACGTTGTCAAACCTAACTGTAAACCAATGGCACTTACATTTTTCAAATGGAAATAGCGCAATCGCTACTAAGTGCTTCGTCTTCCTCCAACGTCGTCAAACGCTCAAGAGGTCGTCCTCCTGTAGTGGCCTCGCAATCCCCGCACACCCCGCACACTTCAAAATTGTTACAATCACCTTTGTCATCGCCATCAATCAGTGTTAGCAGCTCTTCATTAAAACGGAAGTACACACTAGACCCAACAGGAATATCGCGATATGATCAAAAAGGACATTGGGTCGTTTGGAGTCAAAAAGGCCGCTGTCGTCTCTGCAAAACTGGAACCCCTCTTTCCAAATGTTCAAAATGTGGAGTTCACTTGTGCTCTAATACAAGTAAAAAATGTTTTCTTTCATATCATACATAAAACATGCATTTTTCCATAAAAACTATGAAATAAAAAAATATGAAATCTTCCGTTATTATGTCCTCGTTTTATTTACCACTTTGGACAAGTGTTGCTTTTAAGCAACTTTCTACAGGACCCAGTAGGAAGGACATGTGGGTTTCAAACTTCATATATAGGTTTTTTAGGTCTTAAAAAGGACACCCACCAAATTTTATAAATTTAGCACTACTAGATCAGGAGCTGTCCTGAAAGGGTTAAATGTGGGATTTATGGCAAAGAAATATTAAAATTGAAATTGTAACAATATATTGTTCAGAAAGTTTATCGAATACTTGTATGCTTCGAACAAAAGCAACGTTTTACTCCTGCTTGTGGTATGGCGTAGGGCATACAAATGGTTTTTGTTTGAAAACGTCTCCAAAAAGTAGGCGTGGCCAAAAATGACTGCTTATGAAAATCATTTATGATTCGACAATAAACACCGTTTTTCGCCTGGTTATGTTATGAAGTAGTGTATAATAATGGTTTTTGTATGAAAACGCCTCCAAAAAGTAGGCGTGGCTTAAAATAATATAGAAGAAATGTTTATATTAAAACAATGATTTTGCATCACCATTTTTTTCGAAATGTTTAAAAATTTTCCGAAAACTATTTGTACTAAAAACGCCCCCAAAAAGTGGGCGTTGCAAAAACTTTGTATTAACAAAATATAGACATTCGGATTTTTCAGATATGTTATTCAGATACTTTTTCAGTATCTCTAACGGTGTGGCATTCCAAAAATGTTTACACTTGTTCTGCTGGGAGCAACAACTAGCACGTGTACCAAATTTCATCATTGTAGCTAAAATTTAAGGCCCAAAAACTGGTGGTACATGTGATCATACGTGCTGTTCGAACAAGTGTACAAATTTTCCAAATCCGCCAGCTGCCATCCCACCCCCCCCCCCCCTTTTTTTTTTTAAAAAACTCGGTTTTGGTCAAACCGTTAAAGATGTTGAAAAAGTGTCTGAACAACATATCTAGAGAGTCCTAATGTATATATTTCGTCGGTACAAAGTTTTATGCAACGCCCACTTTTTTTGGGGTTTTAGAAAAAATGTTTTTCGGTAAAAATAAAATTATTTCGAAAAGGATTTAGATGCAAAATTATTGGCTTTACCAATATAAACATTTACTCAATATAATATTTTCAACAACGCACATTTTGTGGAGGCGTTTTCTTGCAAAAACCATTTCTATACACTATCTCAATCTCATAGCTTAACCAAGTGGAAAGCGTTGTTTTTGGTGGAACCATAAACGATTTTCATAATGTTTCTGAACAATATATTGTGAAAAACATATGAGAAGGCTCGTTTTGTACCCTATCCCATCCCATCCCATCCTTAAAATATCCACAAAATGTTGGATTTATCTCGATGAAATATAGAAAATGTCATTGTCATAACAAATTGTTCAGCCCACCGCGTGGCAGTGAGCGGATTTCATAAATTTTAACAATTATTCTGCTGAGAGCAACAACAAGCACGTGAACCAAATTTTATCATTCTAGTTCAAAACTTAAGGCCCGCAAACTGGTGACGGACGGACAGACATGGGTAAATCGGCTCAGCTATCGATTCTGAGTCAATCCATATACATTGAGGTATACCTAGCTCAATTATTTCTCTATGTTACAAACTATGTATCAAAAATAATATACCACTATGGGATAGCGTACAATGACATTTATTATACCCTATCCCATAGGGGTATATTAGTTTTGACACAAAGTTTGTAACATAGTGATATAATTTCGCTAGATATACCTCAAAGTATATGGATCGACCAAGAATCGCTAGCTGGGTCGATTAAGCCATGTCTGTCTGCCGTTCGTCCATCTGTGTGTCACCGATTTTTGGGCCTTAAATTTTGAGAGTTTTGAAATTTTGTATACAGTCTCTCTATTCGACGGAGCAGAACAATTGTGAACATTTTTGAAATCCGCCCACTCCCACACCCCTTTTAAAAAAACGTAGTTTTAGGCTAAGCCATTAGGGATTTAAAAAAAAAGTCTGCTCAAAATATCTAGACAGGCGTTTTCAGTAAAAAATGTTTTTCGGAAAATTTTCAAACATTTTGAAAAATTTGTTTAATGCAAAAACATTGGATATGATAACATAAATATTTCTTCTGTATATCATTTTAACCCACTCCCACTTTTTGGAGGCGTTTTCATACAAAAACCATTTTTATTCCTTACGCCATACCTTATGCAGGAGAAGAACGTTGTTTTTGGTCGAACATACAAGATTTTGATAAACCGTATAAGCAATATGTTGCGAAAATTTCAATTTTAATATATCTTTGTCACAAAATCCATATTTAAGGGATATTAATGTTAAGGAGAGAATGGGATAGGGTAAAAAACGATTTATTTTATTTAGTTTTTGGGCCTATAATTTTCAGCTAGAATGATGAAATTTCTTACATGTGTTTGTTGTTGCTTTCAGAAGAAGAAGTGTAAACATTTTTGAAATCCGACTACTGCCTTTCCTTTTGAGAAAATCCCAGTTCTAGGCCAAACCGTAAGAAATTTTGAAAAACTGTCTGAACAATATAATATCCTAATCTCGATATTTCGTCTATACAAAGTTTTTTGTCATGCCCACTTTTGGGTTCGTTTTTAGTAAAAACGTTTTTCGGTAAAATTTTAAACATTTCGAAAAATCAAAGGTTATGTAAAAATAAACATTGCTTCTATATAACATGTTAACCGCCCACTTGTTTGAAGCGTTTTCAGACAAAAACCATTTGTATACACTACCTTATAGCACAACCAGGTGAATTACGTTGTTTTTTGTCGAACCATAAACGATTTTAATAAACTGTATTAACAATATGTTCTTTTTTTCAAATTAATTTTTTATTTACTTAAAATATTAACTTAATACTAGACAAAAATCCTTAAATATAACTTATCAATAACATGTTTACTTAAGCTAACTTATCGGGCCTTAGTGGGCGCTCTATGCTTATATCTAACAGTTTTATTTTGCTTTTCGCCTTAAATTTATATTGGTTTTATTTCTGTATGTATATACTTTGTTTAAATTTTCAAAGAAAAAGGTTTTGAGTAGAGACATTTTAGTTTGTTTTATATAAAAGTCTTAATCTAGATTAAAACTAAATTATACTACTTCACTACTTAAAACTAAGTTAAACTACTTTAGACTGCTAAACTACTTAAACCTAACATAAATATAATAGGGGTGGCGACCTACTACTTACTTACTTAAGTGGCGCTACAGTCCGGAATGAACCTGGGCCTCAACCAACATGCCTCTCCAATTAGCCCAGTCCTTAGCTAACTTGCGCCTCCAAGTTGGTTGAGGTCGGTTTCTACTTGTGCGCGCCACTTAAGGCGAGGTCTTCCACTGCTGCGTCCGACGTCTGGCTGGGAATCGAAGACTCTGCGAGCCGGAGTATTGGTGTCCATTCGTTCTACATGTCCTAGCCATCGTAAACGTCCAATGCGGATTTTTTTGACCAGGAGCATGTCGCTGTACAGCTCGTATAGTTTTTGGTTGAATCTTCTTCTCCATAGCCCGTCAACGCAAACGGGACCGAAGATTTTTCGAAGAATTCTCTTCTCAAATCGACCAATGATTTCTTCATCCGCTTTTGAGACGGTCCATGCTTCAGCGCCGTAGAGCAGGACTGGGATGATCAGGGTCTTATATAAGATCTCCTTAGTAGTTCGAGCGAGGGCTTTACTACTGAATTGCATTTTAGTCCAAAGAAACAGCGGTTGGCAAGAGTAATTCTTCGTTTAATTTCTGACGAGATGTTGTTGTCAGAGTTAATAGCGGAACCGAGATAGATAAAGTCCCGTACTGCCTCAAAGTTATATCTGTCAATGGTGACGTTCTGTCCAATTCGTCGATGTTGTGTGTCCTTTCGTGTTGACAGCATATACTTCGTCTTGCCCTCATTTACTGCTAAACCCATTTTTGCCGCTTCCTTCTCTATACTAGCAAACGTGGCTATGACATCACGTTGGGTCCTACCAATGAAGTCAATATCGTCGGCGTATGCTAGTAGTTGTACAGATTTTTGGAAAATTGTGCCTCTGGTGTTGGCTCGTGAGTTTTGCATAATCCTCTCAAGAATCAGATTGAAGAAGTCACATGACAGCGCATCGCCTTGCCTAAATCTTTTTTTGATATCGACAATGTCAGTGAGGTCGTTTCCGACCCTGATGGAGCAGCGAGAATTCTCCATCGTCATCCTACACAAACGGACGAGTTTGGGCGGTATACCAAAACTAGACATGGCTCTGTATAGTTCGTCTCTATAAATGCTGTCGTATGCGGCTTTGAAATCGATGAATAGGTGGTGGGTATCGATTAACTCTACGGGTTTTTCCAGGATCTGCCGAAGTGTGAAGACTTGATCGGTTGTGGACTTTCCTGGCCTAAAACCACACTGATAAGGGCCAATCAGGTTATTTGTAAACGGTTTCAGGCGTTCACATAATATAACGGCAAATAGAACTTTGTATGCGATGTTGAGGAGACTTATGCCTCTGTAGTTGGCGCAGTTAAAAGGGTCTCCTTTTTTGTGGATTGGGCAAACGATGCTGAGGTTCCGTTCTTCAGGCATACTTTCTTCCGACCAGATTCGGCTTATGAGTTGGTGAATGTTACTTACCAAGTCATCTCCGCCGGCTTTATAAAGCTCGGCGGGAAGCAGCCTTATTAAGCTTCAGTTTAGATATTGCTATCCTCACTTCACTCAGGTCGGGTGGTTGGCAGCTTTCGCCGTCGTTGCCAATATTGAATGGCTCGTTCTGCCTGACAGCGGAATGTTGTTCGTCATCGCCGTTTAACAGTCTGCAGAAGAGATTCTTCCATATCCTCAGCATAGACTGTGTCTCAACTACGATATTTCCTTTTTCATCTCGACAGGATTCTGTTCGAGCCTTGTATCCTTGGCTTTGACGTTTTACACTTTGGTAAAACCTGCGAACATCTTTCCTGGCGTGGCACCTCTCTATATCCTCGATCGCGCGCTTTTCTTCCTCTTTTTTCTTCTTTCTAAAAAGCCGGTGTTCTTCCCTTCTTCTCTGCCTATAGAGCTCTGCGGCAGCTCTCGTCTTCACCTGCAGCTTAGCCTTGTAGGCCTCCTTCTTGGCTGCGAGCATCTGTCGGCATTCCTCATAAAACCAGGGGTTTCTTGCTGGTGGGCGCGAGAAACCTAACACATCAGTTGCGGCTGATTTAATGGCTTGTTGGCATCGTTGCCATAGTTCTTCGACATTCGATGTTGGTGGTATGGTGTTAATCGAAAGGTCTTGGCGGTCTCTTGTGATTGCAGTCTTTCGACATTAAATTTTTTTACAGTATTTCTGGATTGTTGTGGCGTAGTAGATATCCGCACTCTAACCTTGGCTGCAACAAGGTAATGGTCCGAGTCGATGTACGCTCCTCGGAATGTTCGGACATCCAAAATACTGGATGCTTGGCGCTTGTCTATCGCTATGTGATCAATTTGATTGACCGTTCGTTGATCTGGAAACCGCCATGTCCCCTTATGGATATCGAGGTGAGGAAACTGTGTGCTGACTATAGTGGCATTTCGTTCTGTAGTGAAGTCAATGAGCCTAAGTCCGTTACCAGATGTGTTGTCGTGTAGGCTATGGTTTCCGACAATACTGCTAAAGATATCTTATCTTCCTACCTTTGCGTTAAAATCTCCCAGCACGATTTTAACATCGTACTTCGATAGTCGCTCATAGGTTTTGTCAAGGAGCTCATAGAAGCAGTCCTTAGCTATATCATCTTTTTCCTCCGTTGGGGCGTAAGCGCATATAAGGCTAATGTTGGCGAAGTGGCCTTAATGCGGATCGTTACAATGCGTTCGCTAATGTTTTGGAAACATACGACTTCTTGCCTTTCTGGCACTTATAACAAATCCGCATCCGAATAGTCGCTGTTTCTGCTCACTATAACACGGTCCGTAGTAGATGCCACAGTTTTTCATCCTATTTTTTGCCCGACCCATCCCATCGTATTTCCTGGATGGCAGTAATGTCTGCTTTATAGCAGTTAAGGGATTCCACTAGTTGTTCGCTTGCACCTTTCCTGTTTAATGTTCTCACATTCCAGGTGCAGATACGAACGTCGTTGTCCTTTTTTCGTTTAGCCGTATCGTCAACAATAAAATCAGTCTTTTCCGAGGCTTTTGGTTGCTTCGTAACCGTTAGATTTTTCCATGATTGGGTAGTTAACCCAAAGAACAACCCCCCAACCTGGAGGGCCAGTTCCAATTTATTAGATACCCCTAGGACACGGGCCCATCGCCCATCAGTATCCACTACGGGATTGAGCGCTGCCGTTGGCCTTTCGGTTCATCCGCCACCAGCTCTGTTCAAGGGGCCTTACTAACCCTTGAAATTCCTAGACAACCTGTTGTCCGAATATGTCGAAGCAGCTTGTCTAGGTTCGCCTGGGACAGCAGGCCGGGTATTCATTCCGTGCCATTCTGACCTGGCTGTTTTTTGTCGTGTTATCAACACTCGCGCTTATCGTTTAGCAAGTCAAATCCGGTTGGATGAGACCAGTCCCCGATGGTTACCACTTGGAGGTAAAAATAAGCACTTGATGTGTAGTCAGAGTTACAATACTGGGCATTGCCAGGTTAAAGCCAATCAGAGTCTACCCTCGTTCTACAACACCCAACCACTCGTTGCATATGCTCCGAGGGGTCGCCATCCGGTTGTAGCCTTTATATATGTTGCTTTTTATATTTATGGAATCCTTAAATAGCGAAACAACTGTTAAGTAGCTGTTTTTTAAATACATTTTTCCTTAACAACAAAGCCGAAATTTACTAATTAGCTTTTGGGAAACATGCCTAAGGAAAGAGTGGCTCCAACTCGACCATTTTATCACTCTGGAGTGGAATATTTACATCTCTTGCAGCAAAAGACCAAGTGGAAAAGTGAGCCTGAAAACCTAAATCCCGATATACTGGTACAAATCAAGGATGCGAATACCTCTCCGATGCGTTGGAAATTGGGACGTGTTATAGAGATTTTTAAGGGCGGCGAAAGCATAGTAATTTCTGTCCGCTTCCAATTAATGAACCAGATAAACAAAAAGAAGTTCCAAATAACACCAGAAGAATACACCAACCCCTTTATGTCAAACACACAAGGAAGTAAACGTTAAGGAACTTAATGACGGTGTTGGCATTTAATTTGAAGTAAACAATTTTAGGAAGATATTCATCTACTACAATATGTTCACATATTGTTAAGAGTTTGGCGCACTAATAATGCCCTTATTAGAAACTGAAAATCCTAAAACCTCTCCAAGTAATGTTATAGACATCATTGAATACGAAATGCCTACAACACTCCGCAATCTGTGATCATTTCTTGAATTGTCAGGCTACTACAGGAGCTTCATCAAAAAAAATTATGGCGCAACAGGCTCGTTAGTACCCAGGGCCGAGCTTTTTTCTCACAAACATTCATGTGTGCGTGTGTACTTCTTTGCACAATGGCGGGACCTCCTGCTTTATGTCGAATCCGAACGGCTAAGTTGAGAAAATGGCGTTCTTCGAACAAGGTTTAATAATGTCGAACTGCTCTGCGAAGAACAAAAAACCATGTGCAATCTGCCCCGTGAGTTCCGTATACAATACGGATAAGACTAATTCAGTCGTGAAACCTAGTGGATTCCAAAGAAATGACCGGTTAAAAAAAAGGAAAGCTGTATCATATTCTGAAATTATAAACCGAGACAAATAGATTGTTGAAAAGTCGAAACAGCTGAAACAACGGCTCCCACCGCCAATTAATATGATCGGCAGTGACGACTTTAACAAGTTACGTACCCTGATAAAATCGTTGGCGTTGTCGGACTACCAAGTAACTTCGCTCAAAAAAAAATTACATGAAAGGTCTACATAAAAGACCCGGAAAGCTACCGTTATGAATGGTATTCAGTCGAAAATAAATCTGAAAGGCCTTTACGCGTTGTATCTAGAGGGTTACATGCGTCGTGCTTAGAGGAAAACTTTTTAACGATATGAAAAGCAGGCAATATATAGTAAGAGATGCCGTTAATATTGTCAAGCGAGAAAAACAGCCAAAAGATGACAAAGAAAATGTTTTAAAACGAAGTCTTCGTTTAGTTATACTCACTTTCGATAAAGAAGGAATTTTGAATAAAATTTATGATATAAAAACAATACTTAAGATTGTTGTAAAAATTGAACCCATGCGTAAGGATTCCAATTTGTTCCTCAGTGCAAGCGCTGCCAATGATATAATCATACGCAAACCTATTGACAAAAATATCAGAGGTGTGTAATATGTGCCGAAAATCATATGACAGTATCTGCATTAACGCCAAGAAAGCCAATGGCCTTTGTCAAAAACTTCGAGAACTTGAATTGTATATGCAAGAAAAATCATATAGACATCTGTTTAATATCCGAAATTCACGCAAAGAGTAAGTCGAAATTAAAGATTAAAGGTTACCTCGGATATCATGCTCTACATCCATCGAATAAGGCTAGAGGTGGAGCCTCACTATATATAAAAGAGTGTGTCGAACATTCGATTCATCTAAAATTAGAAATTAAGCTCTATACAAGTCAGAAGCAGATAATCCTTTTAGATGCTAATCACAGAAATGTAGGAGGTTTTATGAAGTAAGTTGAAAGTACAACACCGAATTTCATTCTACGGTTAAACCAACTTATTGGCCAACCGATGTTACCAAAATACCGAATTTGATCGATTTTTTCATAGTAAAAGGTGTGTCGTGTTCTCTGATCTTTCTTCGTTCATTCCATAAACGAGCCGGTTAATCATTAGAACCAACAAACAGGAAAACTAAACCAATCGTTTAGATCCCCATTAGAACTTGAAGTTACGGTTTACTCCTTTATCAATACCGTTCAAAAAACAGCATGGATTAATGCTTCTCAAAATCGCAAAGCGGTAAGCGATAGTAATATCAAGGACCCACGGCAAATAAAAGATTTGGTTAGACAAAAAAATAGGTCGAAACAGATGGCACCAAACTCGTGCTCCGCAAGAAAAACACCAAATTCGATTAAAAACTTTAAAAACTATGCAGTAGAAACTTATCTGCAAAGCCCAACCGCTGGAAAAGAATCGAATTATTCACTTTGGAAAGCAATTAATGCCATAAAACGGCAAAAAACGCTGTGCCACCAATAAGACTAACTCAAGACGTTTAGGCAAAAAGCGATAAGGAAAAAGCAGACGTTTTCGACGCACATCTTGATTCATTCAAACCATTTGATAGTCCAGAAATATGCAAGTATTGCCGAGCTCAAACAAAAAAATACAGATACTAAGGCCTTAAAAAGATCCGGGTTTTGACTTGATTTCAGGACAACTTCTAAAAATGTTACCACGGAAAGCATTAACTAAACTCCTCTATATTGTCAATGCAGATTAGAGTTAGAATTATATTAGGATGTAACCAAGACAGTGGAAAGTCGCGGATGTAATTATGGTTCTCAAACCAGGAAAATCACCGAAGGAAATAAAATCTTACAGACCTTTTTCACTTCATCCAGTAATTTCAAAAGTTTTTGAAAGGATATTACTCGGTCACTTACACCCCATTTTTGATCAGAAACGCCTTTTACATGACCATCAATTAGGGTTTAGAAGTAAACATTCGACTATGGACTAAGTTCATTAAGATACTGATGTAATTGAGAAAGCTTTCGAAGAAAAGAAAATTTGCTCAGCCGTATTTCTTGACGTGCCGCAAGCTTTTGACAAGGTTTGGCATGGAGGCCTTCAAACTAAATCAAGTTCTGCCTGAAAAATAATATTAAATCCTCGTGTCGTATCTTCAGCACAGACTCTTCCGTGTGAAACTTGGAAACGAATAATTGGAGTTCAAAAAAAAAAATTTGCACGAATACCCCAAGGTAGCGTTCTTGGACCACTCTTGTACCTCCTATTTACACGTGATATCCTACAAACAAACGATACAATAGTTGCTACGTTTGTTGACGATAAAGCTATACAAGCAGTTGGCACAACAATAGAGGAAACAAATATGGAATTACAAAATGCTCTTAACGAGGTTAATGAATGGACAAAATCCTGGAGGATTGCACTTATCGAGAGCAAATCGATTCATGTAGATTTTTCGTATAAACAAACATACAATTGCCAGTATTTCTCAATAGGGTTCGAGTCCCTATTAAAATGTAAGTCGCATGTAAAAAAGAAATGCGAAGAACCTAAAAATAAATACAGAGAACTGAACTGGTTACTCGGAAAATATTTGAAGCTAAACCTTGATAACAAGCTGCTATTATACAAGCAAGTGCTAAAGACGGTCTGGACATATGGTATACAACTATGGGGTTGTACCAGTGAAACGAATCTTAACATTCTACAAACTTTTGATAACAAAATTTTAAGATCATTCGTCAATGCGCCGTGGTATATTAGGAAGAGATCTATGTATTCCCGCGGATAAATATGAAACGAAAAATTTTGCACGCAAACATAAAAAACGTTTATTGGGTCACGTTAACACAACGGTGCTCCAAATTCTTGACAAACTAATTGCGGCATCTTCAAAGAACAAAGCCCTTAGATTTGGCCCTATAATAACAAACCTTGTTAGAAATTGCGGAACAAGCAGGAACTCTAGAAATTTACCTGCCAAACATTCATTACTCGTGATAAAAAAATTGTTAGATAAGTCGCATACTTAGTTGCAATACAAATACAACCATATGATAAGGCTATAATCCACTGTGTGGATCGGTTTATACCCTATCCCGATCTCTCCTATTAAAATTGAAATTGTCACAACATATTCTTCAGACAGCTTATCAATATCTTGTATTTTCGACCAAAACAACGTTTTTCTGCTACATGGGTAAAAATGATATATAGAAGATATGTTCCTATCACCAAAACCAATTATTTTGCATCAACTTTTTTTTCGAAATGTTTAAAATTAAATATTAAACATATTGCTTATACTGTTTATCAAAATCATTTATGGTTCGACAAAAAGCACCGTTTTTCGCCTGGTTATGCTATGAGGTAATGTATAGAAATGGTTTTTGTATGAAAACGCCTCCAAAAAGTGGGCGTGGCTTAAAATGATATATTTCAGATAAACATTATTAACATTTTTATACCCTATCTCATAGCGGTATATCAGTTTTGATACATAGTTTGTAACATAGTGAAATAACTTAGCTAGGTATACCTTAAAGTAGTCGATTAAGCCATGTCTGTCCGTCCGTCTGTATGTCACCAGTTTTTGGGCCATGAATTTTGAGCTCGAATGATGAAATTTGATATACGCTTTTGTTGGTGCTCCCAACAGAACAAGTGTAAACATTTTTCAATCGTCCACTGCCACCACCCTTTTTTAGAAAAGCGTAGTTTTAGGCCATGCCAATTAAAATTTGAAAGAAGTGTTCGAACAACATATCTAGACAATCCTAATGTCTATATTTCGCCTTGACAAAGTTTTTGCCAAGCCAACATTTTGAAGCATTTTCAGTAAAAAACCTTTTTCGGTAAAATTTTAAACATTTCAAACAAATTTTTAATGAAAAATCATTTTTTTTGTAATATAAACATTTCTGCCATACATCATTTTTACCCACGCCCACTTTTTGGAGGCGTTTTATTACAAAATCTATTTGTATACCATACGCTATACCAAATGCAGGAGAGAAACGTTGTTTTTGTTCGAACCATACAAGATTTTGATAAACTGTTTGAACAATATGTTGCGACAATTTCAATTTAAAATTTTTATTGCCATTAAGCCCACATTTAAGGGATATAAACTTTAAGGATAGGATGGGATATGGTATAAAACGATCCACACAGAGCATTGCAGCCTTCTCATATGTTAAAAATTTAATGTCAAAACTAATATACTATAGGATAGGGTAGGATACAGTACAAAAATACGCATTTCATTTTTATACCCTATCCCATAGGGGTATATTAGTTTTGATACATAGTTTGTAACTTAGTGGAAAAACTGAACTTGGTATACCTCACAGTATATGGATCGACTCAGAATCAATAACTGAGTCGATTTAGCCATTTCTGGGTAAAAATTTGTATGATGAAATTTGGTACACGTGCTTGTTGTTGTTCCCAGCAGAACAAGTATAAAAAATTATGAAATCCGCCCACTGCCAAGCCCCCTTTTCAGTAAAACGTAATTTTAGGCCAAACCGTAAGAGGTATTGAAAAAACTTTATATGAAAAAATATAGACAATAAGACTGTCTAGTCTACAAACTTTTGATAACAAAATTTTAAGATCATTCGTCAATGCGCCGTGGTATATTAGGAAGAGATCTATGTATTCCCGCGGATAAATATGAAACGAAAAATTTTGCACGCAAACATAAAAAACGTTTATTGGGTCACTTTAACACAACGGTGCTCCAAATTCTTGACAAACTAATTGCGGCATCTTCAAAGAACAAAGCCCTTAGATTTGGCCCTATAATAACAAACCTTGTTAGAAATTGCGGAACAAGCAGGAACTCTAGAAATTTACCTGCCAAACATTCATTACTCGTGATAAAAAAAATTGTTAGATAAGTCGCATACTTAGTTGCAATACAAATACAACCATATGTGTTGAAGAACGCATATGTAAATTTATAATAATTGCTTGTTATACCACATATTTATTTGTATAATATTTAATTGCCAAACATTACATGTAACGCCCTATGTTCGATTATGTTTCCTATTTAGTTTAGATTATAGCTATAAATATTAATCATCTCTTTTCTTGCACACACGCATTCGTTTAAATCGCAACCGCCCTTTGGATCACTCCAGCATTAGACCTACGGGAGAGGACCGCTATTAGCAGCTCCATGCGTATTCCCTGAGAGCAATCGCAATCGAACAATCCCGTTCGCTCTTTTTTGGCCTTGCGTCTGGAATAGAAAGTTAACGACTTCGTGGTATTTTAAATTTGGTGTATGCACTCTCTCTATTAGCAACCACCGAACGCGAAGCATCGAAGCGATTAGTATGCCAATAAAATGATACATTTATAACGTGGTAAAAAAAATAGTTTGATTTGTTTAATTGTTTTTTTTTTTGAGTCGAATAATTGCTAAACAAAATTGGTCCTTCTAAGCCGAATAAAGGCATTTAATTTATTCTCATTTTCAATATTACTGTGTTCTTCGGTACGGTTGCTGACAAATACACTCGAAAATCATCTATAGGAGACAGGAGTTCCAGTAAGGTAACAAGAAGTATCTAAGCAAAATCGTTCGTCTGTTGTTGCTGGTTGGTCTCTGGAATTTTCGTTTTTCGCTGCTAGGGGAAAAATTGTTATTGAAGTTGCTGTGAATTTGGTGTATTGATCGGTACGTTGGTGTTTGATTAAATTGGTGCAGAATATTGCGAGGCACATTACGTTTTTATTTGTTTAATTGTGATTTAAATTCATTGACATTTTTGAAATGGAGATTTTAAAACAATCTCGTGGCCATCTAAAAGGTGTTATCACAAAAGCGAATAAGTTTGCGTCTGAAATGGGTGCCGAAGTTGAGTTAGAAATTCTTGAAGCGCGATTAGAACGTTTGAATGACACGTGGAGAGACTTTTGCCGCAATCAAAATGATTTGTTTCAATATCATGCTGATGAAGGGTACGGTGATCCCCAAATAGACTTTGATGCAACCGAAATCAAATACATCGTAACAAAGGCGGCGTTCGTTAAAGCTATTCGTCAAAAGAAGCACTCTCTTCCTCAAAAGGCACTAGAGCCCTCTTCTAATTCTGTCTTTAAATCAACTCCGGAAATTGAATTGCCACCAATAAAGATACCGCCCTTCTCTGGTGATTATCGCGAGTGGCCGGGTTTTCGGGACATGTTTTTGGGAAGCATAGACTGTAAACGTAATTTGTCGGGTTCGCAAAAATTACGCTATTTGAAATCTTTTTTGCGCGATGATGCGGC
The DNA here is from genome assembly GCA_949824845.1 of Rhingia rostrata. Classification (NCBI taxonomy): domain Eukaryota; kingdom Metazoa; phylum Arthropoda; class Insecta; order Diptera; family Syrphidae; genus Rhingia; species Rhingia rostrata. The sequence continues at coordinate 86,870,614 of OX463755.1, read as the reverse complement.
GAATTTACTTAACCACATAACCGTCTCTGATTCGAATTACGAACAGGCTTGGGAGCAGCTCGAGCATCGGTATGATAAGCCTCTTTACATTATAAACGCCTATATTGAAAGCTTTATGAAGTTACCTTCCGTGACCCAAGCCGATGGGACACATTTAAGAAAGCTAATAGATAGTGTGGACGAGGTTCTGCGCGGGTTAAAGTCAATGAAGTCCGAAGGCAGAGATCCGTGGTTAGTGCATATTTTACTTAATACAACCGATATCGAGACGCGTAAGGCATGGGTGATGGAAAATAATACTTTGGAGGAATCAACTATTCAGGCATTGATCGAGTTTTTAGAAAAGAGGTGTGATGCTCTAGAAGCCAGCGAATGCAAAGGTCGTGTTTCTCGCAATGTCCCTCGTGTCTCCAATTCATCTGGTAATATTAAGAGCTTTGCTGTCTCTAAATCTTCGTGTCCTAAATGCAAACAGAATCATACTCTTCCCCAATGCTCACAGTTTTTAGAAATGCCGATTCATTCCCGTCGTAGTTTCGTTCGAGATCAAAAATTATGTTACAATTGTTTAGGAACGCAACATTCTTCGTCACGCTGCAGAGTTAGGGCTCGCTGTTCTCGTTGTAACACCCGCCATCATACATTGGTTCATCTGGATCATCAAAATTCAACTTTTGCTCAACCTAATACGGTTGAATCGACGAATGAAGGTAGTTCTTCGTCCCTAAGTGGTACGGATCCTGCTTTGATCGTGAGTAACCGTATGAAAAATGGTGTTCGCCCATCTGGTATTTTGCCAACTGTCGTCGTGGAGGTACTGGATATCGTAGGAAAAACACATCGTTGTCGTTTAATGCTCGATACAGGATCACAAGTTTCCTTTGTGACCGAATCCTTGGTAAAACGATTAGGCCTTTCTCGTCGTCATGCTCGCTTACCCATTTCGGGTATTGCTTCACTCGAAGCTGGTGTTACTCATGGTGCTGTCACACTTAATCTGCATTCCTGTTTTAATTCTTTTGAGATGGATGTTGAGGCATATATCTTAAAGAATATTACCTCACAAACCCCGTTGATACCTTTCGACCTTGAAAGTCCTTTACTTCTCGAAAATCTGCATTGGGCTGATCCCGGATACAACAAACCCGGTCCTATTGATATTTTACTAGGATCGGATAAAGCCTGGAGCATTCTACGTGATGGCCATCGGTCTGATATGAACGGACAAGTAATTGCTCATAATACAGTCTTTGGATGGGTTATTACCGGTAACATACCGAACAAAAATATCGTTTCATTACACGTGGGCCTCGACCTTGATGTGTTACTCAAATCGTTTTGGGAAATTGAGGAAATCGCATCAAATATATCCACTTCACAAAGTAATGACCTTGTTGAAAAGCATTTTGCAAGCACAATTTCTAGAGCTCCAGATAGTAAATATGTGGTGGAACTACCATTTCGACAAAGTGAAGTCAATTTTGGCAATACAATTTCTGGCGCACTTTCTGGGTTAACTGCTATGGAAAGGCGTTTCGAGCGATGTGAGGGCCTTCGCTCGGAATATTGTAATTTTATGAAAATTTATCAAGAGTTAGGTCACATGGAACTTATTCCAGACGACGAGATCGAACCAACCTCTGGCAAAGTGTTTTATTTGCCTCATCACGCGGTCATCACAAATAAAATTAGAGTCGTTATTGATGGGTCGCACAAAGATGTGTATGGACGTAGCCTGAATGATATGTTGCATGTTGGAGCTCCACTCCAGCGTAATTTGATAAACGTGTGCTTAAGATTTCGGATGCACAAGTATGTTTTTTGTGCGGACATTGTGAAGATGTTCCGCCAAATATGGGTACATCAGAATCATCGTAACTTTCAACGCATCGTGTGGAGAGAAAGTACTGACAAGCCCATTTCCCATTTTCGATTACGTACAGTAACTTATGGAACCTCACCTGCCCCTTATTTAGCGATGAGAGTTCTACGGCAATTAGCACTAGACTACCAACGACAGTTTCCTGCAGCTTCGCATTCGATACTGCATGACTTTTATGTGGATGATGTTGTGTCTGGTTCTGACTCTTTCTCCGACGTTCTGAAGTTAAAGGAACAACTAGTTGCGCTGCTATCTTGCGGGGGTTTACAATTGAGTAAGTGGAGCTCAAACTGTTGGACAATTTTACGTAGTAGCGACAGTGACTCAGCTATTTCTCTGGACCTGGACAGCACGACTCAATGGAAGAAGATCCTAGGATTGGTCTGGAATCCCTACAGCGACAGTTTCACCTTTAAAATATCTTTAAACGACCAACAACGTCAACAAAAAGAAAACTTCTTTCGGTTGCGAAAATATTTGATCCTCTTGGTTTCCTTGCTCCTTCTACTATTTTATTTAAGATATTATTTCAGGAGCTCTGGCTAGACAAAAATAAATTAGGTTGGGACGATTTATTGCCAAGGAACGTAGCAGAAAACTGGAATTCGTACCGAAAAGATTTACGCTGTTTCGAAAACCTTAGAATTCAGCGAAGATGCACATTGAATTCTTAGTCTTTTCACTTAATAGGATTTTGTGATGCCTCTGAAAAGGCCTATGGAGCCGTGGTCTATGCAAGAAGTAAAGGTGAAAACGATGAAATAGAGATTCAACTTGTCGCTGCCAAAACTCGTGTGGCACCGGTAAAGCAACTCTCCATTCCCAGGCTCGAACTTTGCGGAGCTCTTCTCTTAAGTCAATTAATAAAACTAATTAATTCTTCTTTAGATGTTAAACCACTTAAGACATTCGCTTTTAGCGATTCGCAGATCGTTCTAGCATGGCTCGCTGCACCTCACCGAAAATGGAATACATTTGTTGCAAATCGGACGTCAGAGATCTTGGATATCCTACCCCGTTCCAGTTGGAATTACATTCGCTCCGCAGAAAACCCTGCTGACTTGGCTTCGCGAGGTATTGAACCATCTAAGTTGATGCAGCTGAAGTTATGGTGGAAAGGTCCCGATTGGATGAGTTTGGAATTTTGCCTTTGGCCGCAGATACCCCACTTTAAAGAGGACAATATTCCAGAGGAACGCAAAACCCAAGTATGTGTACATACCTCTTCGCATCGTATGGAACATTTCTTGGAAAACTTATCGAAAAACGTATCTTCTTGGTCGAGAATTATTCGGATTGTCGCTTTTGTAAATCGTTTTGCATATAATTCAAAAAGATCTCCCATAAATCGTGCATCTAGCTACCTATCGTTTGCCGAGTTAAAGAAAGCGAAAGAGTTTTGTCTTCTATGGGCCCAAACTGAGTTTCGGGAAGAAATACGAGCTCTAGAATCGAATCAGTCGGTTTCAACACGGTCAAAATTAAGTTCATTGTCGCCATTCATTGATGAGATCGGATTACTTCGCGTTGGAGGAAGGATAGCGAATGCGGTCGAGGTATCATATAGTATCAAACATCCAATTATACCTACTACCCAAGCATCATCCATTTACCAAACTAATTATTTTGGAAGCGCATGTGAAATTTTTACATGCTGGTAATTCACATCTCTTCAGTTTGGTGCGTCAAGAGTTTTGGATAATTGGATGTCGAAATTTGATAAGGAGAATTGTAAACGACTGCATTAAGTGTTTCCGTCTTCGTCAAGCTACATCATCGCAACTAATGGGGAATTTACCATCCTCACGCCTCTCTCCATCTCATGCATTTGCTCATACAGGTTGTGATTACGCCGGTCCCATTACCCTTCGTCAATCTATGGGAAGAAAACCAAAACTTATTAAGCGATACCTTGCCCTATTTGTTTGCATGGTTACGAAGGCACTGCATTTAGAGGTGGTTAGTGACCTAACCACAGAGGCTTTCTTGGCTGCTCTTCGTAGATTCATTGCTAGACGAGGGAAATGCAGTGTCATTTACTCGGATAACGGAACCAATTTTCAAGGCGCTGCGCTGCTAGGATACTTTCGGAGGTGTACCAACTGTTACGATCCAGGCAACACAACGAAGAAGTAACCACCACTTTAGCGGCTGAAAATATCAAATGGGAATTTATTCCACCCTATAGTCCTCATTTTGGTGGACTCTGGGAATCGGCGGTTAAAAGTGTTAAGCTACATCTTCGCCGCGTTATAGGAAATAACCTTCTGACCATTGAGGAAATTAGCACTTTGCTAGCCCAAATAGAAGCATTATTAAATTCTAGGCCATTATGTGCGATTTCAGACTCAGATTTAAATCCGTTAACACCTTCTCATTTCCTTATAGGAAGACCTTATACGGCGTTGCCTGAACCCTGCTACCTGGACCTTCCAGTTAACCGTTTGGGTCGATGGGAGCTCATTCAGAATATGATGCAAGGATTTTGGCACCGATGACATCAGGACTACCTTACATCGCTTCAGCAGCGTCCGAAATGGAGGCAAGTCTCTAGGGAATTCAAAGTTGGTGACTTGGTAGTCGTGAAGGAACCCAATTTGCCACCATCCAAATGGTCTCTAGGACGCATCGAAGTTGTTCATCCGGGTCAAGATGGACATGTACGAGTCGTTTCTATAAGAACTGTCAGTGGAATATATGAGCGCCCCATCACCAAGCTTGCCATTCTACCATCTTCCTGAAATTCCTTCAGGGGAGGCGGCATGTTGAAGAACGCATATGTAAATTTATAATAATTGCTTGTTATACCACATATTTATTTGTATATTATTTAATTGCCAAACATTACATGTAACGCCCTATGTTCGATTATGTTTCCTATTTAGTTTAGATTATAGCTATAAATATTAATCATCTCTTTTATTGCACACACGCATTCGTTTAAATCGCAACCGCCCTTTGGATCACTCCAGCATTAGACCTACGGGAGAGGACCGCTATTAGCAGCTCCAAGCGTATTCCCTGAGAGCAATTGCAATCGAACAATCCCGTTCGCTCTTTTTTGGCCTTGCGTCTGGAATAGAAAGTTAACGACTTCGTGGTATTTTAAATTTGGTGTATGCACTCTCTCTATTAGCAACCACCGAACGCGAAGCATCGAAGCGATTAGTATGCCAATAAAATGATACATTTATAACGTGGTAAAAAAAATAGTTTGATTTGTTTAATTGTTTTTTTTTTTGAGTCGAATAATTGCTAAACAATATGATAAGGCTATAATCCACTGTGTGGATCGGTTTATACCCTATCCCGATCTCCCCTATTAAAATTGAAATTGTCACAACATTTTCTTCAGACAGCTTATCAATATCTTGTATTTTCGACCAAAACAACGTTTTTCTGCTACATGGGTAAAAATGATATATAGAAGATATGTTCCTATCACCAAAGCCAATTATTTTGCATAAACTTTTTTTTCGAAATGTTTAAAATTAAATATTAAACATATTGCTTATACTGTTTATCAAAATCCTTTATGGTTCGACAAAAAGCACCGTTTTTCGCCTGGTTATGCTATGAGGTAATGTATAGAAATGGTTTTTGTATGAAAACGCCTCCAAAAAGTGGGCGTGGCTTAAAATGATATATTTCAGATAAACATTATTAACATTTTTATACCCTATCTCATAGGGGTATATCAGTTTTGATACATAGTTTGTAACATAGTGAAATAACTTAGCTAGGTATACCTTAAAGTAGTCGATTAAGCCATGTCTGTCCGTCCGTCTGTATGTCACCAGTTTTTGGGCCATAAATTTTGAGCTCGAATGATGAAATTTGATATACGCTTTTGTTGGTGCTCCCAACAGAACAAGTGTAAACATTTTTCAATCGTCCACTGCCACCACCCTTTTTTAGAAAAGCGTAGTTTTAGGCCATGCCAATTAAAATTTGAAAGAAGTGTTCGAACAACATATCTAGACAATCCTAATGTCTATATTTCGCCTTGACAAAGTTTTTGCCAAGCCAACATTTTGAAGCATTTTCAGTAAAAAACCTTTTTCGGTAAAATTTTAAACATTTCAAACAAATTTTTAATGAAAAATCATTTTTTTTGTAATATAAACATTTCTGCCATACATCATTTTTACCCACGCCCACTTTTTGGAGGCGTTTTATTATAAAATCTATTTGTATACCGTACGCTATACCAAATGCAGGAGAGAAACGTTGTTTTTGTTCGAACCATACAAGATTTTGATAAACTGTTTGAACAATATGTTGCGACAATTTCAATTTAAAATTTTTATTGCCATTAAGCCCACATTTAAGGGATATAAACTTTAAGGATAGGATGGGATATGGTATAAAACGATCCACACAGAGCATTGCAGCCTTCTCATATGTTAAAAATTTAATGTCAAAACTAATATACTATAGGATAGGGTAGGATACAGTACAAAAATACGCATTTAATTTTTATACCCTATCCCATAGGGGTATATTAATTTTGATACATAGTTTGTAACTTAGTGGAAAAACTGAACTTGGTATACCTCACAGTATATGGATCGACTCAGAATCAATAACTGAGTCGATTTAGCCATTTCTGGGTAAAAATTTGTATGATGAAATTTGGTACACGTGCTTGTTGTTGTTCCCAGCAGAACAAGTGTAAAAAATTATGAAATCCGCCCACTGCCAAGCCCCCTTTTCAGAAAACGTAATTTTAGGCCAAACCGTAAGAGGTATTGAAAAAACTTTATATGAAAAAATATAGACAATAAGACTGTCTAGTCTTATTGTCTATATTTTTTTCATATAAAGTTTTTTTGCCACGCCCACTTTTTTGGGTTTTTTTTTAGTAGAAAAAACGTTTTTCGGTAAAATTTTAAACATTTAAAAAAAATGTATGCAATATGCAAAACCATTGTTTCTGTGAATGCAAACATTTCTTCCATACATCATTTTAACCCACGCCCAATTTTTGGAGGCGTTTTCATACAAAAAAACATTTCTATACACTACCTCATAGCATAACTAGGCGAAAAACGATGTTCTTTGCGGAACCATAAATGGGTTTGATAAACTGTCCGAACAATATGTTCTGACAATGACATTTTCTATATTTTTATAGCCTATCCCATAGGGGTATATTAGTTTTGATACATAGTTTGTAACATAGTGAAATAATTTAGCTAAGTAAACCTTTAAGTATATGGATCGACTCAGAATCGCTAGCTGAGTCGATTTAGCCATGTCTTTCTGTCCGTACGTCACTAGTTTTTTGGCCTTAAGTTTTGAGCTAGAGATTTAAAATTTGGTATACAGACTCTATTTACGACGAAGCAGAACAAGTGTAAATAATTTTTTAAATCCGCCAACGGCCACTCCCCCCTTGAGAAAAACAAAGTTGTAGGCCAAAACATTAGAGATTTTGAAAAAGTGTTTGAACAAGATATCTAGAAGATGCTAATGACTATATTTTGTCTGTACAAAGTTTTTTTCCCGCCCACTCTTTGGGGGCGTTTTAGTAAAAAAAACTTTTTCGGTCAAATTCTAAAATCTTGAAAAAATGTTGATGCAAAAACATTGATTCTGTTAATATAAACATTTCTTTCATACATTATTTGAACTCACGCCCACTTTTTGGAGGCGTTTCCATACAAAAACAATTTTTTTTTGTTTTTGGTCGAACTATACAAGATTTTGATTGACTGTTTGAACAATATGTTGCGACAATTTCGATTTTAATATATCTTTGCGATAAAATCCACATTTAAAGAATATTAATTTTAGGGAGAAATTGGGACAGGGTATAAGACGATCCACACAGTGGATTCTTGCGAATATTTCTCTAACAAATCCAATTTAGATCAAAATCCAAATTCAGAACACATTTTAATTACTTTATTTGAAAAAACTATTAAAACGGATGATCATGCAAATATATACAAATTTTCTGATTACGACGAAACTTACAAATGAGTAAAACACACATTTTCTAACACCAATAACAATTACAACTGCAAAAGCCTGCATCCAATTTTGAACTTTCTCCTATAAAGAGAAAGATATTGTTTTCGTAAAAATTTTCGACCTCAAGATTTTGATTGACTCTAACATTACGACGACAGCGGAACTCAAAAAAGTTGGTTTTGGAATTCCGACCGTCGGTTCGTCGGTCCGTCTGTCCGTACAAGCCTGTCCAGCCTAAACTACTTGACCGATTTGCTTCAAACTTCGTATCCAGCGTTTGTTTGGTCATAATTCAAGGCCATTTTTATACCCTATCCCATAGGGGTATATTAGTTTTGATACATAGGTTGTAACATAGTGAAATAATTTAGCTAGGTATACCTTAAAGTATATGGATCGACTCAGAATCGATATCTGAGTCGATTAAGCCATGTCTGTCCATCCGTACGTAACGTTATTGGGCCTTAAATTATGAGTTAGAATGATAAAATTGGGTATACGCGTTTGTTGTTGCTTCCAGCAGAACAAGTGCAAAAACTTTTTAAATCCGCATACTGCCACGCCCCATTTTAGAAAAACATAGTTTTAGACCAAACCGTTTAAAATTTTAAATAAAAGTCTAAGCAACATATCTAGAAAATCCTAAAGTCTACATTTCGTCTATACAAAGTTTTTCCCACGCCCACTTTCTGTGGCGTTTTTAGTCAAAAACATTTTTCGGTAAAAATAAAATTATTTCGAAAAAGATTTAAATGCAAATTTATTGGCTTTACTAATATAAACATTTATTCTATATTGTATTTTAAACCACCCCCATTTTGTGGAGGCGTTTTCTTGCAAAAACCATTTCTATACACTATCTCATAGGATAACCAAGCGAAAAACGTAATTTTTTGTGGAACCATAGCTCTAGAACCAGCTCTAGTGTAACTAACTACCTCATGTATTGCCCTTTAAATGCGGTCCGGATGCCGTACGCACAACTAAGGGGTGTATACTACAAAACCTTACTTCTTGAAAAAGAAGGATTTATCTCCACAGTCGAAAATTCAGGAATAAAACACTTTTCCCTATTTACAATGTTAATTTATTTACTTGGGAGGACCACAAATGTCGGGTAACTGATTACAAAACTAGAACGAATACCATACTAGACCTAGAATAGAATCGAATACATTGAATAATAATACAATAATTTCTTGTGACTACTTTAATTTTCCCCACTCAAGTGAGTGTGAATTGTATTGTCTTATGTTAAAAATCGTAAGAAAAGTAACGGCGATCATGTCTGCCACTGTGTGCTGTGTCTGCTACAGTGGCGTCGGCAGTTTTATTTATAACTCTGTTACAGTCTCCCCCTCTGGCTACGAAGTCGTCTCGATGAGTTGCCAGCATCAATGTTACGGGGTCGTCCTCGTCTTCTTAAAGGGTTGATTGGCTGAGTCATGATGACATCGTTAGGTGACAATGCGGACTTGTGATAGGTTCCAAGTGGTACGTCTATAGCATCTGGACTGGCTAAATGACATAAGGGCCGTCTCGCCTAGGAATAAATTTAGAGGTTAGATTTTTACCAGCCTTACTCAATACGTGAGTGGTGACTAGAACTGCATCGCCAATTTTATAGGTTGGTCCCTCTCTTCCTTCCTTGTTAGCATACTGAAGTCGTTTAGTCTTGTTGATTTTCTCGGTTTCACCTGCTTCTCCCAAGGCATTGCTTAACAGTCGCTGAGCAGGCGTTATTTTTGGAACGAAATTGTGGTTGGTCTTAATTTCACTTAGATCGTGAGCAATGTGGATAGGGGCTCGCAGCTCCCGTCCGAATGTTAGAAACGCTGCTGTCTGACCAGTTGTGGAACATACCACGGTGTTCATAGCGAACCTTATAGCGGTTAAGTGTTGTGACCAGCTGTCCACCAGTATGGCCAATTGCGTTTTCAAATCTCGATTTTTCCTCTCGACCATGTTAGGCTGAGGATGATATACCGGCGTTAAAACTTGTTCGATACCCAAACACTTGGTGAGATACGTCATTATGGATGAGATGAATTGCGGTCCATTGTCGCTGATGACTTTTCTCGGGATACCGTATCGGAGGAAAATCTCATTCAGGAGAATTTTCGAACATTGTTCCGCCGTTGCTTCAATTAGTGGAAATAGTTCCACCCATCGGCTAGTCGTATCTTCAATGATTGTAACGTACCCCTAACGTACATCCCGCTTCGAGGTGACGTCTGGTGAGCAAACCTCGAAGTATAAATTGGAAAGTCCTCCACCTGCACTATCACCCGTGCTGGTGAAGGTCTGACCACGCTCACCTCACGAGACTCACTTATGGGTTTGATCCTCCTATCAATATTCTCCACCCTTATGACCTAAGGTAACAGGAGCCTTAGGCCAATCCGGGCAGATTAATAGGAGGGGTGTCCAGCCATCCTGCGGCACAGGCATGATCCTCCGCTCGCTAGCTCGTCGGCGGGAGTGGAATCTTGCCACAAGACCTGGACTGGGGTTATATGTATTTTTACATGCCTGTATATACATCGCGAGAAAAACTAACCGAGGTCTTAATACTCCGCACCCGTAACCAATACGCGAAGTAAAAAAAAAGAAAAAAAAATCACACGAGTAATTGCAAGGCCCGAGTTTCGTCTAATTCACGCGTCATTCACTTCTGCGAACCTCCATAGTGGAAAAGGGTTGGAGAGATTATAATGGAGATCCTCTGGCCCACCCCTAGGTAAAACCGATTTACCATCCATGGCCATCGCTGCGCTCGACTGGCGATGACCCCTTACCCGAAACAAAAATTAAGGGAATGAAACCTGAAACGTTTGGTTCCCCTGACTACTGATCTATCTCACTATACAATATTCGAACCAACTCATCCTCTTATTCCGTCTTAAGCGGCTTCCATACTTACACAAGTGACTTAACTGATTCGACCGAACTTCCTTCCAAATAGAGCATGGTAATAATACCGCGAGCCCAAAAATAACAAAAACGTGAGAATTTCATGAAACGTTATAAAGTTCGATTTTATTACCCATACAAAAAAATAAAGTTGGGATTCACCATGTCTTATTATAGGCGTAAAGGTCTAAATACTATAGTTTATACCTATCTACATTGGATAAAAAGAAATTTTAACAATTTTCCCAAAACTAACAAAAATATATATATATTTTTTTTTCTATAATATATTTCTAATTAAATTTTTTTCTAAACTTTGAGTTATCGGTACATTAAATTTAGTTTTTATAATTTGGTATAATTTACAGATTATTTGTTGATATATATATATTTAAATTTTTTTTTTATTTATATACTTTTTCCTCCACTTTCGCGGAACGGTTCTCACCGGCGATCTTGCACCGCGGCAATTAGGTGATTTTTTTTTGTCTTTTTTTAATCGCCGACCGTTTTTTTTTTTCCCCCGAATTCGTAGTCGTCTCGTTGCTCGTCCGTGTGTCCGACTCGCTTCGCGTCTTCAATCAAAAAAAGAAAGCGGATCTTTTCTTTCTCCGGAACCGGAACCCCTCTCCTCTTTTTATTTTCGCGGCCCTCTCATTAACTGAGCGAATAATGGCTGTTTCCGCTAATGCCTGAGTCGAAAATTGTCACCTCCCACCACAAACAGCGAAATCCTCATTCACAATGATTTATAAGGGCTTATCGATAGACCAACTATTTTGTGCGGTTATCGTTTATTTTGTTATCGAGTGCCCTACCTATTAGCGGTTTCCCACACAACTTGAGATTTTCAATCGCCCTGACGAATGAAAAGATCTAGAAAAAAAAAGAAACCTAATAAGAGAAAGTAATTATTGCGACCCACGCCTGAGAAGAACAGTGAGTCTCATGTTCAGACTGAGTAACTCGGGCGTATGTGCAACATTTATTTTTTTATGCTCAACATATTGGGCGTATACGTAACAATTTTTTTTTTCGAAGGCAACTGTCAAATACAAAATGGAAAATAATGACGACGAAACATTTAACGACGGATATCCTTGGAGTGAGTTGTGCCAAGATTACGCCCCGAAGTGTCTACTATGTCATACAAGTTATTCCCAACGACTTTGCTAATCCTAGCTTTGATAAACTTCGGACATAGCTTCGCATTTATGCCTTTTAAAGCATCGCTCTGCACAAAATTGCGCCTAAATACTTCATCTTCCACTTTGTATTTTACCGCTATACTACGCGTGTTGTATGCCTGAGCATAAGAATTATGTGCTTTTTCCAGACAATTCCTTAGGTGCGAATGCAACACATTCATTTTAGCAGCTTTAGGAATTACATCCAGGTCCGCATTGTTCAACCCTCCTAGTTTCCTCAACAGCTTGTAAACACTGGCATGTTCTACCATGCGCTGACCGAATACCGCTTCGTAAGGCGACATGATTATCGCCGAGTGAACCGCCGATCTCAGCGCACAAGCTATGCGTGGTAACTGTTGATCCCAGTTGGATTGATCGGCGTCAATGTACGACCTTATGGCTGCTAAAATTGAGCGATTAACGCGCTCACTGGCGTTCGCCTGAGGAGAATACACAGCAGTTTTAATGTGTTTTATTCCAAACATTTGCATACATTTGGAAAATTCTTTGCTCAGAAACTGTTTCCCATTATCAGACAGGATAGTTTCCGGCACGCCGAATAAAAAGAAAATTTTGTTTTGAAGGTGGCTTCAGAGGTGGTTTTCCTAATAGGCTGAATAAAAACGAACTTTGTTAGCTGATCCAGCGCTACGATGATATGGGGTTCCCTAACTTTGACCTTGGATAAGGACCCAAGAAATCTACATAAATATGCTGGAATGGTCGTTCTACCATGAAAGCGTCTCCCATTGGAGCTCGTAAAATTGCATTAGGTGCTTTTGTGGTTTTGTAAACCTCGCAATTCCTAACAAAAAGCTTAATTTGGGTAGTCATGTTCGGCCAGTAAAATTGATGTCGCAAGCGGTATAAAGTTTTAGCCATACTACCATGCGAGGCTTTGGGTGGCGAATGAGCAAGAAAAATGAGGTTATCGGTTAGCGCGGCTGGAACCCATAACTTCCAGGACGTATCGTCTTCAAGGTGGATTACCTGTACTATGTCCGACCTTCTTATATACGAAATTGTCCGAAATACGAAGGTCAGGTAATTGTTTTTATTCTGCGCCACAGTTTCGATAATTTGACGGCATTCAGTCGACTGAAAAGCCGGATCCGTCAAATCGATATGCAGCACATCGTAAGATTCCTTTGAGATTGCCATACCGGATTGTAATGCATCCACTTCGTAAGCGCGCGATAACGCATCGGGTACGACGTTTAGGCTTCCTTTCCGGTGTTCAATCTCAAAAGTATATCCTTGAAGTTCTAAGCTCCACCGCGTAGTCGACCCTTAAGATCTTTCAAGCTCATAAGCCACTTAAGACTTGCGTGGTCAGTAATAACTTTAAACTTATAACCCTCGACATATGGTCTAAATTTATTTATACCCATAACGGCTGCCAAACATTCGCGTTCTGTTACGGAGTAGTTTCGTTGTGCACTATTCAGCTTATGCGAGTAATAAAATATAGGACGTTCTATACCAGCTTCATCTTCTTGACACAAGACCGCCCCGATACCGGTTGCAGATGCATCACACAGTATGGTAAATTGTTTGTCAAAATTTGGGTTCACTAAAACTGGTGCAGTCGTCAAATTATTTTTAATGGTGTTAAAGGATTCGTTGGCTTTATCACTGACGCTGAACTTAACACCCTTTTTAAGGTATCTGACAGATAAGATGCTAGGGAAGAGAAGTTAGGTACAAATCTTCGGTACCAGCCGGCCATGCCCAAAAAACGTCTGACTTGACGAGCGTTCTGTGGTACCGGAAACTCTTTAATATCAGCTACCTTCTCTGGATCTTCCTTAAGTACACCGTTCCCTACTATATAGCCGAGATATTTCAGCTCTTTGTAGCAAAATTTGGATTTCTCCACGTTAATGGTGAGACCTGCTGATCGTAACTGGGTTGCTACTAGATTGAGAAGTTTAATGTGTTCTTCAAAAGTCCTTGAGAAGATTAGCAAGTCATCCAGGTAGACGAAGATTTGTTGCCTTAATTGATGAGGAATAACCTTATCCATTAGCCGGCAAAGACGCTGAGGCGCATTGCATAGGCCGAAGGGCATCACTTTAAATTGTTACAAGGGCCTACCGGGGACGGTAAACGCTGTCTTCTCCCTTGACCTTTGCTCCAGCGGTATTTGCCAAAAGGCGTCTTTCAGATCCACACTCGAGATGAAATATGTATCTGAAAGGCGACCTAGCAACCCTTCAATATGCGGCAGGGGGTATGCATCCTTTTTGGTGACCGAATTAAGCTTTCGCACGTCTAAACAAAGACGGTTCTTCTCAGCTCTTCTAACTAGAACAACTGGAGAGCTCCACGAACTTGAACTCTCTTCGATCACGTCCATAGAAAGCATACGGTCCAACTGCGCATAAAGTAAAGTTTGCACCGCTGGAGATACGGGATAATGACGCTGTTTTATTGGCGCTGCGTCACCTGTATCAATTATGTGTTCCTCAAGCCGTGTTTTGCCCAAGCCAATGGTGGCAAAGGAAGGAAATAGGCTCACGGCTTCATCTAAAATCCTGGAATTCTCGCTGGTTAACTCATGGGCTTTTGAAAGAATACTACTTCTCGAAGAAGCCACACCAGGCTCATCTCTACCTTCGGAGATGCTCGCTAAATCAGAAACTTTAGCCGAGATTTCAGCAATAACTTTAGGAGCAATGTTGAACTTTTTCCAAAAGTCAACTCCAAGGTATAGATCTTTTGTCAAAGTCGGTACTATGTAGAGTGTAATTTCTGCCACGTTCGATTTGTACTGAACAGTACATTTTATTACACCTACGATTGATTGCGATTTCCCATCTGCGGTGGTAACTGCAGAGGAGAAACGCTTATATGGGATATTGTTGGTATTCAGAAAATCCACCCCACCCGAACCTAAGCAACTAATACATGCCCCACTATCCAAGAGACCAAGCCAATCCTTTTCGAAAATCCGAACAGAAGCATAAGGACGAGGATCGTCATCTACGCATTGCAAAGATGTTGCCGCAATAGCGAGATGCATCTGCCGTTTTTCTTTGAAGCGAGTTCGGAGCTTTTGAATCGGTTTAGATACATCCACTCTTTTGAAAATCCGTTCTTTCGCTTCATGATACTCCTGTATGCGTTGGTGCAAGGATTTTCTCGGAAGACTTGTTGATTTGCCGGGGGTCTCTTGACTAATAGGGGGATCTATGGGCCGTTTTAGGATGGTGACAGGCGGGCATGGTTCGAGAGTGGTTTCTAATATGCCGGATGAAGATTTTTCGAACAATCCTCCCCGGTTGGAGGATTGTTCTTCGGAGAGTTTCCCGAGCAATTGGGACACTTCGGAACTGTCGTGTTCGGTCGACCACATTTATTGCAAAATAAAGCCCTCTGCTCCCGCTCGCACTCGAAGTACGTGTGACCCGGTTCACTGCAGTTCCAGCACTTTAAGGAACTTGCGTTCCTTTGCCGAAAGTTAACTGCCTCAACCTGCGTCTGAGATGAACACGGGTCTTCTTGGACTCGTCGAGGAGGAGCAGGAGGAGGAGCAGGAGGAGGAGCTGGTTGGTATCGCTGCCTCTGGGAGTCATTATCATTGATAAATTTCTCTATCGTTCTACACACATGTACCATTTCCGGTATACTATGGGTGCTGAACGTTATCAGGTGTTCACCTATTCGCCTTTTGACATTTTGCTTAATGTACTCAATAAGCTCGCGGTTGGTTTTCGGTACACGCAATCTTGAATTGAGCTGCAATAAGTCGCCGAAAAACTCGTCAAAAGGTTCATGGGCACCCTGTCTCCTATCGGACATCTTCCTTGAGAGTTCGAAGTCTGGCTCCAAGCTACGGTACTGTTCGATCAGGGCAAGTCGAAGCGTGGACCAATTTATGGATGGATTAGTTTTTAAAAACATCCAAAACCAGGTTTCGACTTGTCCCGACACGAAGTGATGGAAATTGTTTACCACATCAATCCACGTTACTTGGTATGAGTCTTTGAGCCTTTCTATTCGAAAGAGGAAATCGTTGACAGTCATTTTTTTGTTGTCGAACTTGATTCCCCATTTGTGATAGTTTGGGAACCGTCCGACAGAATTCGAGGGAGAAGGAGCTGGACTGAAATGTTCAGAATGCGCAGTTGGTTCGCCTAACTGCATCTTACTGAACTGTCTCAAGAAGTTGTCCACATTGGCGCTTTGCGCCATATGAACCGGGTAAACGTTGGCGTCGTTCACCAGTGGCCTATTTTGCGGTACACTTAAAGGTACAGGACCAGGTTCGAAACGTCTGTTCACGTCATAGCTGGATGGAACATTTGGTGAAGGGACCGGTGGTATTTCTCTGCTATTAGATACTCGCTGAGTTTGGATCGGAGTAGGAGCTACTAATGCTGCTCTTACCAACATGGTGACATCGCGTTAAAGTGCCTCCCGATTCTTCTCTAATTCTGCTCGAATGAACCTGAGATCGTCACTTCGGTTAAGGCCTACAGTCGCAGAGACAACGTCTCGAACATATTGTTGGAACTGTGCTGATTCGCTGGTATTCGCATTGCGCGCAGGAGTGCTTGCCGATGCATTAGCAACAGATTCAATGACTGGTTCAACCAATGGTGGATTGACAGGCTGGGAAGCTAGAGAAGGATTCTGAGGTTCCTCCATATTGGTTGTCTGAGAATTGCCAATTTTAGTCTTGTCTTTTGACACAGGGATATTACTACTCCTAGTGTTGTATCTACTTCCTTGAGTAGATTGAGGAGGTTGACTAAGTCCAGGGTTAGACATAGTCTTTGAAAATTTATATTAAATAAGGAAAATATAAAAAGTATCTTAATATCGTAATGCTATATCTATCTCTGCATCTAAATATTTAATAACGTTCATTAAGATGATGATTTGAACTTTGTTTCACTTTACCGAGCTTGTGTTAGACCGTGAAGCAACTGACGAAAGCAGGGACTATGCTCAACCCACTTCCCGGACTTACACAAGTGATTCGACCTAACGCTCTGTATCTATTCGATCTAGCTAAGATTATATGCTTCTGGCGTAAACGAAAAAAGAAGTACATCCATTTACCGGACATATAATCGCTAGAACATAAACAAAAAAAAGATTTAACTTTGTAAGAGTGTATGCAACGGTCGTAGACAAGGATACAAGTCAACCCCTCTATCGGACATACATTCAAAAAGTTATTTAGTTATGTTTGCATATTTTGTATCCAAAGCATTGCAACGTACAGAACTAGGGAACAAATCTCTACTCAGTTATCGGACATGCTTTATAGGAAAGATGAAAAATGACAACAAGGACTTTTACTATGCAAAAAAAAATGTAGATGCTGGAATATCGCAAAAATTTGATAAAATTTAAAGTGGTTTTGTAATATAATGACGAAACTTCGGGCCCCACGTTGGGCGCCACCTGTAACGTACCCCTAACGTACATCCCGCTTCGAGGGTGATGTCTGGTGAGCAAACTTCGAAGTATAAATTGGAAAGTCCTCCACCTGCACTATCACCCGTGCTGGTGAAGGTCTGACCACGCTCACCTCACGAGACTCACTTAGGGGTTTGATCCTCCTATCAATATTCTCCACCCTTATGACCTAAGGTAACAGGAGCCTTAGGCCAATCCGGGCAGATTAATAGGAGGGGTGTCCAGCCATCCTGCGGCACAGGCATGATCCTCCGCTCGCTAGCTCGTCGGCGGGAGTGGAATCTTGCCACAAGACCTGGACTGGGGTAACATGTATTTTTACATGTCTTTATATACATCGCGAGAAAAACTAACCGAGGTCTTAATACTTCGCACCCGTAACCAATACGCGAAGTAAAAAAAAGAAAAAAAATCACACGAGTAATTGCAAGGCTCGAGTTTCGTCTAATTCACGCGTCATTCACTTCTGCGAACCTCCATAGTGGAAAAGGGTTGGAGAGATTATGGTGGAGATCCTCTCCGAGCTGGCCCACCCCTAGGTAAAACCGATTTACCATCCATGGCCATCGCTGCGCTCGACTGGCGATGACCCCTTACCCGAAACAAAAATTAAGGGAATGAAACCTGAAACGTTTGGTTCCCCTGACTACTGATCTATCTCACTATACAATATTCGAACCAACTCATCCTCTTATTCCGTCTTAAGCGGCTTCCATACTTACACAAGTGACTTAACTGATTCGACCGAACTTCCTTCCAAATAGAGCATGGTAATAATACCGCGAGCCCAAAAATAACAAAAACGTGAGAATTTCATGAAACGTTATAAAGTTCGATTTTATTACCCATACAAAAAAATAAAGTTGGGATTCACCATGTCTTATTACAGGCGTAAAGGTCTAAATACTATAGTTTATACCTATCTACATTGGACAATTTTCAACAATTTTCCCAAAACTAACAAAAATATATATATATATTTTTTTTCTATAATATATTTCTAATTAAATTTATGTTCAGCTTTTCAGAAATAGTTATATTAATTTATTTTGTACTTTGAGTTATCGGTACTTTAAATTTAGTTTTTATAATTTGGTATAATTGGTACGATCTAATTCATAAACTAGATATAGGTTATTATTAATTTCCCCTTTTTCCCGTTAAGTTTTTCTTAATATTTTTTTTTCTTTATTTAAACAAAAAAAAATTTCTATGGTTAGTCTATCAGTTAAATGAATGCTTCTGCCAAAATATACTTTTGTTTTTTTTTTCTTTCTCAAAATACTTTTTTTTATGGGTTTGATTCTTATTGGCAAAGGTCAATTACTACATTTAGGCCTGGGTTGAAATCGTTCCCCACATATAAATAACATAAACAACTTACCCCTTTTTAAGGGTTGATTACCCGATCTCCAAGTTGATGGCCTGTGGTGCACCGCATTCCGCCTTGTATGTGGTCAAGGTGTTATGAACCTTTACCATATCTCCTTTCCTACACGAAAACAAAAATGGAATGAAGAAATTCACCTCAACCCTTGGCGAACACACACAAAAAAAAAATTAACCGTCAACATTAATAATAAAAAAAATTGCCCCCTCTAGGGAGGAATAGGAGTTTCACATCTGGTTGGTTGGTGTATTTGGTGATGGGGGAAAATCTTCGTTGCCCTAGGTGTCTGGTGGTGGAGGTGATTGAATATGTGCTTAACGACCGTTTTACTGAGGTACACTCCTGCCCCCGGCAAAATATTACCGCGGGGGGAGTTACAGATTATTTGTTGATATATATATAATAAATTTTTTTTTTATTTTTATTTATATACTTTTTCCTTCACTTTCGCGGAACGGTTCTCACCGGCGATCTTGCACCGCGGCAATTAGGTGGTTTTTTTTTTGTCTTTTTTTAATCGCCGACCGGTTTTTCTTTTTTTTCCGAATTCGTAGTCGTCTCGTTGCTCGTGCCCGCGTGTCCGACTCGCTTCGCGTCTTCAATCAAAAAAAAAAGCGGATCTTTTCTTTCTCCGGGACCGGAACCCCTCTCCTCTTTTTATTTTCACGCCCCTCTCATTAACTGAGCGAATAAGGGCTGTTTCCGCTAATGCCTTGGTCGAAAATTGTCACCTCCCACCACAAACAGCGAAATCCTCATTCACAATGATTTATAAGGGCTTGTCGATAGACCAACTATTTTGTGCGGTTATCGTTTATTTTGTTATCGAGTGCCCTACCTATTAGCGGTTTCCCACATGATGAATATCCATTTGAAGTCGTTACTCGGAGTTAGGGGACCAAAAAGATCAACGGATAGTACCTCAAAGCGTTGATTCTGAGCGGTTGCTCTGTAGAGTCCCATAGGGCGAAGGTTAGTTGGCTTGTACTTTTGGCAGGGTACACAGTTTCGCACGTAGTTTTCTACCGTTTTATATATTTTAGGCCAGTAAAAGTGTGATTTTATCCTGTCTACCGTCTTTTCCGTACCGTAATGGCCTGCGGTGGATGAAGTATGTAGAGCCTCAAGGATGTTTTGGACCTCGTGTCCCGGTATAACCAGAAGTGCGTCTTCTGCGTCTGTACCATATTTATAGAGTACTCAGTTTCTCATGACATACCCTTGAGATGCATATTGTTGGCCTTCAGTACCTTCCCTAGCTTCAAGAGCCTCAATTATGATTTTAATGCTATCATCTTTCATCTGCTCCGTCCTGATGTCACTGTTTGCTCGCGTTGGCATTTTAATTTCTGTCTGACATATTTCACATTTCTGCGGGGGCCGTGATAGGGTATCTGCTACCACGTTCGTTCGACCATTTATATATTTTATATTAACGTTATATGGTTGTAGCTGTAGTGCCCATCTTGCCAATCGTCCGGTAGGCGATTTTAACGACATAAGCCACTTAAGCGGTTGGTGATCGGTAAGGAGGGTAACGTCCGCTCCTTCGATGTATCCTCGGAATTTATTAACGGCCCAAACTATGGCCAAAGCTTCACGTTCCGTTGTTGAATAATTCCGTTCGGCAGAAGTTAAGAGTCGGCTTGCGTATTCGATAGGATGTTCCTCAGGACCCTCCCCCTGGACAAGAACTGCTCCGATGGCGTAGTTGCTTGCATCAGTTTTTAACAGGTATCCTTTAGACGAATCAGCCTGCACAAGTATCGGTGCTGTCACTAGCATTGTCTTTATCTTCTGGTAGGCAATCTCCTCTCTTTCTGTCCACTGAAAAATGGCTGCCTTCTTCGTGAGGTTGCTTAATGGTCGTGCAATTTCAGCGAAGTTCGGTATGAACCTTCGGTACCACGAACAAGTCTGGAGAAACGTGAGGATCTGTTTCTTATTTGTCGGTTGGTTCATTTCTGTAATTGCAACTGTCTTCTCCGGGTCCATCTTGATTCCATCCTTCGTCAGGATATGGCCCAGATATTTGACTTCCTTGCAGCAGAATTTGCACTTGCTGGGGTTGATTCGCAACCCAAACTCATTCAAGCGAATGAAAACTTTCCGTAAGTGCTGCAAATGTTCTTTAAAGTTGGTTGAGCGTATAATGATGTCGTCAATGTACACATGCATTGCAATATCGCCCAGACCAGAGCGAACTTGATGCATTAACCTTTGAAAGGTCGCCGGAGTGTTTCGTAGTCCGAAAGGCATTCGGTTGAACCGGAAAGTCCCAAACGGTGTGATGAAGGTTGTTTTATTTTTATCCTCTTCCCTAATCTTGATTTGCCAATACCTTGATTGCAGGTCCAGTGTTGTCATACACTCTGTGGTCTTGGCTGTATGTAGCAAATCGTCAATACGTGGGAGTGGGTAACGGTCGGGTACCGTGATGGCATTGAGTTGTCGGTAGTCCACGCACACTCGGATGTCTCCATCTTTCTTGGGTACCATTACTACTGGGGATGCCCATGGTGAGTCGCATGGCTCGATGATCCATTTATTGAGCATCTTCTGGATCTCATGTTTTAACTGCTTTTTCCTCGGTTCTGACAATCGGTAAGGCGGTGACGCAACTGGTTCCTGATGTCCCGTTTGAATGCACTGTTCAACACCTTTCACAGTCACATTCGTATCCCAACTGAACATGGTCTCAAATTCTTGGAGTAGAACGTCTAGTTCTTCCTGTTCATTAGACTTAAGATGTCGTATGTCGAACATGTCTATATTTACCCGAAATGGGGGTCCAAAAAGTTCATTATGCAGACTTTGGTCTTGGTCTGCCGTATTCAAAAGTACGTTTTGAA
This sequence comes from Rhingia rostrata, assembly GCA_949824845.1. Lineage (NCBI taxonomy): Eukaryota > Metazoa > Arthropoda > Insecta > Diptera > Syrphidae > Rhingia > Rhingia rostrata. The sequence goes on along the minus strand of OX463755.1, from coordinate 86,848,975 downwards.
TTCCTCGTGAGGGCTCTCTGACATGCAGTGGTAAAGCGTCGAGAAAAACGTCGTAAACATCATGTGGTGTGAAATCTCTTCTGACCGTCGGAGTTCTATCTACTGAATCTTCTATTGACATATTGAGCATTTCAGTTAATGTCTGCGTCATTTGTGCTGAAGGACTTGCTATCGGCGATATCGGTTGAATCGGACCATAGTCATAGAGTTCCATCGGCGTCATTATTTCGTCAGGTTCATCCACATAACGTAAGTAGGGGAAACACTTTTGTGGCTGGTCAACCAAATACCAAACTCCTTGCGCTAGGTTAAGTATTATTCCGGCTTCTTCCAGAAAGTCAATACCCAACAGCGTTACTTTGTTCCTCGTGTTCGGGAGTATGCTGACGTTCAGTGTCTTGGAGCGATTCCCTAATAGAATGCGTTTGTTTGTTTTTAACACGAAACCTCTACGCTGGACTCCATCTGCTAAGGTAACTTCAGCCTTCTCGTTACGGAATTTATGTCCCGTTTCTCTCAATAGCTTATGCAGTGTTACACCTGCCACGCTTGTTCTTGCAGCTGTATCGAGATAGGCTACAATGCTCACTCCTTTCACAGCAATATTAATGGCTGGGATATTACCGCCAGCTGTTACTTCCAGGGTATTAAAACTTCCACCGGGTGCTACTGTCGATTTCTGGCTGTATTTTGGGCAATTTCTTCTGTAGAAACCCTTCTGTCCACTTCCAATGCGTACGATCCCTTCTTGATTCTTAGGTTTGCTCGTACCTTGTGATGCTTTTAACTTTCGGCAGTCTTCCGCTTTATGCTCTTTACTCCTACAGTAGTTGAAGCGTACCAGTTCTATAGCCTTTTCTTGCTCTATTCTCGGTTTGTATGTTCTCTCATAATTACGTACCAAAGCATTCAGCTATACGAAAGTTCGGAATTCCTCTCTCCGTACCTTCCTCTTCAGATCATCATGGAGTAAGTGGTAAATGATGTCCAGGCAGTGGCTATCATCCATTTTGGGCGTCGGTAATTCCGCGAACAATGCCCTTTTATTGCTGATGAATTTGAAAAGCGTAGTTTTAGGCCATGCCGATTAAAATTTGAAAGAAGTGTTCGAACAACATATCTAGACAATCCTAATGTCTATATTTCGTCTTGACAAAGTTTTTGCCAAGCCTACTTTTTGAAGCGTTTTCAGTAAAAAAACCTTTTTCGGTAAAATTTAAAACATTTCAAAAAAAATTTTGATGAAAAATCATTTTTTTTGTAATATAAGCATTTCTGCCATACATCATTTTTACCCACGCCCACTTTTTGGAGGCGTTTTATTACAAAATCTATTTGTACACCATACGCTATACCATATGCAGGAGAGAACCGTTGTTTTTGTTCGAACCATACAAGATTTTGATAAACTGTTTAAACAATATGTTTCGACAATTTCAATTTAAAATTTTCATTGCCATAACACCCACATTTAAGGGATAACAACTTTAAGGATAGGATGGGATATGGTATAAAACGATCCACACAGAGTATTGCAGCCTTCTCATATGTTAAAAATTTAATGTCAAAACTAATATACTATAGGATAGGGTAAAAAATACGCATTTCATTTTTATACCCTAAAAATAGGATACAGTACAAAAATACGCATTTCATTTTTATACCCTATCCCATAGGGGTATATTAGTTTTGATACATAGTTTGTAACTTAGTGCAAAAACTGAACTAGGTATACCTCACAGTATTCTCAGAATCAATAACTGAGTCGATTTAGCCATTACTGGGTAAAAATTTGGATGATGAAATTTGGTACACGTGCTTGTTGTTGTTCCCAGCAGAACAAGTGTAAGCAATTTTGAAATCCGCCCACTGCCAAGCCCCCTTTTCAGAAAACGTAATTTTAGGCCAAATTGTAAGAGGTATTGAAAAAACTATATATGAAAAAAATATAGACAATAAGATTGTCTAGTCTTATTGTCTATATTTTTTTCATATAAAGTTTTTTGCCACGCCCACTTTTCTGGGGCTTTTTTTAATAGAAAAAACGTTTTTCGGTAAAATTTTAAACATTTAAAAAAAATGTATGCAATATGCAAAACCATTGTTTCTGTGAATGCAAACATTTCTTCCATACATTATTTTAACATACGCCCAATTTTTGGAGGCGTTTTCATACAAAAACCATTTCTATACACTACCTCATAGCATAACTAGGCGAAAAACGATGTTCTTTGTGGAACCATAAATGGGTTTGATAAACTGTCCGAACAATATGTTCTGACAACGACATTTTCTATATTTTTATAGCCTATCCCATAGGGGTATATTAGTTTTGATACATAGTTTGTAACATAGTGAAATAATTTAGCTAAGTAAACCTTTAAGTATATGGATAAACTCAGAATCGCTAGCTGAGTCGATTTAGCCATGTCTTTCTGTCCGTACGTCACTAGTTTTTTGGCCTTAAGTTTTGAGCTAGAGATTTAAAATTTGGTATACAGACTCTATTTACGACGAAGCAGAACAAGTGTAAATATTTTTTAAATCCGCCAACGGACACTCCCCCCTCCCCCCTTTAGAAAAACATAGTTGTTGGCCAAAACATTAGAGATTTTGAAAAAGTGTTTGAACAAGATATCTAGAAGATCCCAATGACTATATTTTGTCCGTACAAAGTTTTTTTCCCGCCCACTTTTTGGGGGCGTTTTAGTAAAAAAAACTTTTTCGGTCAAATTTCAAAAACTTGAAAAAAATGTTAATGCAAAAACATTGATTCTGTTAATATAAACATTTCTTTCAAAACAATTTTTTTTGTTTTTGGTCGAACCATACAAGATTTTGATTGACTGTTTGAACAATATGTTGCGACAATTTCGATTTTAATATATCTTTGCGATAAAATCCACATTTAAGGAATATTAATTTTAAGGAGAAATTGGGATAGGGTATAAGACGATCCACACAGTGGATTCTAGCGAATATTTCTCTGACAAATCCAATTTAGATCAAAATCCAAATGCAGAACACATTTTAATTACTTTATAAGAAAAAAACTATTAAAACGGATGATCATGCATATATATACAAATTTTCTGATTACGAAGAAACTTACAAATGAGTAAAACACACATTTTCTAACACCAATAACAATTACAACTGCAAAAGCCTGCATCCAATTTTGAACTTTCTCCTATTAAGAGAATTGTATTGTTTTCGTAAAAATTTTCGACCTCAAGATTTTGATTGACTCTAACATTACGACGACAGCGGAACTCAAAAAGTGGGTTTTGGAATTACGACCGTCGGCTCGTCGGTTCGTCGGTCCGTATGTCCGTACAAGCCTGTCCAGCCTAAACTACTTGACCGATTTGCTTCAAACTTCGTACCCACCGTTTGTTTGGTCATAATTCAAGGCCATTTTTATACCCTGTCCCATACGGGTATATTAGTTTTGATATATAGGTTGTAACATAGTGAAATAATTTAGCTAGGTATGCCTTAAAGTATATGGATCGACTCAGAATCGATATCTGAGTCGATTTGCCATGTCTGTCCATCCGTACGTAACGTTATTGGGCCTTAAATTATGAGTTAGAATGATAAAATTGGGTATACGCGTTTGTTGTTGCTCCCAGCAGAACAAGTGCAAAAACTTTTTAAATCCGCCCCATTTTAGAAAAACGTAGTTTTAGACCAAACCGTTTAAAATTTTAAATAAAAGTCTGAACAACATATCTAGAAAATCCTAATGTCTACATTTCGTCTATACAAAGTTTTTCCCACGCCCACTTTCTGCGGCGTTTTTAGTCAAAAACATTTTTCGGTAAAAATAAAATTATTTCGAAAAAGATTTAAATGCAAATTTATTGGCTTTACTAAAACATTTATTCTATATAGTATTTTAAACCACCCCCATTTTATGGAGGCGTTTTCTTGCAAAAACCATTTCTATACACTATCTCATAGCATAACCAAGCGAAAACGTTGTTTTTTGTGGAACCATAAACGATTTTGATAAGCTTTCTGAACAATATGTTGTGAAAATGACATTTTCTTTATTTCATCCCCATAAAGCCTACATTTTGGGGATATTTATTTTAACCCGGACTGTGCCATTGTGACCATACGGTCACGCACAGTATCCTTAGAGAATAATGTCATTTTGTAAGTGCGCAAAGGTGGTTTTACTGGGTGTCCAAGACTTCCAACCTCGTTACAAAATAAAAGGATACTCCTTATAGAGTGTTCCGGATAACCGTACGCAGCTCGTATAAGAGTAAATGTTATTACTAGAGTGGTCCGGGAAACCAAACGCAGCTCTAGTGTATAGTGCGTACCAAAACAGTTGGCCAACGGTCGATTGCGCAGAGAGAGGATTTAAGAGAACAAAAATGACGCGAAAGAGATTTAATCACTAAGCGTTTTTGCCTGTAATTTACAATGCGTAACCCAACTTTACAGTGCTTAGAACTAAAATGCTGTTGAATATCTAAATAAACTTAATTTTTTATTATGAGGTCGACTTTTATACATTTCTACCTAGAAGTCCGATTGTATTTGAAAGGGTTCCCAACCCTTTTTATGGTATGGGTGGTGTGCTTGGTTAGCATTAATTTTATAATGTTTGATTTTACCTGTTTGACTTAAGTTTAAAAGTTTTACGACATGATTAGTGTTTGCATTTGGTTACAGAAAATCGTGCCTATTTTTATTGGGTATAAAATCGTTTACGTTTCCAAAAAAATTCCCAAATTGTAATTTTTTTATTAAATTTACCTACCTCGCCCAAATTCAATGATATAAACAAAAAAAATTGGTGTGACACTGCAATTTACTTTACTTTGCGTGCCAATATCAGTACCTACATGATCAATATGCACGACACAATTAATAATGATAAACGAAAGCATAATGAGCAAATAGGGTTTAAATCTAAAACCGTACACCTTCATACAGACACAGTCACACAATCAATTCATGTGCAATGTTTTGCTTAATCTATCCGACCGTGGTCACATCATACTCCTACAAAGAACCGACAAGACAAAAAACGAAACAATATATTTTCCTCCAAGTAAAGTTGACATATAATGGTCTATATTTTTCCTCCGCTCCTAATTTCAGTATAACAGAAGGAAAATGAAGAAACCACCCTCAGTGAGATCGCGATAGCGATCTTGAACACAAGGCAGGGTATACGTCGTTTTCCACCCATTTTCGTCTCTTTATGCTTGTTTTTGCAATTTTAAGAGATAGTAAAACACATTTTAAGAGACCTGCGCAGTAGAATGGCCAACTGTTTTGGACTTTTGGTACGCACTATACTACAGAATACCATACTAGAACTAGAATAGAATCGAACACATTGAATAATAATACAATAATTTCTTGTGACTACATTAATTTTCCCCACTCAAGTGAGTGTGAATTGTATTGTCTTATGTTAAAAATCATATGCAAAGAAAAGTAACGGCGACCATGACTGCCACTGTGTGCTGTGTCTGCTACAGTGTCGTCGGCAGTTTTATTTATAACTCTGTTACGATTTGTGTTATACATACACGGTTAAAATCAACAACGATTCATATGCACGACTTGTAATATGTGTATCTTGAAAATAAAACGGCCTTTGTTTTAGTCGGTTCATGCATATAGTCAGAGCAAGATATACTAGATCCGGTTAATTTTGTAGGTCTAAAAGAAGCTGCCACAATTGATGATCTGACCGGAAATGAATTAAGAGCCTGTTGTGAATTAGTCTTTAGAAATGGTCGACATATTGACACAATTAGTCCTGGAAAGCACCCTATTCCCACCGAGAACATGGATGACATTCTCATTGATGTCTTAGATGAGTCAGAATTGAATTTATCACTTGACCAACCAACCCAAGACATACAACAAGGCATAATAGACGCTTCAAGAGACGCTTAGTTCAATGATGAACTAATTGAAGAAGAGATAATGGACCATTTGATGCTACCGATTGCCACTAGACTCAGGAAAATAAGTTCCATTCTGTCAGACGTGCCGATACCTGCTTCGAACAAAGAAAGAACTTTTAAATGGTCAAATGATGTTGGGAGTGCTGGAAAACCAATGTTTCCTGAAGCAAACTTCGATGACTGTCGTGGTATGCAGCCGCATGAGCTTTTCGATTGTTTTTTTGACGATGAGTTATTGGAACATATCAGCCATTGCTCAGCAAGATATGCCATAAAGAAAAATGGAAAACCAATTCAAGAATTTTCGATTCGTGAAATGTGGACTTTTATAGGCATTCTGATGTTGACTGGGTACAATTCGATTCCTAGTTATAAGGCCTATTGGAACAGCTCTGAAGATCTACGAAACTAGTTAATTTACAGGTCTTCTATCAATGATTGATGACTTTCCGGAAAATATCAGAGGGCTGCCTTGTTTACAGGTTTTCCACTTCTCACATATTTAAAAGCCAGAGGATACAATGCAACAGGTACGATTCGTGAGAACCGTATTCCTTCAAGTTGTCCGATAGAAAACAAAAAAAATTAAACAAATTGTCTCGTGGAATGTATAAATCTATAAAAATGTTAGAAACAGGTATTATAAGGTTAACATAATGGGCTGATAATTGTATTGTTTGCATTGCCTCAACTTGTTATGGTGCCTTGCCAACCTCAACAGCATCTCGTTATTCCAAACAAAGTGGAAGGAAAGTGGGTATTGTTCGACCATGTGCAATCACTGAGTACAACAAATATATGTGCGGTGTCGATCGTCTTGATCAAAATGTGAACAATCACAGAATTTCATGCTTCCTAGGTATGTGGAGCTCGATTTTCACTTGGTTTATTGACGTCGCTGTAAATAATACTTGGCAACTGCAACGAGGATTGAAGCTATTATCCCAGTTGGAATTCAAACGATCGACCGCTGTGTATTATTGTACACCCTACGGTGAACCACCAATTCAACCAGGGCCAACGCTTGAAGATTTTTTGACGAAAAACATTCGTTATGACAGAACTGACCATTTTGTAGGTCCACTTGACAAAAGAAGACGTTGCGCGGGTGATAATTGCAAAAGCGTTATGAGTACTTGCTGTATCAAATGCAACATTGGCCTTTGTGTAAAATGTTTCAACAATTTCATACACTAAATAAATATTTTTTGTTAGCAACCAATATTTTTTTTATTAATAAAAATAATTGCAGATGCACTTTCTAAAATTTATTCGTGATGCTCTATGTCTAATTATAATTTTCAAGTAATCCTAAACAAGTACCCTAGCAGTGCCAGCGTAACCGTATGGTTACAGCACTGAAGTGGCCTTAACTTTATAACCTGGACAGGTGAAACCGAAAAAGTTGCAAACTTGCACCCAAGGAAGTCTAACCTACAATCCCTATAAGTTTGGTTGAAAAATTCGAACAAAATAATTGCAGCACTACCCGGGTTAAGGTTGATATTTTATAGGGTATTAAAGATCCGCACAGCGGATTGTAGCCTTCTCATATGTTTATGTATATTAGTTTTGACATTAAGTGAAATAATTTAGCTAGGTATACCTCAAAGTGTATGGATCGACTCAGAATCGCTAGCTGAGTCGATTAAGCCATGTATGTCCGTCCGTACGTCACCAGTTTTTGGGCTTTCAATTTTGTGCTAGTATGATGAAATTTGGTATACGCGGAACGGGATAGGGTATAAAGCGATCCACACAGTGGATTGTAGCCTTCTCATACGTTTTTGTTTGCTTTTAGTCATGTTATTACCGATATCAGCCAAATAAAAATCGTACATAACCTCAATTTTCTCGATAACGGCTTTAACGATTTTGATTAAACTGCATATATACTGTGAGCATATCAGTTCCAATAAAACTGCATACCCAGTTTTTTCGAGAAAATATATATAACGGATTTTTGCATATAGGCCATATTAAGAAAATTGTCAATTTCTCGCAAATTATTTGGCCAAATTGAATGAAATTTAACTTGTATATTACTATTACTGTTTTAATGAGCTCCACATAATTGGTTTTGGCCCAAATATCCCTAAACGGAATTTTCAGTTTTGGCCAATAACGGAAAATCATTTTTATTCGCATCGACACTGATTACTTTCAATTATAATCAATTAAATTCAATTATAAATTAAATAAACTCGCTGTGAAAGAGAAAGTTGCGTACGACCCAGTCATGCACCCACTTCTCGTCTTTTCAACATGAAGCATAATGGTTTAGTACACAAACAACACAACGGAATGTGACGGAAAACTATAAGAAAAAGATTACAAAAAAACACTTAAAACAAACAAACGAACTTATAAAGAGAAAGACATTGTTTTCGTGAAAATATTCGACCTTGATTTGATGATGATAGCGTTTTTTTGGTCAAACTTCTAGGCCATTATTTTTGTTTGCTTTTAGACATGTTATTACTGGTACCCGCCATATAAAAATCATACATAACCTCAATTTGCTCAAAAACGGCTTTTACGATTTTGATTAAACTTCTTATAATGCTTCGAATACTATATTCAACATCGTTTTTGAAGCCTTCCCACTCGGTCTTCCCATTGAGCAGTAAATAGAAGTCATCTTCAGAAAGGATGGTCTGCTTTTGACTTGTATAGGGCAAACTTGCATTGTTTCGATGTCCAAGATCCGACCAAAGGCGACCAAAGTGAACTAGCATAGGTCTAACAAATGTGAAAAAGAGAGATTTTGTTACAATGGGGTTCAAGAATTCCTTAGACCAGCGTTTTACAAACCCAAGTGCAGAGTTGTCTCGTCTGATGATGTTATCAACATGAGAACGAAAGTTAAGTTCTTTGTCACAGATAACACCCAGATCACGCATGAAAAGCCTAATGTGCTTTTCATGCGTGATCTCACCAAATATTTAATAGTATCCCGCGTCTGTTGGAGTCGCTTACGGGAGTATGTCATGGTCTGGCATTTGATGACGTTAAGCTCCAGGAAGATTTTTTGGCACCAGGTTGAAAAGTTGTTTAAGTGGGTAAGAGTCAGTGGAGGAGGGAATGAGTCTAAAGATTTTCATGTCATCGGTATAAACAGATAAATATGACAGATAAATGATACTGTCAACGTCATTGATAGACAAAATAAATATCAATGGACCAAGATGGCTACCTTGAGGCACTCTGGATGTGGCTAAATCCGATACAGAGCATCGAAACAGAATATAGTATTGGCGTTCAAAGAGATAGGATTTAATCCAAGCAATTAAGCTCGGTTAAAAAGAAGATGAAAAGAATGATTTTATGTGAAATTTTATCAAAAGAGTTACTAAAGTCAGTGGAAATAACGACTTCACTGCCATTCTCTAAAGCGCACAGAGTGTTAGATAAAAATTCTGTTAGGTTGGTGGTTTTTGAACTACCATTAAGAAATCCGTCTTGGTTTGGAGAAAAGATGGATTTGCAATTGAAAAATAATGTATCATAAATGATGTTTTCAAATAGCTTCGGTATGCAAGAGAGTTTAGCGATTGGTCGATTGTTAGAAATTTCGTTCTTAGGGCCTTTTCTTTGTAAGGGGATTATGAAAGAGCTCTTATAAAGAGAAGGAAAGACTCCCTGTGATATTGAGAGTTGAAAAAGAGCAGTAAAGGGTTGAGCTAAATAGTTGATACAAGTTTTCAAAACTATAGAAGGTATTCCGTCGGGACCGGGAGAATATCCGCTCTTTATTTTCTTTACCTTTGCATCTACGAGAGACACGGATGTAGGAAAAATAATCAACATCAACTTTAAGCCTTTGCAAATAAAATTGCAATGATTTTGGGATCGGTTGAGGATGTATTAGCAGATTTTAAAGTAGATGGATAGTTATCTGATTTCTTTTTTTAGTTAATAAAATGGAAAAATCGTTTGGGGTTGGAAATTCTGCTATAGTGCATGTAATCTATATATTGATGATAAAGAGATTCGTAGAGGTCGCTAAAATGAGAAGATTCACAGGATTTATTTAAAAAATCATAGTCCGAACGAGATTTAAAATAAACTCGCCAGAGTTTGATTCTTGGTGGTGAATTGGAGGTATTCTTCTGTACCATAAGAGTGACTGATTGATTAAAAAAGTTTAATATTTTTCAGTAGAACATCGTTATAGCAGTACCAAAAGTAATACTCGGGGTTTCAAAAACATATTTGAAGTCGACGTTGCTGAGTAGGTTGTTAATTTTAACGAAGTCGGTTTTATGGAAGTTGAAACTATAAGATTCATAAGTGTGTGGAGTGTTATTTTAATTGCCATAGAAAAAGGAGAGGGAAAGAGGTGGGTGAAAACGGTCTAGTTTGAATAGAAGGTGACTGCTGTCAGAGACACAGTTGTCAGTGTCAGATGAGAAGTCATCTGTCTACCTAAATTATCGGTGAAAAGTGTCTCCTTATTTGAGGAGGGATTTAAAGCGATTAAGTGGGACTCATCGTCTGATTGAGTCCGTCAAAGATTATGAAAATTAAAGTCTCCTAAAATTAAGACAACATCAGTAGTTTTTACAACATTGAGCAGATGATTATTATAAACCCTACTCACGCGATTATTAACCTCATGCATACCGTAGTTCTGTTTATGATTAGGTATGTGTAATATAATTAATATACGTAGGTTTTAGATACCCCCACGGGTATTAAAACCAATAGCACTTGAAAGATCAGGGGCATCAATTGTCCTGATAACATTTGTTGAAAGAAAACCATGTCGCTGTTAGGTCTACGCTCAAACAAAGGCAACAGCTGTAGTAGTTTAATTCTACACCTATACGGAGGCAAATTGTGTAGATCATCCCATGGTAGTCCTCTCAAATCAAATCTTATGATATTCGGAATTCGAGGGTCAGTTTGCACATGGCTTTTGCTCATTAGGTGTTTTCAATTAACTCTTTAGAGTCATATTTTCTTCCTTAAGATGGAGAATTTATTTGCGAAGCCCTTTGCATAGAAGTTCAACATTTTTAAGCCTTCGGAGAACGTCGTTTTCGTCATTAAGGCTCTAATTTCTCACTGAAGCTCGCTTTTAGTGGGCCGAGACTTCTGGTGTTATCGACCTCGTTACCATTGAGCTTTTCCGAAAGGGTCACATAAAGGGTACAATAAGATACATAGAAATAATTGGCTCTCCCCAGAATCCGAAGAGCCGTTTTTCGAAGAGGGTGGATTTTCCAGTGATAGTGAATTGCCACCTGGGGTATTAAATTTGTTAGTTTAACTCATTGCATTTATGGACAGGGATGCAAAACGATGTGACGGCATACGTAAATCAGTGTTCAATCTGTCAGTGTGTCAATTCGACAAAAAACACATATAACCAAAAAACAGCAAATGACAGTTACAACGCCTGCTGAATCAAGTTTCGAGAAAACATTTTTAGACTCAGTAGGATCCCTAGACGAATCAGAAAATGGATATAAGTACATTTTCGCTTTGAAAGACGAACCAACAAAATTTCACGGAAGCAATGTCATTGCCAAATAAAGAAGCTGATATAGCAGCGTCGGATCAAGGTACCGAATTTATAAATGAGGTATTCAAAGACATGTGTAAATTGCTAGAAATAGAACAATTACAATCAACTGCTTACCATCACGAAAGCGTAGGAAGAAAAATTTGAAGAATTCGCATAAAGTCTTGGGAGCTTATCTTTGAAGCAATGTATCAGAGAAACATACAGGTTGGAGCACATATGGCCACCCTATTTTGTTTGCTATTACAATACTTCAGTATATTCAGAAACAGTGCTTACGTCGTTTGAACTAGTGTTTGGAAAACAATGCGAAATAACGTCCAACCTTACTTGAAATGAGGATCCAGCGAAGATTACGTAATGGACCTGAAACCAAAATTGTAAATTGCTCATTAAGATGCTTGAGATACTTTAATAGCAAAGAAAATCATTAGGAAATATAGGTGTGATACTGATTTCCAACTTAATTGTCGGAAGTTTCGTTTTGCTTAGAATGAATATTGAAAGAAATTAGAGCCAATATACATACGACCATAAAAGTATTATAAAAAAGGAAGTAAATTGTGAGATCATATTATATAAAAATAACAAAATGATTGTACACAAAATCCTTACAGTCTGTTGAACAGTGATTTGATTTGTACGTACAATTTGGATGATTTTTGGATGACGGACGTACGAACGGAAAAACGGACTAGCGATTCTGAGTCGATACATATACTCTGAGGTATATTTATTATGTATCAAAACTAATATACTCCTATGGGATCGGGTATAAGCATATGGGAAGGCTACAATCCGCTGTGCGTTTAATACCCTATTCAATCCTTAAAATTAATATCCCGAATATATGGCTTATATGGCGACGAAATATAAAAAATGAAATGAATGAAAATAAGAAAATGGCTTGGGGTGGTCCCCAAAAAATGGAAAAATGTAGGTTTGGTAGTGGAAGGATTTTACACATGTCCTGTAGCCTCGGAACATTTATTACAACTTACAGACTATATAACTAAATACAAAAAAATCATTAAATAAGAGAAAAAATCTTCAATTCATACGAAGTTTGCGGTTTTTTGACTAATAAAAACGATATTTTTTTTTTTTTAAATTTATATAAGAATAATAAAGTTAAAGAAAAAATATAAAAAAAAAATGTTAATTTTTTGTTAAGAGAAAAAACATTTCTGCAAGTGAAGAGAAGAATTTTATTTCAATTCTTAAAAAATACCATAACCATTAGCATAAAAAATTATTTTACATGAACATTTATTCTCAAAATTTTTAAAACTTCACAAAAAAAAAAGTTATTTACTGAAAACTCTCCAATAAGTGGGCGTGGCAAAAAACTTTGCACTAACGAAATAAAGACATTAAGATTGTGTATATATGTTGCTCAGAAACTTTTTAAAAGTCTGTAAAGGTTTGGCCAAAAGCTGTGTATTTGCTGTGCGGATCGTTTAATATCCTATCCCATACTACCCATCCTTTAAATAAATATCAACAGTTTGTCGGCTTTTTGGCGATGAAATATAGAAATTGTCATTTTCACAACATTTTGTTCAGACAGTTTATCAATTTTTTCATGAAAACGCCTCCAAAAAGTGGGCGTGGGTTAAAATGATATATAGAAGAAATGTTTATACTACCAACCCCAATGTATTTGCATCAAATTTTTCATGTTGAAAGTTTTGCCGAAAAAAGTTTTTTGCTGAAAACTCCCTCAAAAATTGGGCGTGGAAAATCGTTTTTTATAAACAAAATATAGACAGTAAGATTGTCTAGATATGTTGTCCAAATTTGTTCTTCAAAATCTCTGACGGTTTGGCCTAAAACTGCGTTTTTCTAAAAAGATGGCGTGGCAGCGGGCGGATTTCCAAAATTTGAACACTCGTTCTATTGGGAGTAATATCAAATACGTGTACCAAATTTCATCATTCTTACTCAAAATTTAAAACTCAAAACGGACTGACATACATGGCTTGATCGACTCAGCTTTCGATTCGGAGTCGATCCATTGACTTTAAGCTATATTTTAGCTAGATTATTTTACGATGTTACAAACTAGGATAGGGTATAAACATATAAGAAGGCTTAAATCCACTACGTGTATCGTTTAATACCCTGTTCCATCCCAATCTTAAAATATCGTCCCCAAAAAGACGGCTTTATGGCGATGAAAAACGTCGTTTTTCGCCTGGTCATGCTATGAGGTAGTGTATACAAATGGTTTTATGTATGAAGACGTCTACAAAAAGTAAGCGTGGGTTAAAGTGATATAGGTATGGAAGCAATGTTTATCAATGATTTTGCATTAAAGTTTAAACATTTTTAAATCCGCAACTTTCTTAGAAAAATGTAGTTTTAGGCTAAACCGTTGAAGATTTTGAAAATGTGTCTGAACAAGATATCTAGACATACCAAATGTCTATATTTTATTTTAACAAAGTTTTTTTGCCACGCCCACTTTTTTTACGTTTCCAGTAAAAAACGTTTTTGCTAAAGTTTTAAGCTTTTCGAAAAAAATGTTGATGCAAAATCATAAGCTATGGCAATATAAACATTTATTCCATATATTTTTTTAACCCATGAACACTTTTTGGAGGCGTTTTCATACAAAAACCATTTGTATACACTACCTCATAGCATAACCAGGCGAAAAACTTTGTTTTATAGAAGAAATTTATAAACTGTGACAATGACATTTTCTATACTTCATCGCCATAAAGCAGACATTTTGGGGATATTTATTTTAATGATGGGATGGCATAGGGAATTAAACGATCCGCAAAGCGGATTGCAGCCTTTTTATATGTTTATACCCTATGCCATAGGGGTATTAAATTTTGATACATAATTTGTAATATAGTGAAATAATTTAGCTAGGTATACCCTAAAGTGTATGGATCGACTCAGAATTGATAGCTGAGTCGATTAAGCCATGTCTGTCCGTCCGTCCGTCTGTTTTTGGGCCTTAAATTTTGAGCTACAATATTGAAATTTGGTATACTCGTTTGTTGGTGCTCCCAGTAGAACAAGTGTGCAAATTTTTGAAATCCGCCCACTGCCACGCCCCCTTCTTAAATAAACGTAGTTTTAGGCCAAATCATTTAAAATTATAAGAAGTGTCTGAACAGCATATCTAGACAATCCTAATGTCTATATTTCACTTTTCTACTTTTTCACTTTTTGAAGGCGTTTTCAGTAAAAAAAACTTGTTCTGTAAAATTTGAAACATTTCGAACAAATTTTTGTTGCAAAATAATTTGTTTTGGTAATATAAACATTTCTTCCATACATCAATTTTACCCACGCCCACTCTTTGGAGGCGTTTTCATACAAAATCCATTTGTATTCCCTACGCCATACAATATGAACAATACGTTGCGACAATTTCAATTTGAAATTTTCATTGCCATTAAATCCACATTTATAGGGTATCAATTTTAAGGATGGGATGGGATAGGGTATAAAACTATTTACACAGTGGATTGTAGCCTTCTCATATGTTTTTAAATGCAATTCTGTTGATCGAAATATTTCGAAGACGTCATTGGGTTAGAAGGCCTCAAGGGGAGATTTGAGGCCATAGCTGCATGAAACCGATTGAATTGCAGAAGAAATTGTATATTCTGTTGTATAGGACCTGGTTGCATTAATTTTTAATGTAGTTAGATACTGGTTTTTTGTGAAGACAATGGCGGCTTCTAGAACACTGCCTCTCAAACACTCGTACCATTTCAGATTAGGTCATGTTGAACCGCACCCGTAGGCAATCATGGGCCTGATGAGGGCCATGTAGCAAATCGCCTTCACCTTGCTGTCAAGACGACTGCTTAAAAACAATCGTCTTGTCGTTTTTTCAAATGATCATCAGCTTGCATCAGTTCTTTCCAGGGCTGTTCTGTACGCGACAAGTCCGTCCACATAAGCAATTGCCTGAGTGAAACTACCTGTCATAGCACTGGTGTAAATACTGGAAGAGAATCCGCGAGTTTGCCCTTCCCTATTGCAGATAAGTTTTAATGAATTTTAATGAAAAACTCTCTGGTAGAAGTTACATTGTCAATTTTGACAACAAACGTTCTACCACATGTCATATAGTATATGTGAGGCACTCAGCGCCAAAACAGCCTAAGCCACATTTTCAAAAAGTTCCACCGAATGCACCGTTTGAATTCAAATTTTAAGATTTATTAAATACAAAAATGGCCTATGCCGTAGTCGGAACTGTATTGCTGATATAACGGAAAGTTTTTTCTTCCCTAAATGAAATTTAAAAAAGCTTCGAAGCCAAAATGACCTAAGCCGCTTAGGCCAATAATAGCACTCGAGGAAATTCAAATACATGTTGGTTAGGCCGTTATGGAATCTGGACAAGAAAAGACATGCATAATTTTGTCTGTGCAAAAATAAAGCTTTTGGCAATGCAGGCATATCATTTCATGATTGATGTTCTACAGCAAAGGGTGAATTTTGTATTCTTATTGCTATTTATTTATTTGGTATTGTTTTAAAGGTTTCATTTAGATTTTACAGTCAGTGTTGCTGTGAATATTCTACTAATTTGTTAAGTTCTTTAATACTTTCATAGAGGTAAGTTTTTAAATATCATTGGTTATATCCTTGAAAATTTAATTAAAATATTTATCAATTAGTAAACACTAACTGAACATGTCGGAGTCAGACGATTTGTTAGATTTTGAGAACTCCGGGTCGGAGTATGTCCCTTCATCGTCATCTAGTTCAGTGGGAGATTCCCTCCCTGGGCCGTATGGCCTACAATCTGCCCATAAGAAAACAGAACATTCAAATACAATAATAGAAGTTGAAAATGGAGATTTATTGAAGAAAGCTACCAGGAAACGGATTCTTAACAAATCGAACTGGAAAAAAAATGTAAGTAAACTTCAAAGAGCTACTGGTAAAGCGTATACGAACGTGAGGGGAGTTGTTAAAGCAGCTAAAATTCTAAATACATCACAATGCGCTTGTCCGTTTAAATGCCATATAAATTTTAATAACAATGATCTGACTAGAATTTTTGAAAACTTTTATAAAATTGGTAATCATGACTTACAAAATGCGTATATATGCGCGCAAGTATCAGTAACTGCAAAAAAGAGAAGCTACACAAAATCTGCTGGTAGTAGTCGTAGATTCAATACAAGAGTCTACAAGTTTCCAAATGGACAAAATATTGATACTCATGTGTGCAAAAGCTTCTTTAAACAAATACTACAAATTTCTGATGGTCGCATAACACGCGCACTCTATTATAAAGTGCCTGGAAGTGAAGCAACTACACCTAAAGTGGACCAAAGGGGTAGACACCCACCTAATAACAAAACCGACATTAAGTCTATAGAGGTTGTAAAAGAGTTTATCAACAAGTTTCCCAGACATAAATTCCATTATTCCAGAAATAAAAATATTCAAAGAGAATTTTTGGCACCAACGTTAAATATTACAATTTTGTACAATCTTTACCATGGAGCAGTCTGATAAAGCTGTTTCCAAGTTCGTTTTTACTAAGATATTTTCAGAGAATTTTAACTTGCATTTTCGAGCTCCTCTTTCTGATACCTGCAAAAACTGTGACTTATATAAAGTTCAGATAGAAGCTGCAAGCCACACATCTGAAAAGGAGCGGCTCTTAAGTGAACGGGATTTGCATCAAAGAAAAGCTGAGTCAGCAAGAAACGGCATGAAGGTAGACTCTCAACTAAACAAAAATGAGTATGCAGTTATAGCATTCGACCTTATGAAAACTCTTCCGACACCGGTAATTTCCACAGGAGTAGCTAATTATAAAAGACAGCTTTGGACTTATTGTTTGGGCATTCACGACATAATAACTGGCAAATCGTTCATGTATACATGGAATGAAGGAATTGCGTCACGCGGTCCACAAGAAATTGGATCTTGCATTATGCATTATATAAAAGCTTATGTCAAGTGCAACAAATTGATCATGTATAGTGATCAATGCGGAGGACAAAATCGTAATATAAGAATGAGTACAATTTGTAATTACATTGTCAATGACTCGTCTTTCAAAGTTAATGTGACTGACCATAAATTTTTGGTATCTGGCCACTCATTTCTGCCTTGCGACCAAGATTTTGACCTCATAGAAAAGGAAAAACGATTCTATAGGGACATTTTTATTCCTGATGATTGGGACCGTGTTATATTAAGTGCAAAAAAAAGGAACCGTTCAACCTTGTGAAAATGTCTGCAGAAAATATTAAAAGCATCACTTCCTTAGTGAAATTGATCACTAACAGAAAAATTTCTGTGGATAAAAAATCTAAAATTGAGTGGTTGAAGATTCAATGGCTTCGATTCGAAAATAAAAAACTCTTTATTATCCAATTTAAGTACTCAAACAATGAAGATGTTTTATTCCAAGAAGTGGATATTTCCAAAAGAAATACTAATAAAAATATGGATATTGAATTGGAGTTACTGTATCCCGAGGGTAGATCTATAGATGCGGCGAAGTTCAAGGATTTGCAAGAGCTGAAAGAAT
This sequence comes from Rhingia rostrata, assembly GCA_949824845.1. Classification (NCBI taxonomy): domain Eukaryota; kingdom Metazoa; phylum Arthropoda; class Insecta; order Diptera; family Syrphidae; genus Rhingia; species Rhingia rostrata. Next base: position 86,830,965 of record OX463755.1, on the reverse strand, counting down.
TCATTCCGCCGATATACCATGTATTCTACAATACTTTGAAAACGAATTTGAGGACTGAGGAAGAGGACATTGAAGAGGAGGAAGATGATTTAAGTTGTTTAATTAATACGCTTTTAGTAAGTTAATAAACAAAAATTAAAAAAAATTAATAATTGATATGAACATCTATTTTCTTATTACAGACAAAACGGCCTATTCAACGATTTGTTGAAAGATTTAAATTTTCAGTGAATTCCAAAATGGCTTAAGCCACACTTTTTTTTTTGTTTCACAACTTAATCTACTTTTTTCTTATAAGCTACAATGTATATATTAGTTCAAAATACAATAACTTCTAAAATACAACTTATTTACAAACAATAACAAAAGAAAAATGTTTTAAATTTCCTCCTTTTTACAAATCCACTTTCCGCAGTTCGAATATTTTGCGCTTAGGCGGTTTTGGCGCTGAGTGCCTCATGTAGCAGTGGTTTTCTTATGACAAGTCTGGTCAGCTTTAGATATAGGCTCTCTAACTTTTGGGTGTTGAACGCCTTCTCGAAATTAACCAGACATGCACATATTTGGCTTTGTTCCATAGTATATCAGGCGATTTTGGAGGCGGCAAGAATACAGTCATGTCCCGCGTTATAATCAAACTGGGTTCCATGTATAATATTATTGTCCTCAAGCTACTTAAACAGAGCTTGATCAAACATTTTTTCGAAAACCTTGCTGATAATCGAACCACCACCGTTTTCCACCGCACTGGATAATATGCATTATTCAACGCGTTGTTGAACAGCGTGGCGGAAATGTCCACAGCTTAAGGGGATAAGTGTCGAAGTACATTGTTGGATATACCATCGACTTTCGATGACTTCTTTCACTTTATGGAATCGAAGATGATCTGGAGATCCACTTCGCTCGTCGATGATGGCGTTCGCCATGGGGTGTTATCTTTTAAACAAGGAGTAGATATAGTCTACCCTCGACGCCTAACCCAGTAACTGGTTTTTTAAACCGGTTATCTGATCTTGAATGGCCCGCAAAACAGTCAACAAATTGACTTTTTTATAGAGTTTTATTTGCTTAAAACTTGGAAAGCCAGTTAGTGCTGTTATTGTTGTCGTTGGTGTTATTGTTTCAGCATCTGTTTCAGCTTCGGCTATTGGTATTGTTTTGTCTCTGAGTTTTATGGTTGCTGTTGTTGCATCTTTTGCTGCTGCAATTGTTTTTTGTTGTTTCGTTGGCTGCAGTTTATGGGCATGCTAAGGCTTGCATAAATATTTTTCTATATTTGTATCGAGAATTAATGCTGCTACTAATGTGAACGACTTATTGAAATACAACTCTAGTTAACTATGCTCAGTTACTACGGATATATCATGCTATAAATAGTCGTTCTATGAGCCCCGCAAAATAGTCTCGTTCAAAATATTAATCCTTGTGACATCTTTTATCAGCTTATATCGAATGAGTTTTGGTCCGACGCAATTCTAGTCAATCGTGTCAAAAAACAAGAAAGAATCAGCTGCCTATCTCCTTGCATGTATCTGAAAGGACATCACCTGAATTTACCTGTGCAGAACCGGCACCTCCCATTCAAAAAATGATTAAGGGGCCGTATATCTCAACCTAACTTTTACCTGTATTATCAAAATATTGGAGGTATTAAAAATAAAATGGACAAGTAGTTTCTATAGTCGTTCTATGACCTTTCATTGTTTACTGAAATTAGGTTAAGTGACTGTCGCTTTACTTCCAAATTTATTAATACCACATTCTACAGCGTCTTTCGAAAAGGTCGCTTACAACTTTGCTTAGTAGAGAAGGAGGAGTTTTAATTGCGGTTCGTAATGTCTATTCGTGTATTCACCTAGATCTTCCGTGCCATCATCTCTCTCCTCCACCGATTCATGATTGACAAAATATATTTTGCATGCAAACAAACGCCCCCAAAAAATGGGCGCTGCAAAAACTTTGTGTGGGCAAAGTATAGAAATTAAAATTGTTTAGATATATTGTTCAGACAATTTTTAAAAATTCTTAACAGTTTGGTCAAAAACTACGCTTTTCCAAAAAGGGAGCGTGGCAATGGGCGGATTTCAAAAATGTTTACACTTGATTTGCTTTGTCGGAGCAAGAGTCTATATATCAATTTTCAAAACTCTAGCTCAAAATTAAAGGCCCAAAAATTGGTGGCACACAGAAAGACGGACGGACGGACAGACAGACATGGCCAAATCGCCTCAGCTAGCGATTCTGTGTCGATCCATATACTTTGAGTTATATCTAGCGAAATTATTTCTCTATGTTACAAACTTAATGCCAAAACTAATAAACCCCTATTGGATGGGGTATACAAACAAAAAAATATGAGAGGGTTACAATCCGATGTGTGGTCGTTTAATAGCCTATCCCATCCTACGTTCAAATTCATATCCCTAAAATTTAGGCTTCAGGGCAACTAAATATTGATAATGACATTAGCGCACAATATTGTTCAGACAGTTTATCAAAGGCTTGCATGGTTGGCCATAAAAACAACGTTTTTCTCCTGCATATGGTATGGCATACGGTAAACAAATGGTTCTTGTAGGAAAACTCCTATAAAAAGTAGGCGTGGGTTGAAATGATATATAGAGGAAATGTTGGAATTATCATGCTTACTTACTTACTTAAGTGGCGCTACAGTCCGGAATGAAGCTGGGACTCAACCAACATACCTCTCCAATTAGCCCGGTCCTTAGGTATATACTTCCAGTTGCGCACTCCAAGTTGGTTAAGGTCGGTTTCTACTTGTGCGCGCCACTTAAGCGAGGTCTTCCTCTACTTCGATCTTTCGAAGAATTTTCCTCTCAAATCGATCAAGGATTCCTTCATCCACTTTTGAGATGGTCCATGCTTCAGCGCCGTAGAATAGGACTGGGATGATCAGGGTACTAAGGAGATATTCTTAGTTGTTCGAGTGAAGGCTTTACTACAGAATCGCCTTCTTAGCCCGAAGAAAAAGCAGAGCCGAGATAGATAAAGTCCCGTACTACCTCCAAGTTGAATCTGTCAATGGTGACGTTCTGTTCAATTCGTCGACGCCTCGTCTTGCCCTCATTTACTGCTCAACCCTTTTTTGCCGCTTCCTTCTCTATACTAGCAAACGTGAATATGACATAACGTTGGGTCCTACCAATGATGTCAATATCGCCGGCGTATGCTAGTAGTTGTACAGATTTTTGAAAAATTGTGCATCAGAGGCACAATTCTCCTACGTCATCCTACACAAACGCATGAGTTTGGGCGGTATACCAAAACTAGACATGGCTCTGTATAGTTCGTGTCTATAAATGCTGTCGTTGGCGGCTTTGAAATCGATGAATAGGTGGTGGTTATTGATTTGGACTTCTTGGGTTTTTTGCCAGGATCTGCCGAAGTGTGAAGATTTGATCGGCTGTGGACTTTCCAGACCTAAAACCACACTGATTAGGGCCTTATAAAGCTCGGAGGGAAGGCCGCCATTTTCGGCAGCCTTATTAAGCTATATTGCTTTCCTCATTTTACTCAGTTCGTGTGTTTGGCAGTTTGCGCTGTCGTTGCCAATATTGAATGGTTCGTTCTGTCTGACAGCGGAATGTTTTTCGTCATCGTCAATTAACAGTCTAAAGAATTGGTTCTTCCATATCCTCAGCATCCACTGTGTCTCAACTACGATATTTCCTTGTTCACCTCGACAGGATTCTGTTCGAGCCTTGTATCCTTGGTTTTGACGAACATGTGAACATCGTTTCTGGAGTGGCACCTCTCTATATCCGCGCTTTTCTTGCTCTTTTTTCTTCTTTCTGTAAAGCCAGTGTTCTTCCCTTCTTCTCTGACTATAGAGCTCAACGGCAGCTATCGTCTTAGCCTTGTAGGCCTTGTTCTTGGCTGCGATCATCTGTCGGCATCTGTCTCATCAAACTAAAGGTTTCTTGCTGGTGGGCGCGAGAAACCTAGCACATCAGTTGCGGGTGATCTAATGGCTTGTTGGTATCGTTGCCATTGTTCTTCTACATTCGATGCAGGTGGTATGGTGTTAATCGAGAGGCTTAGAGATACGCGTTGCGCGAAGGTCTTGGCAGTCTCTTGCGATTGTAGTCTTTCGACATTAAATTGTTTCACAGTATTTCTGGATTGTTGTGGCGTGGTGGATAACCGCATTCTAACCTTGGCTGCAACAAGGTGGTGGTCCGAGTCGATGTTAGCTCCGCGGAATGTTCGGACATCCAAAATACTGGATGCGTGCCTCTTGTCTATCGCTATGTGATCAATTTGGTTGACGGTTCGTTGATATGGAGACCACTATGTCCCCTTATGGATATCGAGGTGAGGAAACCGTGTGCTGGCTATAGTGGCATTTCATTCCGTAGCCGTTTTCCGACAATACTGCTAAAAATGTTTTCTCTTGCTACCTCTACATTAAAATCTCCCAGCACGATTTTAACATCGTACTTCGGTAGTCGCTCATAGGTTTTGTCAAGGATCTCAAAGAAGCAGTCCATATCTATATCATCCTTTCCGCCTTTGGAGCGTGAGCGCATATCAGGCTTATGTTGGCGAATTAGGCCTTGATGCGGATTATTAGAATGCGTTCGCTAATGTCTCGGAAACATAAGACTTCTTGACTAATTCTGGCACGTATAGCAAATCCGCATCCGAATATTCGCTGTTTCTGCTCACTATAACACGGTCCGTAGTAGATGTGACAGTTTTTAATTATCTTTTTGCCAGGCCCATTCTATCATATTTCCTGGATGGCAGTAATGTCTGCTTTGTAGCAGTTTAGGGCTTCCGCTAGTTGTTCGCTTGAACCTCCCCTGTTTAATATTCTCACATTCCAGGTGCAGATATGAACGTCGTTGTCCGTTTTTCGTTTAGCCGTGTCGTCAACAATAAAATCAGTAGTTTTTCGATGCTATTGGTTGCTTCCTAACATACATTTTTTTCCATGGTTGGGTAGTTAACCCAAAGAACAACCCCCAACCTGGAGGGCCAGTTCCAATTTTTTAGATAACCCTCGGACACGGGGCCATCTGTATCCACTACGGGATTGGGCGCTGCCGTTGGACTTTCGGTTCATCCGCCACCCTGAAAATTCTTAGAAAACCTGTTGTCCGAATATGTCGAAGCAGCTTGTCTATGTTCGACTGGGACAGCAGGCCGGGTATTAATTCCGTGCCATTCTGACCTGGCTGTTTATAGTGTTACTGTTTTTCGTAGTGTTATCAACTCTCGCGCTTATCGCTTAGTAAGTCAAACCCGGTGGGATGAAACCAGTACCCGATGGTTACCACTTGGAGGTAAGAAATAAGCACTTGATGTGTAGTCAGAGTTACAACCACTGGGCATTCTACAACACCCAACCATCCAACAAATTATCATAACCAATGTTTATTCCGATATCGTTAAATTTGACCGAAAAAGGTTTTTTACTGAAATGCTCCCAAAAAGTGGGCATGTTAGAAAACTGTGTATACACAAAATATTTATATAAGGATTCTCTTAATATCTTCTTCACAAACTTTTTCAAAATCCCTTACTATTTTGCAAAAAATAACTTTTTTCCTAAAAGAGTGCGTGGCAGTTGGCTAATTTCAATTAATTTTACACTGGCTCTGCTTCGTCGGATATAGAGTCTATATACCAAATTTCAAAACTCAAGCTCCAAATTTAATTCCCAAAAATCGGTGGCATATTGAAGGACGGACGGACGGATGGACGGACAAACAGACATGGCTAGATCGACTCAGCTTGCAATTCTGAGTCGATCCATATACTTTGATTTATAACTAGCGAAATTATTTCTCTATGTTACAAACTTATTGTCAGATCTAATATACCATTATGGCATAGGGAATAAAAAAAACATATGAGGAGGCTACAATCGACTGTGTGGATCGGTTTGTACCCCATCACATCCCATCCTTAAAATTAATATCCCTAAAATGTGGACTTTATGGCAATCAAATATATGAACTGTCAGTGTCACAACATATTGCTCAGACCGTTTATCAAAATCTTGTATGGTTCGACCAAAAAACGATTTTTGCCTGGTTATGCTATGAAGTATTGTATATAAATGGTTTTTGTATGAAAAGGCCTCTAAAAAGTGTGCGTGGGTAAAAATAATATGTGAAAAAAATTGTTTATATTACCATAACCAAAAATTTAGCTTCAACATTTTTTTGAAATGTTTAAAATTTTACCGAAAAAGTTTTCTACTGAAAACGCCCTCAAAAAGTGGGCGTGGCAAAAGCGATCATATTCGTATCTACATTCTCTTATACTGGGGTATACTAGCACACTGGTGTCATTCACTACAGCACCTCCCTTCCAGCTGATGGCGCAGCGCGCAATGGGTTAAAAATCCATTCATTATAAAATGGGGAAAAATTAATTAAATTAAAAATATGTATATGTATACGTTTATGAAAACCGCTTTTCTAATTGATTTCGGCTTGACATATGGAATCTATAACAACCGCAGGCTTTAAACGATCTAATGAGATGGAGACATTTCTCCCTTTTACTTCAACAATATAATATTTCCTCATTTTCCTTACTCCCCTGAACGGTCCTTGGTAGGGGGCTCGCAAACCTGAGTTATAAGGAGGAGAGCGAATAAAAACATATTCACAGTCTTAAAGGACGGGACTACTTGTCGTTCGAGTTTTCTTAGGGCGAATTGGGTTCATATTTTCCCTAGGGCTTGGCTGCAAATACAGGTGAATTCTCGCCAACAGAAGAAGTCGGAAGGCAATCGCAGTGGCTCCCCATATACCATTTCTGCAGGTGAGCAATTTATGTCCGATTTAAGAGCGTTCCAGTGAACCGTATTTTCCCGACACTTAAGGGTCGCTTTAAGTATGCGATGGAATCTATCCACCGACACATTTGCGTGTGGATGGTATACCGTTGTCCGAATTCTATGCGTGTCCAGTAGTTTTGTCAAATGCGAAAACAGTTTCGATTCAAATTGGGATCCTTGGTCAGTAGTAATTCTCGAAAGAACCCCAAACCGGCTTATGTATTCTGAGACAAATTTCTTTGCTACTGTTTGGGAAAGAATATCTTTTAATTGATATGCTTCTGGCCGTTTAGTAGACGTTTCTCACCATTGGTACGATTTTCTTCTCAATCTTGAATGATGAACTAAGCCAGTTAAAAGGACGAAACCGATAAAAGAAAATAAAAAAATTATAAAACCGAACGTCGCTGACTCAAGCGCAAAGGAAAAATCGGCATTAGCTGGTGCGTGATCATACGCGCAAGTTGCGACACAGGGAAATCAGACAAGATCAGATACAGCAGATCCGATCCGCCAACTCAGACCACTCAGCAGTCACTCTGAAAATGGACGGAAGTCTAGCAAAAAAAAGGACCTCCTAGGTTAACTAATAAAAAACTAACTGGGATCTTTTCAGAAAAGACTCCAGGAAAATGTGGGTTTAAATGTGCCACTGAACACACCGCTCGAAATAGAAGACGAAATTGACAAGCTCGTGGAAGCCATTCAGAGCGCAGCGTGGAAAAACACTCCCTTCCGGAAGACAGCAACACGCAACAAAAAAGTCAACTACCAGCCTGACATCGAAGACCTCATACGAGAAAAGAGGAGTGCGCGCAAGAGATGGCAACAATCCCGCGCACCCCTTAATAAAACATATCTGTACTATCTCTGTAACAAACTCAAGAATGAGCTACAGGATTTAAGAAATCGCGAGACTTCTACATACCTCGAGGGGTTGACTGCTGACAAGTCTTCAAACTACTCACTATCGAAAGCCTTGAAGTCCATAAGGAAACCCAAAATACACTCGCCACCAATTAGAAAAGCTAACGGCGAATGGTCAAAAGGAGACAAAGAGAAAGCGGATTTATTTGCCGAGCATCTAGAAGAAACGTTCAAACCGTTCGATGGACAACCTTTGAACGATGAACCGAATGCCAATACGGCAGCCGACAACTATAAAGTAAAAGCCGTATCCCTGTCCGAGCTTCGAATGACAATAAGCAAGTTGAAAAATAACAAAGCTCTAGGATATGATTTAATCACCGGCGAAATCCTGAAGGAGCTACCGAAAAAAGCATTAATTAAGTTGCTCTACATTATAAATGCTTCTCTGAGACTTTTATATGTACCAAGGCAATGGAAAGTCACCGAAGTCATTATGGTTCCGAAACTGGGGAAAAGTCCAAACGATAAGAAATCGCATAGACCCGTTTCGCTCCTGCCGATAATATCTATGGTTTTCGAGAAAATGATGCTAAAACGATTACAACCAGTAATTGAAGAAAGACGCTTGATCCCAGATCATCAATTCGGCTTCCGGGTCAAACATTCCACAATCGATCAGGTTTATCGAATAACGAATGAAATTGAAAATACTCTAGAATGGAAAAAGATTTTCTCTGCCACTTTTCTCGACGTCTCACAAGCTTTCGACAAGGTATGGCACGAAGGTCTAAGGTATAAATTAAGGACAACCCTACCGACAAAATTATACAAAATACTGGAATCCTTCCTTGAAAACAGACTGTTTCGTGTTAGACATGAGACTTAATACTCAGAATTCAAAGAAATCCACGCCGGTGTTCGGCAGGGAAGTGTTCTCGGACCAAGCCTATTCTTGCTCTACACAAGAGATATACCACAAGATGATGGGACCATCGTAGCAACGTTCGCAGACGGTACGGCTATCCTCGCAATGGATGAGTCAGTCGAATCATCAACGGGAAAACTCCAACGGGCTCTTAACAAAGTATGTGAGTTTACAAAAACCTGGCGAATTGCACTTAACAAGACCAAGTCAACGCATGTCAATTTTACGTACAAAAAGATAAACAACTTACCTGTTTTCATTAACTCTGCACAAATACCATACGCAAATGAGGTAAAATATCTAGGAATGACTCTAGACGCAAAGCTTAAGTGGAAGCCACACGTTAAAAAAAAAGCGGGACGAGCTCGCAATCAGACTCAGAGAAATGTATTGGCTACTTGGAAGAAACTCGAAGCTAAGCATATACAACAAACTGCTTCTGTATAAGCAAGTGCTAAAACCTTGTTGGACATACGGTATACAGCTTTGGGGTTGTACCAAACCAAGCAATATTGCTATACTGCAAACATTCCAAAACAAAACCCTGAGCTCCGGCTACAAAGAACAAGACCGTTCGACCTAGCGCCATAAGGAAAAACCGCATGTAATGACGGTATTAGTAGGTGCGTTCACTGGAATGCTACCTACCAAACGCGATTAGCACTACAGAAGCGTAAACTACTTGTTAAGGATACTTAGTCGTAGTCACCACAAAAAAAAATAAAAAATGAGAGGAATAAATTCCATACTACTATGAGCACGCGCAGCCGGTTCTCATAGTGCCTCTCTGAGGGGTGAGGTTTAGCCCGTAGGCATATATTGACTGACACTTATGAAATTGTCAGGCCCGAAAATATATGAGTCGGGCATAACCAATGGTACGGACCACTGGTATCCTATGAGGATTACCCACCTCCGGGCGCACAAAAAAAATGATGAACTTGTATTTCGGGACACTAACTTTTGCAATTCTTCGTCTGTTTCTGCGCACGAATAATGTTTTCCGGAGAGAAAGTTAACGACTTTGTATTTTCTTCTATGCTTATCGCCGAGACAAATAATCAGCCACATGATTTTGTTTACCTCGAATATATCTTATGTCGCTTGTATATTGCGATATATAATCTAACTGAATTGCTTGCCTTGGACTTCTGGTAGCCTTTGTCTTCAAAGGCATAGTTAGTGGTTTATGGTCAGTGTAGACTACGAAATTTGAATTTAAATATTTATTAACCGTGAGAGGATTGTTTAAAATACCTTTTATATTTTTTATCGCTTCAACAGGAAGGAAACCAAAGACATACGAATATTTTGATTCATCTTTTGTTATCTGGAGCCTTTTCCCAAAATATTGGAAGCTTAATTGAAGACATTTTAAAATCGTTTAAATAATCACGATTGCCTTCAAAAGAATGTGCGGGCGCAGAATGTTGCTGTGTCTCGACAGTCGTGTCTTTCGTATCGGTCATTATAAGAGAATAGAAGAGAAACGCAAAATAAGTACAGAAGAGAGAGATTTCAAAACGGTGTATAATCTAATAAACCTAATCAAAATCGTTAAATAATTATTTTGATGCATGCATATGACAATTTGCTTAGTTTGTTTAATATGAATTTTTAAATAATAATTAAATAAACAGCATGCAATATTATGCCATAAATAAAGTTGCGGCCCTTCCTTGAAATACTTAGCACTTTTGATAGCTCCTGCTTAAGCTAGTGCTATGATATTCGTCTGTTGCGATGTTGTTTTAATGCAGTCGACTCTCGAGAAGTTGGTTTTTGTGTTTGCGGTGAATTCCTTGCTGCTTATTCAGTGAAGCTAGTGATATGAATCATCTTGTTCGTGGTGAAAATGAGATTGTAGAAACTGATTTTCTACAGTGCTCAATTTATGAGCAGGGTTATAATCTCTTCTGGTAATAAATGTTCGGAAAGCTGCGCTTATGTACACGTGAATGCTACTGGTCTCCAAAACGTGTGTTAAGATTTTTTTTTGAGCGGGACTTAGGTTTTTTTTTTCTTATTAAGCCTTTAACTCTTAAATTAATAAACTTAAAATTTTTATTGGAGTTTCAATTAACGAGCGTATTAATATAACAATTATGTTGGATGAAGGTTACACTTTTGATTTTTTCATGTTGCCTTTATTAGGTCTTAGGACTCTAGTATTACAACTCGGGGTCCCCAATATGTAAGTCACTTCGTTGATTGATTGCAGCACACAATTGAAACACCAGAGCTTTACAGTATGACAATGACAACTGTTTATTAATCCAATCACTTATTATAGCTCAACATTATTTAGTACAAGCTGAATTTAAGACTAAATTAACCTGATTAAATTAAATTGTTAAAAGAAGTATTAAGGAGTAGTGGTTGATGAGGATGACATAAGGGAGTTTCGTAGAGCAAGTTTGCTTCAGTGCAAATCAAAGGAGCTATGCCCATTAGCCAGGCGTAGTATTTTAGTCATTGGCTCCTTGTTGCCGTAGTTGGTTAGTTGGAATTTGAGTCGGAAGAGGGGAACACATCTTAGATTTCTGGAGTTGGCGTTGAGGGAAATCATTTCAAGCAGAGGGAAATCATTACCTCCTAGAGGCTGTGTGCAAAAGAAGGTCGTCTATTTCATGACGCTTTTGCAGTGATTCAAAATTTATTAATTTCAAACGACCCCGTAGGGGGGTATATTAAAACTGTCTACCCAAGGGGCCGCGTAGAGCAAAACGGATAAATCTGCGTGGTACACTCTCAATACGGAGGGAATGAGTATTATGATAAGGCGACCATACTTGACTAGCATATAGGTAGATAAAGATACATAGAGAGATTTCGTGGCATAGGGGTTCGAGAATTCCTTAGACCAGCGTTTTACACCCCAAGTACAGAGTTGGCTTTGCTGATGATATTATCAATATGAGAGCGAAAGTTAAGTTCTCTGTCACAGATAACACCCAGATCAAGCATGAAAATCACATTAGGTACAGGCACACCAAATATTAAACATGATCTCGCGTCTGATAAGAGACGCTTACGGGAGTATGTCATGGTCTGGAATTTGATAACAATGAGCTCAAGGAAGTTTTTTTGGCACCATGTCATCGGCATAAACAAATAAATATGAGTTTTTAATGATACTGTCGACGTCATTGATAGACAAAATAAATATCAACGGACCAAGATGGCTACCTTGAGGCACTCCAGAAGTGGCTAAAAAGGGGTCCGATACAGAGATAGGATTTAATCCAAGCAATTAAGCTCGGTTGGAAACCTAGTACCTTAAGTATAAAAAGAATGATTTCATGTGAAATTTTATCGAAAGCTTTACTTAAGTCAGTGGCAATAACATCGACTTCATTACCATTCTCTAAAGCGCACAGAGTGTAAGATACAAAATCTGTTAGGTTGTTGACCGACCTATAAGAAATCCGTGTTGGTTTTGAGAAAAGATGGATTTATAATTTAAAAAACATATGAGAAGGCTACAATCCACTGTGTGGATCGTTTTATACCCCATCCTTAAAATTAATATCTTTTAAATCTTTATGGCAAGGATATATTAAAATTGAAATTGTCGCAACATATTGTTCAGAAAGTTTATCAATATCTTGTATTTTCAACCCAAAACAACGTTTTTCTGCTGCATATGGTATCGCGTTGGGTATAAATAATGGTTTTTGTACAAAAACACCTCCAAAACGAGGGCGTGGGTTAAAACGATATACTGAAGAAATATTAACATTATCATAACCAATAATTTTGCATCAACCATTTTTCGAAACGTTTCCAATTTGATTGAAAAAAGTTTTTTACTGTAAATGCCCCCAAAAAGTGGGCGTCTAGATATCTTGCTCAGAAGTTTTTTCAAAATCTTTCATGGTTTGGCCTACAACTACGTTTTTCTAAAAAGGGGGCGTGGCAGTAAGCGGATTTCCAACATTTTTACACAAATCCACTGTGTGGATCATTTTGTACCCTATCCCATCCCATCCTTAAGACAAATATCACCAGAATGTCGGATTTATGGCGATGAAATATAGAAAACGTCCTTGTCATAACATATTGTTCAGAATGTTTATAAAATCATCTATGGTTCGACAAAAAACAGCACTTTCGCCTGGTTATGCTATGAGGAAGTGTATAGAAATGGCTATTGTATGCAAATGCCTCCAAAAAGTGGGCGTGGCTTCGATTGATATATGGAGGAAATTTTTATATAATCTCAACCAATGGTTTTGAATCAAACATTTTTTTCGAAATGTTCAAAATTTTCCCGAATAATGTATTTAACTGAAAACGCTTTGGCCTAAACCTACGTTTTTCCAAAAAGGGCTTGGCAATGGGCGGATTTCTGAAATGATAACACTTGTCCGGATGGGAGCAACAGCAAACACGTGTAAATTTCATCATTCTAGCTAAAAAAATTAAGGCCAAAAGTCTGGTGAAGTACGGACGGACGGAGAGACATGGCTAAATCGACTCAGCTATCGATTCTGAGTCGATCCTTATACTTTAAGCTATATCTAGCTAAAGAAGTTTTCTATGGTACAAACTATGTATCAAAACTAATATACACCTATAATAACCTATCCCATCCCATCTTAAAAAAAATTATCCCCAAAATGTCGGCTTTATGGCGATTAAATATAAAAAATGTTACTATCACGACACATTGTGCAGCAGTTTATCAAAATATTTTATGGATGGTTTTTCTATGAAAACGCCTCAAAAATGTAGGCGTGAGTTAAAATGACTTATGGAGGAGATGTTGATCCTACAAAAAGCAGTGCTTTTGCATCAAACAATTTTCCGAAATGTTTAAGATTTTACCGAAAAACATTTTTTACTGAAAAAGCCCTCAAAAAATGGACGTGACAAAAAACCTAACATTTACGAAATATAGATATTGTGATTGACTCTATATGATTTACAGTCACTTTTGCGAAATTCCCTTCGTTTGGCCAAAATTAAAGTTGACGTGGGCGTGGCAGTAGGCGGATTTTGAAAATTTTTACATTAGTTGAAACAGCACGTACAACAGCATTACATGTACAAAATGTCTTTATTTTAGCTTAAAATGTAAGGCCCGAAAAGCAGTTACCTACAGACGGACGGACGGAACGACAGACAGACATGGCTTAATCGACTCGGCTAGTGATTCTGGACGATCCATATTTCTTTATGTTACAAACGATATATCAAAACGAATATACCCCAACGGGATAGGGTATAAAAATAGTAACGAAATTTAATAGAAAATATGAGTAGGCTACAATCCACAGTGTGGATCGTTCTATACCATATCCCATTCTCTCATTAAAATTAATATCTCTTAAATGTGGATTTTATATCAAAGATATATTAAAATTGATTGATTAAAATATTGTTCAGACAGTTTATCAATATCTTATATGTTTAACCAAAAACAACGTTTTTCTACAACATATAGTATGGCGTAGGGTATAAAAAATGGTTTTTGTATGAAAACGTCTCCAAAACGAGGGCGTGAGTTAAAATGATATGCAGAAGAAATATTTACATTATTATAACCAAGGATTTTGCATCAAAACATTTTTCGAAATGTTTAAAATTTTATCGAAAAATGTTTTTTACTGGAAACGCTCCCAAAAAGTGGGTGTGGCAAAAAAATTTGTATAGACGAAATATAGATATTAGAATTATCTAGATATCTTGTTCCGACGTTTTTTCAAAATCTCCAATGGTTTGGTCTACAACTAAGTTTTTCCAAAAAGAGGGCGTGGCAGTGGGTGGATTTCAAAATTTCTTACACCTTTTCCGCTTCGTCGGATAGAGAGTCCGTATAACAAATTTCAAAACTCTAGCTCAAAATTTGATTCCCAAAACTCGGTGACACACAGACTGACGGACGGACGGACAGACAGACTTGGCTAATAAACCCTTATGGGATAGGCTATAAACATATGAGAAGGCTACCTTACCTATCCTATCCCATCCTTGAAATTGATATCCTTTAAATGTGGGTTTCATGGCAAAGAAAATTTAAAATTGAAATTGTCGCAACAAATTGTTCAGACAGTTTATCAAAATCTTGTATGGTTGGAACAAAAACAACGTTTTTCTCCTGCATAGGGTATGGCGTAGGATATACAAAAAGATTTTGTATGAAAACGTCTCCAAAAAGTGAGCGTGGGTAAAATTGATGTATTGAAGAAATGTTTATATTACCAAAACAAATTATTTTGCATCAACAATTTTGTTCAAAATTTTACCGAAAAAAGTTTTTTTTAATGAAAACGCCTTTAAAAAGTGGACGTGGCAAAAAACTTTGTACAGACGAAATATAGACATTAGGATTGTTTAGATATGTTTTTCATACTGTTTTTTTTTAAATTTTAAGCGGTTTGGCCGGATTTTAAAAGGTTTTACACTTGTTCTGCTGGGAGCAACGACAAACACACCAAATTTCATTATTCCAGCTCAAAATTTAAGGCCTAAAAACTGGTGACGTATGGACAGACATGGCTTATTCGACTCAGCTAACGTTTCTGAGTCCATACAAATACTTTAAGGCATACCTAGCTAAATTATTTCACTATCCCTATATGATAGGGTATAATAAACATATAGCGACATAACAGACCACACAAACGAACTCACCGAGAGAGTTCATTTGTTTAAATAAAAAACCTAATTTCTTTTTGTTTATCAGTACCAACTGCCACATAATCAATTTCATCAAGTCCAATCGGACCGCACATAAAATTGATTGGAACAAACAACATTCTTTCGCTCGTAATTTCGCTTCTGCAGATAAGCATTTTTATTCGCAAAGTAAGCACATCAGCACATCGATTTTTTATCTACCGAGGTATAATTTAAAGTCATGAAGATGTTCAGAGTTAGTCTTAAGGAGCCAGTCGTGAATAAAGTTGACTAGTGCACTAGATTCAAATTTTGTCTTTTTTTTTATTTAGGAAACAGTTCAATATATTATTATATGAGAAGGCTTCAATCCTCTACGTAGATCGTTTTATACCCTATCCCATCCCATCCTTAAAATTAATATCGGGTTTTTAATGTGGGTTTTTTGACAAAGAAATATTAAAATTTAAATTGTCGCAACATATTGTTCAGACAGTTTATCAAAAACTTGTATGGTTGGACCAAAAACAACGTTTTTCTCCTGCATACGGTATGTCGTAGGGTATACAAATGGTTTTTGTATGAAAACTCCTCCAAAAAGTGCAGGTGGGTATAAATCATGTATGGAAGATATGTTCCTATTACTTTTGCATTATTATTATTATTTTGCATCATTTTTTTTTTTCGAAATGCTTAAAATTAAATATTGAACATATTGTTCAGCCTGTTTATCAAAATCATTTATGGTTCGATAAAAAAACGCCGTTTTCCCCCTGGTTATGCTACGAGGTAGTGTATAGACATGGTTTTTGTATGAAAACGCCTCAAAAAAGTGGGCGTGGCTTAAAATGATACATGGAAAAAATCTTTATATTAACAGAACCAGTGATTTTGAATCACCATTATTTTTGAAATGTTTAAAAATTTTCCGAATAATGTTTTTCACTAAAAACGCCCCCAAAAAGTGGCTGTGGCAAAAAACTTTGTATGAACAAACTATATGAACAAACTATATATCTTACTAAATTATTTTTCTACTTCCCCTATGGGATAATATACTCTCCTTTTTATAGTAATCCCTTTGGTCTGTCTAATATCCCAGCAGTTGTAGACATTTGCGACTCTGAAGAAGCTCTTTTCAGTTTAACTGATCGTAAAAGTAAGAAGCCTGATGGGGCTTGCCGCCATTTTCCTAAAAAAAAAGTTTGCTCAAGAGCGGTTCAAATCAGTCAACCCGGAGCTTTTGTCTGTGCATGACACCCACGTCTGACTTTCTTTCGCTTTAATATTTTTTGTTACGTGAATTTATCAAAATTTCTAAACGCGAAAGATCACTCGATACCGAGGACAAACGCTTGTCCTCGGATAAAAAACAGTGTCTCAATATGAAGAATATTAATAGTAGCGCTCGTAAGAAGAAAGATAGTATTACGAATTACTACAGTCCTCTTCAATGTCATCCGGACAGTGATACTTACATATGGATGAAGTGATTACACCAAACGATTCATCAAAAAAAGTGCATGTGCTAACAGTAAAACTATTGAAAAAATCAAGTGATTATATTCACAGTTTTATGAAGTCCTTAAATATTACCGATTATTTCATAAAAAATGTATCCATCGGAATTAAAATTATTTTTGAAACTATTGAATCGTATAATACTTTGATCGGTGAACTAAAACTTGAAAACTGTTAATTCTTCTCTTACGACCTTAAAAGTGAGAAAGCTTTCAAAGTTATTTTGCACGGTATGGGTGAATTGGATGTAAATATTCTTAAAACTGAACTAATTAAAATCGGTCTAAAGTGCATTGATATAAAGAAGATCACTAAACAACTTGAGCATTATAGTGATACATTTTATTTAATTGCACTAGAAAATGGATCTATTAAGTTATTTGATTTAAAAAACGTTATCGCTCCATTTTCCATACGCAAATTAATTGGAGCTATCAGAGGAAACTAAAGGGTAAGCTGACTCAGTGTCACAACTGTCAGATGTTCGGTCATGGGGAAAAGAATTGCCATGTTAAAACGTATTGTGCCATCTGCGCTGGTCCACATAAGATTGTTGAGTGCGACAACAACGCGTCACCCAAATGTGCAAATTGCAAGGGTTCTCATAAAGCCACTGATCCTGTATGCATAAACAGATAAAATATCTGGAATTAAGAGAAAGAGCTATGTCTGGAAAGCAAAGACTTTCTCCTCAGCCAACAATTTATGCAAAATCGCAAGTGACTGCTAATCACTCTGAGCTGAAACAGGTTTCCTTCGCTTCCCTCTCAGATTTTCCTGCACTGCCGCAACGATGTCGTCAGAAAATTACAAACGATATGAGCAGTACCGTTAGTATCAGTGCTCAACCTCACAATGTGTGGGATAATGTCTATCGCGCCACTTCCAATGTAAATCTCAGCTGTGGTTCCAGCAATACTGTTAACAATACTCCAAGCAACATTCCAGTCAACACTTATTGCTGCAACACTTCCAGTACACTTTTCTCAGCTGAAGAGCTTAATTCTTTGGCTATGGAAATGATCACAAAAATATCAACATGTAAAACAAAAATTGAACAATTCAAAATTATCGCACATTTAGCTACTAAGTTTTTATATTCAAATGCTAAGTAATTATGCCAGTTAAACATATACATATGTAAATATAATAACTTGGAGTGCGAGAGGTGTTCGCAACAAAACTGTAGAATTCTTAAATTTTTTAAATGCTAATAATATTCATATTGCTTTAGTTACTGAGACTATGATAAAAAATGTTTTGTATCCTCACCTGTTTTCAAATGTTATCGAAATGATAGAATTGGTAGAAGGGGAGGAGGTGTTGCAATTTTAATAAGAAGATCAATTCAGCATTCGGTTTTGTCTATTGTTAGAACGCAATATGTTGAAAATATTGGTGTTGAGGTAATTTTAAGTAACCAAAAAAAATCTAAATATTCTGTGTTTATTTCCGGGCGGGAATGCATCAGATGAGGAACGAATTGCATTTAAAAATGACCTTAGAAATTTATTTTCTGTTAGTGATGACTTTTTAGTTGGAGGAGATTTAAACTGCAGACACAGGGATTGGGGTTGTCTAAAAGCAAGTTCTTGGGGAAATATTTGTTGTGAGTCAGGGTCGGGCCACAGGGGCATCTTCTTGTCTGGTCTTGTCGTCCGTTTGTTGGTGAGGGTGACTCTCTTGATGCTGCTACAGAGAGTTCCAGCGTCGAAATCTTGTCGCTGATGACCTTCAGGTTTTCCTGAAAGGTCACCATCATGGTCTTCATCGTCTCCGCGAAGACTGACATGACTTCGGGCTGGTTCCCCCGAGCAGCACTAGAGATCATCTCATGTATGTCGTTTGTCTCTTGGTCGTTTTCTAATTGTTGGTTTATTTTGTCGGTAGGTTTGTTCTTGCTTGTTTGGTTGTTGTTGTAGGGTTGTTGGCGTTTTTCGTCCTGCAGTACCTGTACATTGTTCGTCCGTTTCCAGGTCTGTTCGTCTCGGTATAGCGTCCTGTCGGTACATGGGAGTGCGTTTAGTCGTCGATGTTCGTTCTGTCCATTCGTCTTGTTCTATGGGGAAGGGTTGTCGATCCGATTCTTCCTGAATCTGCCACATGGGTCTGACTACCTTCCGGCTCGTAAAGTCAGTTGAAGTCTGTCGCCGTAAGTCATTTCGACTGTATTGGTCGAAGTCGTAGGAGTAAGTCGTCAAGTCCGTAAGGTCAGTTGGGTCAGTTGGCTTCCAATTTCCCGTTGGTCGATTTTCAGCCGTGTTAGTCGGTTCAGTCGGTCTGCGGTGCCTTTTCTTTGGGGTTTCAGGCCCCAGTGATTTTGTTCCACTAGCTGAGGGGCTCTTTGGAACCGCTCCTAAACCTTCTATGTCTTCTTCCATCGTTTGGTGTTGACAATTTTGTTTTTGTTTTTCGGTTCTCAAATTAAATTAAATTTCAAGTAGTTATTCAGAATGAACCTGTGAAAAAGGATAGTAATTCAAAATGTCTTTTACCTAGATACTATTCTTCAGAAAAAATTAAAAATTCAAAAATAAAATAAGCTAAGATAACATAAGAGTATCTGAAACTATTTAGGTTCAAATATCTAAGTATTTTATAAAAATAGAATTAAATTTGCTAATTTTAAAGGTTTTCCTTTTTTTTTGGATCAATCTTCGTTTAGTATTGAGTTTTTTAAATTATTCATATTTGCGATGGTGTGTGTATTCATAGTCCGGATTTCCGCATACCATTTTCAGACCATAAGTACGTTTGTTCTCAGTGTATTGTCGTCATAAGGTTTAAGTCTAGTCACGTTTTGACTGGTGTCTCGAATTTCTAGCGAGTATTGGATTACATTCCTTCGTTCCTCACCACACTGGCTATCCGGCTTTACCGAAAACCAGGAGGCTGGGTCCCCAGAATGCTCTCCAATACGGTCAAAGTTTCATGGTCTACCGCTCACGCCTCGCTAAAGATTTGACCGAAGTCAATCTCTTTGGCCAGCAGATAGCAGTTCGACCCTTCCATTTGACCCGCTCTCGAAATCAATGTAGACCTCCAACTACCTCACCAGATCCTTGACTTTATGTCTTAGGATTGGACAGCTGTCTTCGTTCTGCACTAAACCCGAGAACCTACACAGTTCATGAGTAGTCTTAAAGAAGGACAGGAAAGTAAAAAGTAAAAAAAATTGAAAAGAAAGAAAAGAATTTTAAAAAAATCGCGTTGAGGCTATTAAAAGTCCAAGGCAACGACTTTCGAAAATAGAAAATCGTCCCCTTGGAATCTTAATTTGGCCTCCAAGCTATAAAAATCCGTTGGGCGCCATTGTTGTGAGTCAGGGTCGGGCCACAGGGCCAGAGATAAAGGAAGTAAAGAGATACCAAACTTCTACCTCTCTCACCCTGAATCCCCGCAAGAGTTAGTTGTTTTTGTTGTAATCCACTACCAATGCACTCCTGTCTGTGAATACATGTATTTCCGAGTAAAAGAATTCAGCAGACGAGATATTTTGGGCTTGGACACTTTCATTAACAGCTGTTTAGCAGCGTGGTAAATTTATTTTTTTATGACATTTCAGTCGACATTCGTTTATTTTTTTGCGTTTGTTGTTTTTGCGTGCGTGGAAACATATTTGCACTTTGTCCTGTCGCACTTCACAAATTAACTTTATGTAAACTTTTGCGCGCACTTTTTTGTTTTATTTTGCACTTCAATTTTACACAAACAAACGAAAATAGTAAAAAAAAAAAGTAAACAAACCAAAAATTTAAATGACAGCTTAAAATTGTATGTTTTGGTGAATACAAACATATGTTTTTGAATGTATTCAGTGAAGTAAATGTTTGTTTTGTAAATTATATGAATTGAATGTATTCAACTCATCCTTAAGGACAAAAACAAACTATTTAAGTGTAATAATTTATTTATAAACAATATGATTTCCGAGAGGATGTGTTAATTTAATAATTCTCAACGAGTTTTCGTAGTCGATTCCTACTTCGGAGTGATCTGGTGTTGCGTTATTCGATAAGCAAGATTCTGAATAGTATATTTCCAACTCAGAGTTATTATAAGTAGGATAAATTCTTATTTTTATAAATGATATATCTTAAATGAATGGATTTAACGAGAAAACTTCTAAGGCCGTATGTCAATTGCGTTAAAAAGAGGGTAACATTTTATCCTCTTTTTTTGTTTAATTTTTGACTTTTCTGCACCATACTAATGTAAAAAATTATTCACTGGTTAAAATTTAACGCAATTGACACACGGAATAAAGATGTCCGCCCTACTTTGTTCATGTTAAACATATTCCACATACAGCGAAACTGATATTATTCAGAGTTTAAACGCAATATTGTAAACCTTAAATAACTAAAACACGTGTTTTCTGGTTGGTAGGTACAAAACAATTGGTAACCGTACATGCCATACAAAACAGTGATATGCTACGTTTCAATATAAATTACATTTTGATCTTATTTTCAACAGAAGCAAATGTAATCATAACATATATGAACCCATTTTTTTTTAAATATCCAATTAGCCACTGGATAAATTTTAGCGAGCTGTTGAGCAGGTTAAAATTAAACAAATATAAGTTTATTTACGTTGTTAACCATAAAAATAATTACCGAAGCAGGTGAATTGAATTGTGACTTCTTCTGCACATGAAATTGCAAACTATATTGCACATATAGTATAAAAATAACAACAACGGAATATGGAATATATGTACTTAGTAAGAGATTTGTCACTAAACGTCAATTAGGTATTAAAAAAATTATCAATTCATAATTAGCTTTTAATCAAAAGATTGGATAATAATTGTTAATTTTTTTATTAATACGGCTGCAACAGTTGTGTCACAGTCTGTATTCCTGTTATTTTTGGCATAACTAAGCAAAGTATGTATATCTTGTAAAATATTCTAGTTCCAATAATTTTCATAGTAAGATTTATGCTTGTATAGAAGTGAAAAATGTGTTTTAGTATGGCATAAGCCCGCAATATGAATAAAATGGCTAAACTTCTGATCGAACTTCAATATTTATTCCTCCATTTACGATGTTCTCGATTCGAACTTATGTCAATATGTTCTTTTTAAAATAAAAAAAAAACAAAAATGTTTCCTCATTAAGCGTTTTTATGAAGGGGTGCTACAGCCGGATATACGTAATAAAACTAATATCCTTTTTCCACACATTGTGTTAATTGCATGTAGGTAAATGTAATCAAACCCTTATCCGTTTTTTTCAAAGATAATATATCAAAATATCACAGAATGAGTTAGACAGATAAATAGAACAATTAGAACGATTTATCGCAAACATGTGGACTTAGTTACATATGCAGTAACAACACAAATACAAAATTAATGGAAGTATTAATGAATTCAATGCACACGAAAAATAAGAATTCTATTTTATTGAGTTTTTTTTTGTACTTATATTTTTTCAACCATAACATAAAAATAAATAAATATATTTTCAAGATTTGATTAAATTGATTATTCAAAACTGAACGCGATGCTTATTTCTTAAAATTTTCTTGGATGCGCTCATTGGTGGTGGCAATGCTACAGCTGTTTTAACTCCGATGTAAATTTTCACCCCTTTCTGTGATGGTTGTTGGTGAGGTCGGCGAGGTAGCGGGGGAAAATCGAAAAATTTTGAGCAAAAAATGTGGGGAATAACTTATCTCACGCATACTTGTTTAAAAATGTGATAGTATGTGTAAGATACGTAATTATGGGTGAATTTAGCTTGTAGGCAAACCGAGAAGATTGGTATCTCTTTACTTCCCTTATCTCTGCACAGGGCATCTTCAGTGGAGGTGAGGAGGGCATGGCACGCTTGTGGTTGCTCAGCTTAGCTCGTCGGACGGGGTAGTTCTTGCCCGCTCACCACACACCACCTTCTCGACAAACATTTTGTTCGTGCCAAAATATAAAAAAAGACAAAAAAAAGAAGAAGGAAGCTACGTTACGTTGACAACGGACGGACCTCTAGAGATAGGAAAGTAAAGATGAAAAGGAAAAAGCACCACTCATGACCGATGCCTCCATCGGTGAGAAATCTTTGAGCACTTCGCGTGACTAAACGTAGACTAAATCCGAAAACCCTAACCGCAATATTCGATCCCAGATTCTTTCTCACCAATGGAAGGTTCGCTTCGAAACACGCCTGGTGTTGTTGGCAAGAGATGGCCATCCATCTCCGATTGCTATCACCCTGGCCGTATTGCGAGTGATAGCCCCTGAAGTTTACTCCCCAGTCAAAACTAGTACGTATATGTACGAGTCGTCACGTCGCGTTATGTCATCGTCGATCTGAAAAGGACGGCCTTCCCATGAGCACACACACCATTCCCGTTAAAGATCTAACCGATCATCTCAACAAAGAAGATTTATCCGCCATGAAAAATAATAACCCCGCTAGTTTCATAACATAAGTGCCCCTTTTATTTAATTCAAAATACCCTAACTTAACTTATTACTTAAAGCTGAAAGGAAAAGAAATTTAATAAAAATTCAAAAAAAGAACGAAAATTCAAAAAAAAAATTAAAGCTAAACTGCACTAATCACTATAAATAAGAAAAGGAAATATTGGTTCAAAAAAACTTAAATTAATAAAACTTACGTGATTACAGTCCCCCGAAGTCCTGCCGGCAGCACGTGAAGGAGACTCTGAAACAATGCCAATTCGGCATATACGCGCACAAAAAAAATGCTTAGCACAGTATATAAAAAAAGTATAATTCCTAACCTTACTTAAAACTACAATTCAAATTAAAAAACGCAAAGCTAAGATAATCTAAAATTTTCTGGCACACTATTTAACACAAAGTCTCTATGGGCCGCTTCGCTTGGACAAGGCTTTTATTCATAGAGGGTCCCAATGAACACCTCTTCTTCGCTTTGGGACACACTTCACTTATATATGTTTTTTATTTGTAATTGTCTTATTTTTTGTCACTAAATGTCTTTTCACTGTTCACTTTTGTCTTTTTGTTGTCTTTTGTTGGGTGGTTAAATAACCTGGTGGTCGAAGCAATTCGTTGGTGGCTACTTTTCCGATTCTTGGAGACCGTTTGGCCGCTTGTAGCAACAGCTCGGTCCAACGGAACCAACGCTCACGACTAACAGTCGACGCACCCAGGGATTTCTAGTGCGGAGACGCGCAATTTCCGCGAGTAGGAAGCAGTTCAATTGTCCACAAAGCCTATGTCAAAAGGATTTGTGAAATTATCACTTTTTAAATGAGTGTAGAAAGAAAATAACTACCTTTATGTGGCAGAGCCTGGCGTATACTCGCTTTGTCTCCTGTTTCACCCACCAACTCTCACAATGAATAGACCTAAATTAGCCACAATTAGTGTTACTACAATACCATTTTTTGGATATTTTTTTTGAAAACTTACTCAGAACAATTAAAAAAACTGCTTCACCAGAATGGTGTTGTAAATTTTGAATTTTTTTCGAGTTTGATTATCCCGCACAACAAAATTATCAACTTGAGTGTACATGCACACTGTCTTAATCGGTAAATGATTGTGTGGGCCTTCTTGCGAATGCTTCTTTGTGTGGTTTTTCCCCTTCCTTTGTCTAATTGCTTGACTTAGAATTATACTCCTTCTTTCCCTTTTTTTATATGTCTCGTTTTATTAATAAACCATTTTTCCCATCCTATCATTTCCCTTCTCACTCCTATCATTTGATTATATCTTTTATTTTGTCCGTTTGTTTCAGTGATTTGTTCTTGCTTTAGTAATTGTCATGTTGAGTCGTCGGTTAATCCTAATAACTAAAACTATACTCTCATTCTTATCCTATTATTGCAACTATCTAATCTGTTTACCTAACCTATTAAGGCTTTCTAGCATCTACCCTGATCTACCTTATCATAATTATAAATTTACCTAATACCACCACCTACATAAAGCTTTATTAGTACGCAAGTTGAAATACATGACAGGTAAGCACATTTCTTTCAAACGCCAAAACAATTATATTTGACGAGGTGGACGACACGAAAATTAGGAATTGAGGAGAAGGTAAGTTATTTTGATTGTTAATAATTATCTACTGGGTATTAAATCATTAATTATTATTTATAGGAAGGATTACTACATGGGACATCGGAGGGAAGTGTTTTGCCTGCTGGGTGTGTATCAGGGATGGAGATTTATGCACATACCACAGCAGGCAAATTAATGTTTGTTAACATTTTGCAGGAGGTATGTATACATTCAAGGTTATTGCAAACATTTATCGTGTGCGATTTTTTTTTCAGGTACATTTATGGATGATTCTGTCGGTGCTGCCGAAATTGCGTGCACCTGGCCACGTAACATATTCTCTCTAGTCTAAATGTCGTAATGCCAATTTCTGTATTATTTCCACCTAGTCCTACCTTTGTCCCATGTAGTTCTCGTGGTAGTCCCTCTGTACTTGATCTGTTCGTGACTAATATTTCTTGCCTTATAACACAACCTATAGCTATAAACGATCTGAGCTCAGATCACAATCCAGTTTTTTGTCAATTTCTTTTGTCGGGGGAAAAAAGATTGCAATATGTTAAGGATTGGAAAAATGCCAATTGGTCACGTTTTCGTTCGAAAATTAATTTAATTTTACGCAATGAACCCTCAAACATTGAGAGTGTTACATGTAAAGATGACGTAGACTCTATAATAACGAACTTTTCAGCACACATCTTAAATGCAGTGGAAGTTAGTGTCCCAAAAATTCATAAAACTACATTTTCGACTAAACTTCCTTCTCATATCTTGGAAATGATTAAGATCAGAAATAAGTGCAGAAGAGATTGGCAAAGATATCGGCTACCAATATACAAAGAAGACGTCACATATATTTTAACAAATTCATTTTCTAAGCATATTGCAGACCATCGTAATAAGTTATGGAATAAAAAATTGCATGGACTTGACAAGAATGGTAAACCATTTTGGAACATTGTGAAAATAGTAAAATGTAAACAAAAATAAGTTCCCGTACTCAAGACCCCCTGAAACACTTTTTTAAATGATACTGAGAAGGCAAATGCATTTGCATTGAATTTTGCAAACAATCATATTGTTTCAGAGAACTTGGGTGATAATAAAACAACTAATTTAGTGAACACAACAATTCAAACATTTTTTTTAGAAAGTTCAAATCACCCAACTTCTGTTACTTACGTTACAGAAGAAGACATCGAATTCTATATCAATTCTTAACGACCACGAAAAGCTGGAGGTCTCGATCAAATAAAAAATATATATTTTAAGTATTTGCCAAAAGCTGAAATCAGGCATATAGCATTCCTGATTAATGCTTGACTGAAAATAGAATATTTCCCTAATGGATGGAAACTAGCAAAGGTTGTGCCAATTATAAAAGTTGGTAAGCCCAGCGATAATCCTGAGAGTTATAGGCCTATCCGTTTACTTAGTAACCTAAGTAAAATTTACGAAAATATACTAAAGGAGATATTAACAAAATTTATATGTGATTATAACATTTATCCAATAGAGCAATTTGGATTAAGGAGATCACAGTACATCCCACCAAGTGCTTAGAATTTGTAACTATATTAAGGAAAATCGTACAGTTAGAAGATCGACTGGTATGATCTTACTTGATATAGAAAAGGCTTTTGATACTGTCTGGCATGCTGGTCTTATATACAAGATGATACGTTTCAATTTTGCTTCGTATATCTGTAAAATAATCCTAAGTTTCTTATCTTGTCGATGTTTTAAAGTTCATGTTAACAGTGGTGTATGTAATTTAGTATCGTTTTATTCTGGTGTTCCGCAAGGTTCTGTTCTTGGCCCAGTGTTGTATAATATTTTTACATCCGATTTTCCAAAATTACCTAATTGTAATGTTGCAATATTCGCAGATGATACTGCCATATTTTCATCTCATGAGTTTTCTCTTTCAATTGAGAGTAATTTAAATAATGCGATGAAAATAATTGAAAAGTATTACAAAAAATGGAAAATAAAATTGAACGAGCGTAAAATTCAAGCCATTTTTTCACGCGAAAAAGAAAAGCTTGTTTCCTACCTTATAACCCAATTCAGGTAAATGAAATATACATTCAATGGGAGCATTACATTAATTAAAATTCGATGCTTTCAAAAGAAAATAAAATAATTATTTTTAAGGTAATTTTTCAAGCGATTTTACTTTATGGGTGCCAATTATGGGGAGACTGTGCAAAGTGTCATATAAAAAAACTGCAAATATCGCAAAACAAAATTTTTAAATTAATGTTGGCACCACTCAACTAGAGATCTACATAATAAAGCAAATGTTGATTTGATATTCAATAGAATTACTAAACTCAATAGCACTTTTTTTGAACGTTGCGCTTTTGCTGATAATCCTTTAATAAATGCTTTGAACACAAATTAATAAAGAATTAGATGTACATTTGTTTTTATCTGTCCTTTATATAATTTTCTATTTATTTTTTCTATTGTTGTTATTGTTTAACTTACTTAATTTATTTAATTGGCATTTGTTTTAATTGTAATTTATTAAATTGTTATTTATTTGTTATTTATTTATATGTTATTTACGTAATTGTTATATATTTAATTGTTATTTATCTAATTGTAATTTATTTAACTGTTTATTAAATACTATTGAAGTTGTTTATTTATTTATTTATTTACATATCCATTTTTTTGTTATTTTTTTTCCAATTAATTAACTAATTTTATTTTTTTAATATTGCTAGCCATAACATATTTTTACTTGAATTTTTAACTTTTTTTTTACCTTTATATTTCTTTATTACATTTTTTTTTCTTTATATTTGGAGTTTTTGTTTGTATTTTCTCCAAAAACCAATCTTATATTTGTCTTTCATAGTTATCTAATAATCTAATATACAATATTTTAGAAGAAAAGTACTTGTTATTAAATCTCTGTGTAAAATGTGCGGTAACAAACCTAATGTAAGATTATGTACAAAATAAACTATCTATCAATCGGTTCAATTATAGAACTATTTGTAAAATATCTTCGATTCATAAGTTATCGAATTACCAACATGGATTCATGTTTGGGACATCTTCATCAAATATTCTGGCTTTCTTCTGCAATTTCGTTATGAAAAAATCGAGTCTGGTATTCAAAGAGATGTAAAATTGACCGATTTTTCTAAAGCACTAGACAAAGTTTACTTTAATCATAAAACTTAGAGTTGCATATTTTTAGGGTTGAAATAATATTTCAGCCTCAAGCCTTGCTATTACATTTTTAACAAAAAAGTTTACTTTAATCATGTAACGTTGCTTATTTTTAGGGTCTAGATAAGATAAGATAAGCTCTGCTACATTCTCCCCCTTTGACATGATGAACGTCTCGGAGACTTGTCAATATAATTCATCTCTTTTGTGTCTTCTTTGGCAAGGTGGTCTCGATAGTTCGTACTATCGTACTGGTACTGTATTGAAGATTGAACGGCTGGAGTTGAAGGGCCCATCTGGCCAATCTACCCGCTGGGGATTTGAGGGTCATAAGCCTAAAGGTCGGTGATTAAGATCACTTCTGTCTGACCCTTCAATGTATCATTGAAACTTTAGATTTGACCATACGATTGCCAGGTCTTCTCATTCCGTCGTCGAGTAGTTTCGTCCGCAATCACTTAACAGTAAAACTGTCCCTAAGGCGTAACTACTGGCATCTGTTTTGAGAACAAAAGACAGTTTCGGGTCGGCTTGTCTTAGTATGGGTGCAGTCGTCAAAAGCTCTTTAAGATAACTGAAGGCTTTTTGATGTGCATCTGTCCAAGACCAGTTTACTCTTAATTTTTTTAGCTGGCTTAATGGTTTTGACACGTCAGCAAAATTAAGGATGAATCGACGTTACCGTTCGAAGAAAGGAAGGTACGTGTTTAACATTTCTTGGCTCTGGTCGATTTTCAATGGCTTGTTTTTTTTCTGGATCGGTACTGATGCCATTGGAATTCAAAAGGTGGCCCAAGTACTTTATCCCTGTTCACACGTAGCTCAAACTGATGTAGTTTTTCAAACACTTTTCTGAGATCCTCAATATGTTGATCAAAAGTCGGGGAACAAATGATGATGTCATCCAGGTAGGCCACAATAAGGATATCTGCGAGTCCTGCCCTCAATCGGTCAATGAGCCTCTGAAATGTGGCAGGGGCATTTCTTAGGCCGAAAGGCATGCATCTAAACTGGTATAATCAAAAAGGAGTAATAAACGCTGTCTTGGCTTTATCATCTTCGTGTACCGCTATTTGCCAGTATTCTGCAAGTAGATCTAGAGTTAACTTGTTTGCCTTTTGCTTCGTGTAACTGATCGTCAATTCTTGGCATCGGATATTTGTCGGGAATCGTTATTGAATTTAATTTTCGATAAACGATATAAATTCTTAGCCATCCGTCCTTTTTGGGAACCATCACTACTGGTGCAACCCATGCTGATTCACTATCCTCAATTATGTTATTTTTGAGCATGGTAAGAATCTCTTTTTTGAGTTGCTCTCGTTTTGGTAGAGCAAGTCTATATGGCGGAAGAGCGATCGGATCCCTGTCTCCAGTTTTGATTCTATGCGTTGCAAATGGGGTGATTGAGTTTTTTGTACTGAATATATTTGCATTTGATTTCAAGAGTTTCCTCGAGGTTAATAATAGTCTGAAGCCTTTAATTGTTGGATCTCTATTGAATATATTGGCAAGAAAAAATGCATCAGCGTCTTCCTCCTTACTGGGTTGTGTTCTGTTACTTTTTTCGAAAAGATCTTCAGTCTTTCTTCGTTTCGGAGTTATCTCCTATACCGGAATAGCGTTTTTGAAAATGGCCTGAATGGAATATGGCGAATAATCATTATTTCTATTTTCCAAACTTTTAACACTAGGGTTATAGTTTTCGGTATTGTCATGCTTTGGGGTAGTGGCAATAGGGCTTAGTGACTTGTGGTTCTGTACAAAAGTAGTAAAAGCTGAGATTTGAGCAAGAAGATCCTGTGGTGAAGTTTGTACTGGTCTCTTCTTTTGATTTGGGATAGCTGTTTGGATGGTTGTTGGCGTTTTTCTATTTTCAATGTTGTCACATGCTAGTTGCACATTATTTAACACCATTGGTATTGGGGCCATAAAGTCATATCTGCTTTTGGGATCGTCCTCGAAATACCAGTATTTTTGGCTCATGTTCAAGACTATTCCAGCCTGTTGCATGAAATCTGAACCAATTAGTTTTCTATTCTCCGTGGCATTTGGAAGAGATATGAAGCAAATCGATAGCTGAGTCGATTTAGCCATGTCTGTCCAACCGTCCGTCCGTACGGCACCAGTTTTCGTGCCTTAAATTTTGAGCTAGAATGATGAAATTTAGTACACATGCTTGTTGCTGCTCCCAGAAGAACAAGTGTAAGTATTTTTGAAATCCGACAACTGCCACATCCCTTTTCGAAAAAAAACATTGTTTTAGGCCAAACCGTAAGAGACACTGGAAAAGTGTCTGAATAACATATCTGGACAATCATAATGTCTATATTTTGTTTATATAATGTTTTTTTTCCACGCCCACTTTATGGGGCGTTTTTAGTAAAAAAAAAAACGTTTTTCGGAAAAATTTTAAGCATTTCGAAAAAAATGGTGATGCAAAATCATTGGTTCTGTTAATATAAACATTTCTTCCATATATCATTTAAGTCACGCCCATTTTTTGGAGGCGTGCCCATAGAAAACCATTTCAATACACTACCTCATGGCATAACCAGGCGAAAAAGGTTTTTTTTAACCATAAATGATTTTGATAAACAGTCTGAACAATATGTTATGAAAATGACATTTTGGGGATATTTGTCTTAAGGGTGGGATGGGATAGGGTACAAAACGATCCACGCAGTAGCCTTCTCATATGTTTATGTTAGATATTGTGCATCGTACCATTTTCTCCGTTGTTGTTCCATCTGCAAGGGTAACGTCCGCTTTAACATTTTGGAAAACGCACCTGTTCTCCGTCACCAACTTTTTTTGCATTTGCAATGCTTTTTCGAGCAGCAGTGTCCAAATATGCTTCACCAACTAATCCGAACATATTAATGTGAGCTATTGCGTCTCTGCCGATTAGTGTGGTTGATATCAAGTTGAATGAGAGATAGTTTGGACTTTCTTTTCTAACGTCACGACTGCACTTTTGAAAATTAGCTCGCGTTACACCAGGAGCTCCACATCCGTAACAACAAAATGTGGGTCTGATAGAGTCTTGTTGGTCCCGGTTTTCCTAGAGAGTCTTCAGCTTGAAACACTCTTCGCTCGTATGCTCTCGTCTTCTACAGTGTGTGCATCGTTTGTCAGGTTTTTTTCTTAGGCTCTTTTTTCTCGGATACCCGAACGTCTGGAACTGGGACTTCAGCAAATGCCGTCTCAGCCTCTCTTCCTAATTGAAGAATAGAAGCATGTGCATGGCTTTAATTGTGTCGGAATCGCTAATTTCGATGTTTCGAAACTGCCTTTGAATGTTGAAATGGCTGCTATGAATTTCTCGAGCTTGTTGCTATTTCGCTCCCCTCGGAATCGTGCCACACATGTTGCGAATTAACCAACTCGATAATTGTTCACCCCGAGAGCAGCGATCACCTGTTGAAATTGCTCGGTTGAAATACTCATAACGCTTTCTCGCTGTTTTATTCTTTCACTGCAACTAACTTCCTCTGTCATAAAAAATAATTCACAAGTTGGGGGACAATTGTAGCTTGGATGTCTCGTTCTTGTAGCGTGAAGTCTGCTTTTTGTTATAAAAAAAGACGGCGTAAAGTTTTTTGTTATTTTTTATTCTTTTCGGTTTTAATTTTAACAAAGGAAAAAAAATTTATACGATTAAAAAAAAACAGATTGATATGATAAGTCGAATTCAGCATGCACCCTTCGAGGAAACGCCCTAATTGACTTAATACAACATTATTCTTGATTATATGATTCCTCCAACCCAAAGTGAGTGTCAACTATATTGTTTAACATAAATGTTTACTTTAATCATACAACTTAGAGTTGCATATTTTTAGGGTTTAAATAATATTTCAGGCTCAAGTATTGCTATTACAATTTTAACATAAAAGTTTACTTTAATCAAGTAACTTAGCGTTGCTTCTGTTTCGGGTCTAGATATAATAAGATAAGCTCAGCTACATAAATAAATGAATAAACAAATAAATAAATAAATAAATAAATAAATAAATAAATAAATAAATAAATAAATAAATAAATAAATAAATAAATAAATAAATAAATAAATAAATAAATAAATAAATAAATAAATAAAAGTTACAGGATTCGAATTTACTTCCTTCAAAAAAATACTTTTTAGAACCTCCCACTGGTTCAAATAAAACACTCAATCACGTTATAAAATATTTATTCCGTTTCTCTCGGGGGTACAAACTAGAATGACTCCTCATAATTTAATTCTATATTTCTTAACCTAAATATGCTGATCTGCACTTCCCATGCAGATCCATTATATTTGCTCGATATTCCTTGTGCTAAGGTCATGCACGTATTCCAAGTTCGGTTTAACCTTGTTACTTGTTACGTTGGCCAGGACCGGAGGGAGTGCTTGTGGGTTGAAAACCATTCTGCTGTGGTATGTCTTCTCTTTAATGTGGACCGTGTAGTTATCTAACTGAATCAGGTAAGTACCTATTAAAGGAATATAGGAATTTTTATTTAGAATTGTCCCGTTGAAGTTTGTCAGGAAAATCGTGTTTTCCCCAACCAGCTCGACTATTTCTTCGTTTGTCGTCTTGTAGTCACAAAGTGCATTGCCGCCCTTAAGGATCCTGGTAAGGCAAGAATCTTCCGGTAGATCCTGAAGGATGTCTTCATCGCATACAGATGTGTTACCTATGCTGAAACATCTCCCGTTTAGTCCGTACGTCTTGTCATGGCTAATAATGAGTCTTGAGAAGTCTAAGTCAATTTGTCTACCGTTCTTGATTGCCGCGCGAGCCGTGATTAAGTGATATAACTTTGGATCTGTTTTAGGTATGGACAGGACATACAGAATTAGTGTACCATTGCAGTATACTGAAGGTCGGCCATACTCAATAGCGTCTAAAACATTTTGGTAAGGTAAGGTTTCCAGTTCGTCTATGATGGTATTGATCTCTTCTGAGTCCAAAAGATTGCTATTTACAATGCCTTTTTTGGCCAATTGACAGGCCCTTACTATTTCGTTCACTCCCTCCTTTAAAATAAGTACCTTATTTAGTAAGTCGTGTCTAAGTTGGTCCGTAAGTCCTTTTTCTATAGCGTTGTTGTAACCCTCAATTATTTTGTTAATTTTCAATGTGACTTCTCTAGTCGTATCGAACAGTTTTTCGTTAATTAGGTATTGTCGGTTGTTATTCCCTTCAATGTAAGCCTGTTTTTCTAAAAGATTGTCCCAGTCAGTCGCATCAGGAGATCCACCTACCCATTTCCAGGCAGCCCCTATCCAATTTATTGACCTAGCTTTCCTCATTCTTGAGTCCCGCAGTTCGTTTAGTCGGTCCTTGATTTGATCTAGATGATAACTTAAAATAGGCTGCATTTGTTTGTCTTTAACGTGTTTAAGCATCAGTCGTTCAGTATCTTGGATAAGTGCGTCATATTTTGTCAAGTCGATAACATGTACCAATTTAAAAACTCCATTTGTCACCCAAGCATTTCCTTCTTTAATCGTCACAATTGGAAAATCATAGGCAAAAATATGTAGAGTCTGCATGGGAGTGAAAAGAACTACTAATCTGCAATACATATAATCAAAGTTTATTTAATATGAGGTTCACCATATTATCTTAATTTCTAAACTCCAATAAGTATGTACGTATGGCATTACTATATAGCCTTGATTTCTTGTTTTTTGTTCATTTTTTATTTTAACATTTGGATTCGTTTTTTCATTACTCTCTTGATCCTATTTCCAATATGAGATAGCTCTCCATTAAATTTTCGGGGTAGTCACTCCGGATCGGAAGATTCGTATTTGTCCGCTTTGGCTTGTAAGGTTAAAAAAATATCAAACAGCCTACTAGGGTACGAGGATCAACACCACCGTAATTACTGTTACATAATTGTTTAAGTGAACCGGCCCCTTGTTTCTTGAGAGCTAACCTCCAATGCATTTTTTATTTAGTTAATTTCTTGTTCTCAGTCACGTAATTTTTGAAAAAATTTATATTATTTGGCGTGCACATTCTCTTTTTTTTTGCGAAGAGAAGGGAAAGAAAAAAAAAACAAATTTTTAAGATGATTAAGATGATAAATATTTAATAAGGTGTCGTTACATCGGCGGACGGATTAATTGCCATTCGCGGGATTAATTTTTTTTAAGTGCGCTTTGTGTATTCTCTTCCCGCTTACCGTCATTACAGTAACTCGGTTATTTTTTGCTATAATTTCCTTCCTATACAAGGGCTTGTTTTTGCTCTTTATACCTTTTACCGCGACGTATACCACATCACCCTGGCAGTACTCCCTTGGGACCACTCTTTTTAGATTCCTCCTCGAGTTCCTAGCTTCCATATTCCTCCTTATTAGCCCTCTGAGGTCCTTATTCATTTTTGACCGAATATTCAAAAGATTTTGAAAGTTAACCCTCTGTGACCTGTTGAAAAATATGTCTGTAGGTTTTCTATTGATGACCGAGTATACGGTGTTGTTGTACCGATCAACAGCCACGTAGACAAGTTCCTTGACCTTAAAGTCCGAGTGCTCCGCTCTTAGGCACCGATATATTTCTAGGATGGTAGAGTGGACTCTCTCTATCTGGCCATTGACCTCGCTTCGATGGGATGGAGTTAGGTAAACTTTTATTCCTAAATTCCTGATCAGGTTTAGGACAATTGGGCTGAGGAAGCCCCTTTCTTTGTCCGTGACCAGAATCAGAGGAACCGTAAAATAATATAAGATTTTTATTACCTTGGATCTTATATAAATTGCGGATCTGTCTTTTATGTGGAAAAATTTAGAAAATTTCAAGAACTTGTCAACTACGGTCAGAAATTTCTCATTCTGAATCTCCATTATATCCATGCGGATTATCTCACATGGGTACCTAGGAACGGGTGTGGGTTGGAATTCGGGATTTATTGGATGCCTGTCATATTTGTTAGCATTTCAGATTTCGCAAGAGGACGTAAATTTTCTTATGCTGGCCATCATTTTCGGAAAATAGAATCGTTCGAGGATTTGTTCCCTATTTTCCCTGGGGGCGCGGTGAGCTCTTCTGTGTTCGTTCTCAATGATACAGAATTTGCGTTCCTCGCTGGCTACATCCTCCACGACTCTCTGCGTTACCCTAATCCTATATTTCCCGAAGCTTTCTAAGTACAGGTTTTGGAGTAAGCCAAGGTATTCCTCAGGAATCTTTATTTCATTGATTACGTTCGGATTAAGGTTTTCTACTAAAGACTCAGCAAGGTTATCCTTGTCTATGGTTCTCATGGAGATATAATGGCGGTGATAGCCAAGGTGTGGTTCTTCATGAGAACAGAGGTCAATGCCAATCCTAAAGATTATTTGATTCCTTAATACGTTAATCGGGGCCTCTACGTGAGGTATTAGGTCCGAGCTGTCTTGGTCAGCGCTGTGCATAGTGCACGAATCTTCGTCGTCAGGCGATTCTTCACATAGCCCTTCCTCAGCAGTGCCTGTTTCCGCTCCGTCTGTCCTTACACTTCGTATGTCGTCAATACTTCCTGTATTTGTCTGTGATTGTCCTTCGTCCGCGTCAAGTGTATTTGATCCTGCTGCTATGCTTGCCGTATTTTCCGAGAAGAGGAGGAACCTGACCCTGAAAGGTGATTTACCTGTGTTGGGAGCCGCGAGAGAGCATCAGCCACAAAGTTTGATTTACCAGGTGTGTAAATCAACTCGTAGTTGTACTCCTCAATTCTCGACTTCCAACGCTTAAGTTTCGCATTGTAATTCCTGTTACTAAGCGTAAAGGTTAAGGGCTCGTGATCAGTATATATTTTGATCTTCTTGGCACCGTATAGGTAGTTCCTCAGATTATCGAGTGCCCAAACAATGGCACGAAGTTCCTTCTCATTCGTAGCATAACCTTCTTCCGTTTTATTCAAAGAACGGGAGATAAATGCAATTGGCTTGTCCTTACCATGTTCACCTTGGGACAGTACAGCACCAATGGCATAGTCAGAAGCATTCGTTGTAAGGTTGAAGGGCTTGCCGAAGTCAGGGAAGGCTAATACTTCTGCCGATGTAAGAAGTTGTTTCAAGGTCTCAAAAGCTTTAATCCCTGCGTTGTCGAGGCATATAGGAACATTTTCCGATTGGTTTGCTCTAACCTGCGAAAGCTCGCCACGAGTCACATTCGTTAGAGGTTTCGCTATTTTGGCGTAATCCCTAATGAATCTTCTGTAGTAGGACGTGAGTCCGAGGAAACTCTTCAGTTCCTTTAGATTACTCGGAGGAAGAATAGCTTCGATTGCTTTTACTTTATCCGGATTGGGAAGAATGCCTTCCGAAGTCACTAATTATCCAAGGAATTCTACACTTGTGTCTAGGAAGTGGGTCTTTTCTAGATTGATTTTTAGCCCTGCCTCATGGATTTTTGCGAAAACCGTCTCTATGTCTCTTAAATGGTCACCTTCCGTCCTGCTGTAGATGATAATGTCGTCTATGTAAGCATAGCAAATCTTCCCGATCAGTTCCTTCAGGACATCGTCTATCATACGCAGGAAGATGGCCGGGGCGTTCTTGAGCCCAAACGGCAATTTGACGTATTCAAATTTGCCGTTCATAGTAGAAAAGGCAGTTTTAGGGATGTCTTTTTCCGGCTATTTGGTGGAAGCCGGATGTGAGGTCCAAGGTGGTGAAGAATCTGGCGTCGCCAAGGCTTGCGAGAGTATTGTTAATGTCTGGAATAGGGTAAGTATCAGAGATAGTCACGGAATTTAGACGTTTATAGTCTATAACCATCCTGTACTGCTTTTCTCCGTTAGGTTTCTTCGGCACAACCCATATAGGTGAATTATACGGGCTGTTTGACGGTCGAATGATATTCTCCGTCAAGAGTTCGTTAACCTGCCTTTCAACCTCCTCCCGCATTCAAGCAGGGTACGGATAACTCTTCGTATAGATCGGTTCATCATGAAATTGTTACAAAGCGATTCGAGTTTGGCCTCCGAGGACTCTGAGACGTTTTTGTTCAGTATTACGAGGTTGTTCACGACATCCGAGGATTTATTCTTAAGGGGAATTCTTATGTCTGGTTTAATTATTAGTTCGTTTTTCTCTCGGTCAATGATGGCTTTCAGTTCTTTTAAGGTGTCGTCACCGATTATTCCATCAAATGACTCGAGGTTTGGGAGAATATAAAAGGTTATATCTATATTGCAGCCTACGAAGGAGAAGAATTTGCCGCAGATTTTGTTTTTCACTAAAATTTTCCCAGCTGGACTGTTA